>VMOF01000024.1:40445959-40880959 GCA_011764245.1 Trialeurodes vaporariorum
TCAGTACTGTTTTACTGTTAAATTCAAATATGGGTGAAAATAAAGTGGGAGATGGGTTTGACGAATTTAAGAGTGATAAGGGGGGTAAGGTAAAGTGTGGAGAATGCAAGAAAAAATTGGGGGAAGAAACTAAGTGTATGGGTTGCGATGGGGGGTGCAATGAATGGTTCCATTTAGAGTGTGTGGGGATGACTGACGATGATTATGGTGTAATTACAAAACTAAGTGATTCTATTTTATGGACATGCCGAAAATGTAAATGCGAAACAGGAGGAGTTGAAAGAAGCGAGAGAGAGAGTAGAGGGATTGGAGAAAAAATTAATTAAATATACGGCTAAACTTAATGGGATTGTGGGGGGTATCGATGCTAATTTGGGGACTGATGAAATTAGGGAAAAAATATGGATGGAGATAGAGGAGGAAAAGCGGGGTATGAAAGAGAAAGACAGGAGTAACAAGTTGAAGAGGTTGAGGGATGAGGAAATGGCAAGAAGAGGGGGGAAACGTGTGATTTGGCTTTTAGCTGACGAGTACAGCGCAAAATTAAAACAAAGCCTTTTTGATGAATTTTGGATAATCGACAAAAACATCGAGGTAAGAGTATCGACTGAGAAAGATTGGGGGGCAGAAAGGTGGGAAGGGAGCTTAGAGGAGGATTTGGGGAGGTTTGTAGAAGGTGATATCGTCATATTTGCTGCGGGGAGGAAGGAAGTATTCAGCAACGATAGTGTAATACTCTTAAATATTCTGCCAAGACTCAAAAAAACAGTCGAAGATAATGGATGCATATTCTGGATAATGAGTATCACACATAGAGTCGACTTGCACCCGACCTCATGTGTTAATATGGAAATAGACAGAGTTAATAGAGAGCTGAGAACGATAGCACTTGATGGGTATATTTACTTGAGTCTATGCATGGATAATGCGGACTTCAGCAAGAAAGATTTTGGTAGATTAAATAAAAGGGGGGTGAGGCAAGTAATTGGAGTAATGATTGAGATGTACAGAAATTTGATTAAAAAAGATATAGAGAAACAAGTAGTGAATCTAAATTTAAATGGATAGGGAGTGGACAAAGGTACATTTGTACTGGCTCAGATGAGGATAGAGAGTTTAAGTTGGGGGAAGTTGAGGGAGACATAGAGATAAGAGGTAAAAAAGGGAGTATCAGTGAGTCAAAAATAAAGAGTAAAAATGAGGAAAGGGGAAATTGGAAGAGTAATGGAGAGAGAGCAAGGGTAAAGGGTATGGTGATTGAGATGTTCAATGTCGATGGACTCTATGCTAAAATTGATGAAATTAGGGTTAGAATTGAAGAGAAAAAAATTGATGTTTTAGGGTGTACGGAGACTCATTTAACAAATAGAACAAATGATGGGGAGATTAGTATTGACGGCTACGTTCTCTTGCGTGCGGACTCTCATAGTTCACATACGGGAGGAGTAGTCATTTATGTGAGCAGAAAAATTGAGGTAATAGATGTAGGTAGTACAGTGAGTAATGAGTTATGGGTTAAGAAGATAGGGATAAAGGGGATGGGGAAAATGATGTTCCTAGGAGTGATTTATAGGTCACCAAGTGGTGGTGTTAAGCAATTTTTTGAGTGGTATTCAAGAGAGATGAGGATAATCAGAGAAAATTGGGATATGGGTATTTTAATGGGGGATTTCAATATCAGATGGGAGCTAAGTGATGGAAGAAATTGGGTAGCAAATAAATTTAGAGTCATAAATGAAGAGTTAGGATTCACCCAAATGATAAAGGAAAACACGAGAGTTACGAATAGAGTCGAGTCAATGATTGATTTAGTGTTTAATTGGGGTAGTGGCAAGGAAATCAGGGAGTGTAAAGTATTCCACACGCCCAGATTTAGCGACCATAGTGGAGTAGATTTGGTAATAAGTGGTGACACAGGTAGTGTCAGTAGAATTAAGGAAAAATATATGATTAGAAAATTAGATGAGAATAAATTAACTGACACAATGGCCAAAGTTGGAAAGATGGAGGAGTGGGGGACACAACAGGCCTTCTGTTGGTTAATAAAGGAGAGTAAAAAAGCAGTTCAGGAGGAGGAGAAATGTATTGTTAAGAGGAGAGTCAAGTGGTGGAATAAAGAGATTGGTATGGCGAGGAAGGTTAGGGATGAAGCGTATAGGGAGTTCTCCAGATCTAAATCGGAAAAAAATTGGAATCTATTTAAGATAGAGAGAAATAAATTTGTAAAAATTGTAAAAAATGCCAAAAAAAAATATTTTGAAAATAATTTAAAAAAAAATAAGGAAAATGGGAGGAAAACGTGGGAAGTAATAAATGAATTAATCGGAGTGAGTAAGAGTAATAAGAAAGGGTTTCTAAGAGTTGCAGGAGAGAAATTTAGAGGTAAAGAAGCAGCCGATAAATTAAACAAGTATTACAGGGATAGTGTGGAGGAAATCGGGTTAGGTAATAATGGTAACGATGTGTTTAAAGGGGGGAGGGATGATGAAAATTATGTGATTAAATTAGGGGAATTTGAACCAACAAGTAAGGTTGAAGTGGAACAAATTATAAAGAAAATGAAAAATAGTAATGGGGGTTTTCCTCTCAGTTGTAAAATTGGCAAAGAATATGTTGATACTTTCAGTGGAACATTGGCAACACTGATTAATAAATCATTAAAAGAAGGGGTAGTTCCAGATGAATTGAAGGTGGCAGAAATAACACCAGTGCCCAAAGTAAAAAACACCACAAATGGAGAAGAAATGAGACCCATAAACTCACTGCCATTCATAGAAAAAGTGTTGGAGGGTGTTGTGGTGAGTAGATTTTTCCTCGAAAAAGAAAAAATATTAATTAATGAGCAAAGGGGTTTTAGAAGAAAGAGAGGAACGGAGGAACTAATTCAAATGATCCACAGGGAATGGAGGGATGAGGTGGCAAAGGGAAAAAAAATTGCCGCTGTCTTCTTGGATCTAAAAAGAGCGTTCGAGACAATTGACAGAGAAATCTTGATTATAAAAATGAGGAAAATGGGTATTGGTGGTGGGGCCTTAAAATGGTTAAAACACTACCTGAAAAATAGGGAACAGCTGGTAAAGTGGGAGGAATTTAGATCTGATAAACTGTCCATGGACTTGGGAGTTCCACAGGGGAGTAAATTAGGGCCTCTCTTATTCTTAATTTATATAAATGACATTAGGAACTGCTTGAGCGAGTGTAAAGTCCACGTATTTGCGGATGATACACTAATTTACTTCAGTAGTGACGATGTCATTGATATAAATTATGTCCTAAATAGGGAGCTTGGAGAGGTGTGTAAATGGTTGAATGTTAATAAGTTAAAATTAAATATTAAGAAAACTTTGTATCTAATAATGGGAGATCGTATGAATGAGTGGGAGGGGGTGTTGAGTATGAATGGAGAGATAGTGGAAAGAGTGGGAAAATTAAAACATTTGGGGGTTTTAATCAATGATAAACTAGATTTGGGGGAGCATGTTGAGAGTGTAGTGAATAGATATAAGAGTAAAACTAGTTTATTATGGAGAATAAGTAGAGTTAGCACTAGTGAATGTAAGAAGATAGTTTATCATGCAATAGTTGGCTCCATACTTGACTATTGCTCGTCAATACTGTTCGAAGCTAATGGGGAAAATCTAGAAAAATTACAATTGGGGCAGAATGCAGCAATGCGGTATATTTTGGGGAGAAAGAGAGAGTGCAAAATTATTGAAATGTTGAAATGTTTAAACTGGTTATGTATAGAATTGTATATCCTATACAGAGTATTTATATTTATCTATAAGATAAGAAAAGGATATATAGAGGGGGTCGACGATGTAACCGAAAAAATTGTGTGTATGAAAAATGAGGGGGTAACAAGGTATGGGGATTATAAAAGATATTATGGGGGAAATAAAAGCATTGATAGGTCTATTTTTTATTTAGGATTAAGAAAATATTTTGATTTTAAATGCACGAAGTGGGAAAATGTAGAATTAAATTTATTTAAAAGAAGCGTTTTTGGACACCTGATAAACTATCAAAATGAAAATTGGGGGGGATGTAGACTATTATGCCGGTCACACAGGGGGGTCCTTTAACCCATGGCCTCCTATCCAAAATAAGCCCCACCAATGGGCCGTGGTGGGTGAATCTTTATACCTATGTGTTACCCATCCTCCCGTATGTGACCTCGCACTGTACGTTTAATTTTGAACTGAATGGGATTAGCTGCTGTAGGGCTATTTAAAATTTAAAAAAAAAAAAAAAAAAAAAAACATGCTTCATTGCTTCAAGTCAGTTACTCCTCTCGAACCCATGCTTCCATCTGACGTCTTTGTTGAAGAGCCACCTCAAGTTAAGTAGGATCCAGGAGATTTTAAATCAAAGTTTCTGATACACATCTGGAGAGTGAGATTCTTTTCACCAGCTACTTTTATAAGCCAATTTTATCTTGTACTTAATCAGGTCATTCTTAAAGTGACCAGGTTTCAAAATCACGTTTATCTCTAGTTGCCAAACTGAGACAAGACAATTTCAAATTCAAATGTTACCTCAGATAACTTACGCACTTCGGGAAGTAGGTCTCGAAATTCGGAATCAAGGCGTTCCCAGTTCTTGTTATGGTATATTGGATGACTGTACAGTGTTCATTTCCTTGTAACTCCGCCTCTTTTTTACATGACTAGAGTAATTTGACTTCAGTCAGCAACCTGCAACAATCTTCGAAATCTGTTCCAGTTTAGTACCTGTGTCTTGATATTTTGTCAATCTGCTAAGAAATAGTTCGCTTTGATGAGTACATTGCTTGCAATTTGTAGAAGCTTTGTGAATCATTGTTGAGTATGGGGTCCCAACTCTTTTGAAACAACCTCTTGTTGGCTAGTTTGGTAGAGTAGATACTATCATAAGTAATTCATCATTAAATTGATGACCTGTCTCTTTTGTAAAGAAAAGCCCCTTTCATAGAGTCCCTTTGCATGAAAGAGTCTTGCCGTATGATGTATAACTTCTTAACACGTAAGTGGTCAAAGCCGTTTATATACGTCTAAACGGATTTTGCCATTGACGGTCAATTTCGTTTATAAACTTCATTCATGATTGCACGCGTAAGAAGCTAGTGGCATACGGGTTGCATAGGGGTATGTAGTGTCCAAAAATTCCTCTAAGGCGAAGCAAGTATCCAAAAAGAAAAAAATAACCGACCGAAAAAATTGGCCGACCTCTTGAGTGTTAACGGCTGCAGGATTTGATGCTGTCACTGAGCTTAGGGCGGTGTTTATCTGTGCTTTTTCTCCAGAAGGTGACCATTGAAACCGGTTTTAAAAATATCAGTCAAACTGTTTTACAGATGTATACATTTTTTGAAGAAAAATATGATTTTGGAGAGAAGTTATGAACGGCTCCTTGCCATAAGCACTGGGTATAAAAACGCCTTCTTGGGCCACTTTATCCTCTTCACTTGTTCACATGACCAAACTCTTTCATGTACAGTGACTTTGCTCTTTTGTAGGAAGAGAGGACAGAGGTTGAATTTTAAATTTTGTGTAGAAATTTGCAGCAGGGAGAAAACGTTCTCCTCATTTTTAAACTGATGATTCAGGTTATGGACTGATAAAATCTAATCCATGAATATTTCTATGTTGTCCACAGATATGTCCTGTCGCTCTCGATTAGCAGTACTCGACACAAAGTTGACCACTCTTGAACGGAAAATTGAATATCTTGAAGCCAGAGTAAGTGTGAAACTATTTTGAAGCATCTAAGCCCCAGTCACCAAGCTGCTATTTTTACACAACTTGTTGCAAAACTACAGAAATTCTTTTGACTTAGAAAATTCCACGCTTTTCAATCAACCAAAGGCAAGACTGACCTTCCACTGTTCTCATCCTGTTAATTCCTTGAGCAATCAAAATTGATAAATTAATGGCTTTCTGTAGCTAGTGCTAATTAAGTAAAACTTTTTAGAGCGTGTACAATGGAATAGTCTGGTTTCTCGCAAAGCTTTTTAAGTGAATACAGGTTGCTGTAAGGCTAATTTGTTTATGGGTGAGACATGATGAAACAAGATTGAATGGCTTGCTCTTGGTTGAATGTGGTCCATTCAGCATACCTATTCAATGAAGGTGGTCTTATTTTATTCTCACGTTCCTTCCTTGTTTTTTTTTAACTGTGCTTAGAGATGTTTTTTTAATTTTTTTTAAATGGAACTTGTGCTTTAATAAACTCAGCGGGTCACGGAACGTAAGATTGGAGTAAAGTTGACAGACTCATTTGATGGGTGCAAATAGCCGCATTTGAAATTTGTTTCAATTTTTTCTGTTTTTTCTTTTAGGTCTCAAAGTTAATACTAATGATTTGTAGAAGCGCCATATTGTGGTAGGGGGGTTTTAGTTTATGTCTGCCTCAGTTTGGTGGATAACTTGCACCACACAGGTGCCACAATTATTAGAAATACCTGAAATCTAGAGTTTTTTACCCCTTTCTAGAGTCCATGTATGTAGAGAGTTAAGACAAAAAGGTAGGGAACCTCTGATTGGTCGTGAGTTTTATGCTCTAAGGGCGCTGCATTTGATGCGATTTTGCACAATTGTTTACGTAGATTTTTTTTACAATCGAAGAGGCTCCACTGTGTTTTATGGCTGAAAGAGTTAATTGTCATTGAACCTGTTAAGTTTAATCATGGTGCATCTCAAGAATGTCTGTAATGCCCCAAAAAATCTTTAAAAACGTGGTGTCAATCAGCAAAAGCATTGAAAGATTACTCCATTAGAAACTCTACGGCACTGTAATCTTTGTATTGGACCAAAAAACAACAACAACGGTCCTCAGATTGTAAGCAAATTGCATCTAATAGCGGTTCCCGTGGTTTCACCTGTCTCAACTCTCTACATCCAGGGACTCTACCTCCATCTACGCTGTTTTTCTGATGATTCCTTGATTATTTATTCATTTCAAAAGGATAGAGTTAATCATGTGTTTAGTAATCTCAAAATATCTTCGAGATGGGAAAAATGTCTGTTTTAAAAAGACTTCCTCATTCACTTCGTATTAAAAATAAAAAATTACTTTTTGTAAAATAGATAAATAAATAAAATTTTGTCTGAAATTGTCTCTCCAGAGCTCCCTCCTTTGTCATTTGTATTGATCTGCCTAATTTTTCAAAATGTAGTTTCTAATTAATGTTCGTTTTCTATTGTCCCTCAGGTTACAAAAGGCGAAACGCTTACCTGAAATGGTTGAAGACTTCATGCAGCTAAAAAGACTCAAGAACTAGCTGCATTCTTCCTTATTATTTTCATATTTTTCCAATAATTCTTTCTAGTTCAGCTTAGAACACATTGGTGTTTAGATCTTTCCAGAAAATTAGCAAGGTGACGAGCATATTTTCATTGTTTGTTTTTTTATTTATAAATTTATTCACTTTTATTTTATTTCATCCACTTCCCCCTAATTGCTTTGCAAGTTACCTGTATTTATTCTTTTATCCTCCATATTTACTGTGCCCTGTGTCTTGTGGTCAATCCAAATTCTTAAAACGTCAAGTCGAAAATAAGATTATCACCAAAGTTTAACAAATTGATCCTAAGGGGTTTTTTTCTGTTGCTTAAAACTTTATCAATTCAGAAATTAAAAAAATGCAGCCCTTCAATGATCACCTTGAAAAAGCGAAGAAGAAGAAGTTCAAAAAAATGAAGCAAATGATCTCAGATAAACTTCAAAATATCAAGGATGATGATATTTCTGATTCGGAGCAAGTAGACTTGAGCATTGAACTTCATCCAATCCGACATTATCTCGACGACAAAGAAGAAATGATTGAACAGATGTTCACATCTCTTGGTCCAACTCTCATTCAGAATATGTTGCCCCCGTTGCTTCGAACAGTACCTATTCACGAGTTGAAGGCAGATTGTTTGATTCAACTTTTAGGGATGTCGAAAAAACGTGTCAACACTTTGATCGAAGGAAAGGAGCTTCAATCATCATCTGATTCAGAATTTGATTCAGATGACTCTGATTCCGAGAAGAAGTCTGTGAAAAAACGGAGCCAACCGCCGACACAGTTGAAAGCAGCTAAGAGAAAGTACATAATCGATACAGATACCTTAAATGTTAGCATCGATGATGATGATGGTCTAGAAAGTTTGTCCTTGAGTGATGATGAGACTAAGAAAGGAGCCAAGAAACGCAAATCCTCGGACAAAATGAAAAAATGCGGAAAGCATCTCAAATCAGGAACCTCTTCTAAGAAAGACAATGTAGCTGCTGCAAGCATAGGCTCAACATCTCCTATAAGTATCTCAAGCGATAATGATAGTGATGGAGGAGGCTCTGTGACAGAAATTGTCGAAAATGGGGAAAAACATGTTGTGAATCCTAAGAAAGGTAAAACCTTACTTGAAATTTTAGAGCTAGAAATGAGGGCTAAAGCCATCCGTTCTCTTTTGAATCAAAACACATCCTCTCCTCAGCCTGGAAATTCCAAGGATGGGACTGGTGAACTCTTTGATCCAAATATCAAAATTAAAGCTGAACCCTCTGAGACTAAGCGCAATCCGAATCCTAGCATTGAACTTGACCCGGACATTATTGAAATTAAGGAGCATGTTGATGAACCGATTGTTGTTGAAGACGATGACAATCTACCGAATGAAAAAGAACTGTCGAATGGAAATGACAAATCTGTTAGTGACTCATCTTCAGTCACTGTAAAATCTGTGTCCGCTCCTCTGGAATCAGATACAAATGCAACAAAATCAGTTCCTGAGGCGGACAAATCTGAATCAGGTACGACAAATCCTGTATTGGACTCCTCAAATCAGCAATCAATAAATACTGAACAGACTGATCCTGCAGCTCAAGGTACGTCTTGGTCAGAACGCTATCTTGATAATAAAGAGACAGAAAAATTGATGAAGACCAGTAAAATGTGCACAAACATCCGGAAAAGAATGAGGCAAATTCAACGAGCAAAGGAAAAAGTACAGCCAGTGAAAGATAAAGTGGAAATTCCCGTTGTTATTGGTAGTATATCTGAGTACCAAAAATTAATCGCCATTAATGCTTTAAATAATTCAGTCAAAGATGCTGCAGAGAATGTGGCTTCTGATGTGCAGAATGAAGCAAAGAGCATTTCTCCTGATGGGCAAAATGAAGCAAAGAGTATTTCTCCTGATGGGCAAAATGAAGCAAAGAGTATTTCTCCTGATGAGCAAAATGAGATTGAGAGTATTTCTTCCACAGTGCAAAATGAAGCAAAGCGTATTTCTTCTGAGCTAAATGAAACAACGAGTATTTCTCCTGATGTCACGAATGAAGCAAAGAGTATTTCTCCTGATGTTCAAAATGAAGCAACAAGTTCTTCTCTTCATGGGCAAAATGAAGCAAAAAGTATTTCTACTAACAAGCAAAATGAAGCTGAGATTATTTCTCCTGTTGGGCAAAATGGAGCAAAGAGTATTTCTCTTGTTTCGAACGAAGCAATCACTAGTGATGTCCCTGCTGCAAATGAAGATTCGAGATCTCCTGGAAATTCGGAAAGGAACATTGAGGGTGACATTCTTGAAATTGACATACCCATTATTGATTTGGATCCCGAATGTTCTGTTGAATCAGTGTCATGCTTTCGCAGTGCCGATGTTTCAAAAAAGGATAGCCAAACAAACGGAATTAAAAGGAGCCCTACGAAGGAAAGGTCTGAGAAAGGATCTGGTCAAGAAATTAAAACACCTAAAAATACAGGTACAACAAATAATGGAGAATGTAGTAAAAATGTTAAATCTCAGAAGCCTGAAGAGGAAATGGAGGAAGGAGAAATTGACTCACCTGCCGAGGAGTCAGACGACAATAGCGAGGAACCAATAGTAATAGAAGACGATTGATGGAAAATTTAATTTATTGCTTGATAACGGTTAACTCAAGATAATTAAAGGTTCTTCAGAGCTATCAATTTTTTTTATTGATGAATACAAAGTTCGAATCTGAAAAGGTTTTGAATAGTTGGGGAAAATTTGAATGTCACCCTACAGAAAAATACTTAATGTAGATTCGTGCCAAAAATTGTGGGGCGAAACTCAATATCAGCAATTAAACTCTTCCGTGCTAAGGAAGAATGCCGTAAGCGCCATGTGTTACTTATGCTGTTTTTACAATTTAGCTCTGGGTCCCTATTCTTCAGTTTACCCCTAATATTAAACCTCCAATGTCTTGAATGTTTTGTCCTTCCAAGGATTCCAGTATTAAACAATAGACGGTCGGCCTTTCCTAAATGCTTGGACGGACAGAGAGCCTTCATTAGAGAGAGTTGAGTGCCCAGGAAGGTTCAACAATAATAAACTCCTGAAGACAAACTCGGTACCTATAAGAATAGAGACCCGAGCTATACTGCAAAAACAGTCCAAGTAACGCATGTTGCTTACGGCGTTATTCGTTAGCACGGCTGAACTGCTGTTTAAAAGCAGCGCGCACATCTATGTGATGAATTGTTCATTCTATTCATGAACCCTCCTCAGTTCCATTTTCGCACTTTTTTTTGTCGCTCAGACTTCTGTCACTTCATCTGATATAACAGCTTTGTTTCCTTGATTTTGCAATTTATAGTATATCTCATACTCATGAATGAATTACTTTTGTACTTTCATATATTCGTCACCATGTGAATTCATCCATTCAAATCACATCACTTAATTATCAATCTCTCAATCTGTTGTTCAGTAAATTAATTAATTTACAATTACAAATTTGTATCTCTTTTGTGTACATGTCAGCTTCCTTGCCGTTGTACTGAAAGGAATACATTTGTTTTTCCTGCTTTTGTGGTTTCTTTTTTGTAGATACCATCGGCCGTTTCTATGTGTTTGAATTGAAGTTTTGAATTATAAGTTTTTTACATTCTACACTATTTATTGAGTTTTTTTTTCTATTTTGCCACTTGATTACTTACATAATCTTACCATGCCCAGCTTTGATTTTTATCTCTAAGTCATTTAAAATGGGGCTCTTGCTAATTTTTGCTACAAGTGATTGAATGAAGTTGCAAACGTTTGCTAATAACTTATTAATTCCTAGTTGATGAAGGGGTAAAACCCTATAAAAATGACAATAAGCGCACTAAAAAATCACAAAATCCACTACCCATCTCATAAAATACTTTCAAACGCAAGACTGTAATGGCGGTGATTACCGCCTTTCACATTGGGTTTTCCCTATCTCAAGGAGCTCCATCCTCACGAGGTGTCCTCGCAACACCACACAGGAAGAAGAAGAAGCATATAACTGCCATAAGATTTAGGCGGTAATCACCACCGATACGGTCTTGCGCTTGAAAGCATATTATGAGTTTGAGAGTGGATTTTGTGATTTTTTAGTGCGCTTTTTGTCATTTTTACAGGGTTTCACCCCACAATCAACTATTAGTAAGCCTGTAGCAAAAGTTTGCAGCTTCATTGTTGATTTATGAGTTTGTCACAAAATTATCTTTAAGTTCAAGGCATGATGGCAGTGCTACGCAGGTACCACGGAAGATTCCTGTCTAATCTGAGACTTTCCTCTATGTGTTTCTGTAGAGAAAGTGACAAGTTAGACAGGAATCGCCCATGACTCTTTCATAGCTCCTCCATTCACTAACAAAGATGGTGGAGCTATGCAGGTGTCATAGGAGATATCTATCTATCTAAATTGTCTCTCTCTCTACAAAATCACACAGAGGAAACTGTCCAATTAGATAGGAATCTCCTGTGGCACCTGCGTAGCTCCGCTATCAAACCTTAAACTGTAATGTCATTTTGAGTCTGAGTGAATTTAATAATTTTTTAATGTGCTTATCGACATTTTCGTTGGATTTAAGTCAAGAATTAACCAATCCATTGCTTTTAGCAAAAGTTAGCAACAGCCCCATTAATCAAAATTTTGATGCAGGATTTATTTTAGACTCTCTGCCTATAAACTTTCCAGATTGAATCATCTGTCAGAAGTGGTTCAAGTGCGAGTAAAATATAGTCCTGAAAGCATAATTTAGACAATAATTTCAGGAAATATATTTTTATTTTATTTTCGACTGCTATACTAGTCATTTTCGTCCACTGTGAACCCTTCGCTATCTGATGAGGTCTGGCGTTGGCTCCAAGTCTTTTGTAACTTAAAATAGGAAGTAGGTAAATGTGTTCTTAGTCGGCTGTACTTGGTTTTGCCTAGATCATCAATTGAAGGCGCCCAGTGATGTCTTCTGGCGGGATATCTACTATGACTTTCAAAAGAACGTCTCCTGGTGGAAATTTTCATTCTTTCATTTCCATTTTGAAGAATTTTACCTACAATTTTCAGGGTTTTCAGAATTTATTAGAATTGGCACTTGAATGCATGCCTTAAAATCCAAAACTATTAGGGAAATATTGAAAAAAAAATTCAAGGATGATTTCAATGAGAGGACTTTCTTTTGAAGGTCTTAGTACGATTTATCACGAATTTATTTTTAGTCCGATCGATGAATTGAAACCATTTCAAACAGATTGGAGAAGATGAATATGTTTGGGCTTGGTACCTTATAGGGGTTAAGGAGAAAAAGTGAACAATTAATAACATTTAATGACGAGGAGGGGTAGTGGGGTGTAATATAAAACAAAGATGTGGAAATACTCTATACCTTTGTTAAATAAAATTTGAGAGCAGTGGACTGATCCCGCATAATATACAGGGTGTCTCAGACCACCAGGCAAGCTTTTATTGTGGCCAAACTAAGGCAAATATGAAAATTCGGTAAAACACGTGTAACGTATATCGACCCCAAAGAATTCGGGGAAAATATTTTCAGCCCCCCAAAACCACCCCTTGGGGATTATTTAGGGGGGTGGGTACCTGTATCTCGAAAAAATCAAATGGAAAGGGTATGTTTTGACACTGGAACCTAATCCGGCATAAAAAAACAAAACTTTTTTACGCCTGAGGTTTTTTTCTAAAAACCACCCTTTTTTGAGTTAGGGGTGGTTTTCCAAAAATTTAGGGGTAATCTTTGATTGACCGCTGTGACCCTCCAAATCATTGGATTTGAGAAAACTAAGAAGTTTCTGAAAGGGCAGACCAAGGGCTTTCTTTTGATGTATCACATGCCTATTTTTTGAGAAAAGGGGTACAAGGCCCCCTCACCCCAAAATTTTGGGGCTTCGGGGGGCCCTACGTAAAAATTGTCAAATGTAAAGGTATGCCTTGTGATACATCATTTGAAAGGTCTTTCAGAGGCGAAAAAAATGATGCCCCCCAAAAATCGCAAAAACAACCCCGTTTCAAAATGGCGGCCGTTTTAAGGTTAGGGGGCTCAAGGGGACCTTCAGAAAATGATCCAAAATTGAACGATGCATTGCTAAAAGGTCTTGAAGAAAAAATAATGGTTCAAACCGCAAGTCAAACCGACTTTTCAATCCAAAGTTACGGCCGATTGAAATTTAGGGGTAGTTGGGTTTCCCAAAAAGGCACCCCTAAATTTCAATCGGCCGTAACTTTGGATTGAAAAGTCGGTTTGACTTGCGGTTTGAACCATTATTTTTCTCTCTTTAGGACCTTTTTAGCTGTGTATCGCTCAATTTTGGGTCATTTTTCTGAAGGTCCCCCCTTGAGCCCCCAAATCTTAAAACGCCCGCCATTTTGAAACGGGGTAGTTTTTTCGAATTTTGGTGGCATCATTTTTTCCGTCTCTAAAAGACCTTTCAAATGATGTATCACAAGGCATACCTTTACATTTGACAATTTTTACGTAGGGCCCCCCGAAGCCCCAAAATTTTGGGGTGAGGGGGCCTTGTACCCCTTTTCTCAAAAAATAGGCATGTGATACATCAAAAGAAAGCCCTTGGTCTGCCTTTTCAGAAACTTTTTAGTTTTCTCAAATCCAATGATTTGGAGGGTCACAGTGGTCAATCAAAGATTACCCCTAAATTTTTGGAAAACCACCCCTAACTCAAAAAAGGGTGGTTTTTAGAAAAAAAACTCAGGTGTAAAAAAGTTTTATTTCTTTATGCCGGATTAGGTTCCAGTGTCAAAACATACCCTTTCCATTTGATTTTTTCGAGATACGGGTACCCACCCCCCTAAATAACCCCCAAGGGGTGGTTTTGGGGGGCTGAAAATATTTTCCCCGATTTCTTTGGGGTCGATATACGTGACACGTGTTTTACCGAATTTTCATATTTGCCTTAGTTTGGCCACAATAAAAGCTTGCCAGGTGGTCTGAGACACCCTGTATGTAAGAGCCCCTTTCAGTGATTTCGATAAAATTTTCTCAAACATTAGGTTGTGTTCATAAGTATTTCAAAAATTCACTTGATCTGTACATCTGTATGTGTAGGTATGGGAGCGTTCTAGAATTCATCGGATCGGGATTGGGGAGCAGGTGAAACTGAGGATATATAAATAAGTGGAATGCAACTTTTAAATTTAATCGATAGATTAACCATTTCTACGCCGTTTCTTACGTCAATAATAATTAAGATTTAGTAAAATGCGTGATTTCTCAGCAAAATTGAAAGTATTTATCCGGTAATCCGGCGTATCCCGGCTTTATCTTGGTGCAGCCGGGGTACATCGGGTTACCCGAGATGTACTATCGACGAATCAAAGATCGTCGCGAGATTTTCACGAGATAGTATATTTCGCCTTCAAGGTTTCGGTTCGGCCACTTTTCATACTCCTCACACTTTTCAGGCGAAAGGTCAGTGCGGTTGAGGCGCCAAATCCGTTGCAGATCAGTCCCACTCTCACATTCATAAATGAAAATGTGTAAAAATCTCGCGAAAATCTTCAATTCGTCGATAGTACCTAAGTAGATACTTCCAATTTCACTTAGAAAGCACGTATTTTACGAAATCTTTATTTTTTACGGAAGAAACGGTGTAGAAATGGTTGAGCCATAAATTAATTTTAAAAGTTGCATTCCATTTATTTATAATCTCAGTTTCACCAGCTCCCTGATTCGATGAATTCTAGAACACTCCCTATGTTGACATTTTGAAGTATTTCTGCGCCGGTAGTAAATGCATGGAAAAATGATGCAACACCCATCGCACTCAATAAAAGAGTGTTTGGTATGGCGTAAAACGTATTGTGGCTCCTCGCATTGAAGGCATTTTTAAAACCCCTCAGTAAAAAGCAGAGATTACTAAGCTAAAGAGATATGGCAGACCTGCTCAAAACTGTTAATCGACTCCTACGAAGTAGGCAAACTGGCATACGATCTGATGGACCATTTTTGTAAACAATTCTGAAAGTAACCGAAGTGCGTTCGGCTGCCAGTAAATGACTTTTGATTAAAGTTTTAGTGGTTCTTTTAGAGGTTGAATTTTTCTCTTAACATTTTCCATTTTGTCAACGTGTTTGTAAAGTAAAAAAATTCAGAAAAATGTGTGCCTTGAATTTACTTCCACTAACAGCAGTAATAGCACTGTTTACGAAAAATGGTCCACCAGGTGGTACGCCGTATTGTATCACGGCCTATTTGAAGGCGTTTTTTTTACGAAATGTCGATTGACGGTTTTCTAACAAGGCGGGGATAGGACTTGTATGGTGCAAAAATGTATTGTGGCTACTCGCATTGAAGGCACTTTTAAAACCTTTCAATAAACAGAGCACTTGGTATGGTGTAAAACGTATTGCGGCTACTCGCATTGAAGGCACTTTTAAAATCTTTCAATAAAAAGAGCACTTGGTATGGTGTAAAACGTATAGCGGCTACTCGCATTGAAGGCACTTTTAAAACCTTATTTATCTACATTAGCTTCACGAAGTCAGGGAGCGATGATGAAGAACGAACGGATCAGTGGCGTAGCGTGCAATTCGGCAACATTGCATTTTGTCCATTTAAACCAAAGTGAAAAGTCGAATACAAAGGTGCTCACCGAACACCCTATAGTTCGATCTCTTTCAAGGGTTTGAATGGGGCAAGTGCAACGTTGCCAAATTGCCCGCTACGCCACTGAAACGGATCACAGCATTCGCAAACAGTTTTTTGGTGGGTAAAGCGAAAACACCAGTTACCTTTGAACTACCCTTTAATCACAGAGATTAAAAAGTGACACAATTTGACAAGTATGTTGGAGGATACCAAAATGAAAACAAATTCTTTAATTCTTGGAATAATTTATTCTAGTTTTAATTTACAACTTATGGGAAATTTTAATGATTTAGATCATATATTTTACAATATTTGAATGTTTATCGCTAGTTTGGGTGTTTGGTTTGGGAGATACAAATTGTTTAAACCTAAAAACCGTCTCTAAATGAAGTAGGTAATTCCTGATAAAATGAGGAAAATTGTTAAGTTGATTCTTTGTGAAAAAAGCAGCAGCGGCTCGTGATATATGGCAACAATGTTTTTCTTCCATTTGAATCTATGTGCAACAATCGATTGCAGACAATCGAACATTGTTTTGCATGGAATCAAATGAAGGGAAAACATTGTTGTCATATTGCCCGAGTTACCGCTGGAGGAAGGGGTACTTAAACAAGTTCATTCCGTATACATAGTTGGGCTGAATGAGAGCTTTATCAGTACTATAGCAATTTTCTAGATTCGTGTTGAACCAGATCAGATAACTTATCATTTTGTACAGTGAAGTCAATGCGTATAAAACATAGATTGCTATAATTTTGCATCCATTTATTTAAACATTTGTTCTGAAAGGCGCCATTTTCTAGATCTTGTTTTGTTTCGTTTTGAGAGAAAGTTTTTGAATAATTGCAATGTACACTGTACCCTCTAATATTAAATAATTTACAATACATACATTAACCTAAATAAATAAATAATTTACAACTAGTGAGTAAAGACAAATTATAAAAAGGCAAAAAATCGTTAATTTCTCAATCTAGTGAACTAGAAAAGAAGAACGAAATAATTGATACTAGAATCATCGATAATAATCGTGCTCAAAATATCTGAAGCGCTTTAACGATTAAAATAAATTTGGCTGTTTTGCTTTTCCCTTATAACAAGAGAGAGAGAAAGGGGGAGTGGGGCTTAAAAGTAAGCTGCGGAAATAGTCGAAACTCCGCGTCGGTTTTTTAACCAAAATTCTAATCTGCTCGAAGTTCTATTTTTTTCCCTAAATCATTTTGCTATATTTGGCAACGTAGCTCTCTGAAGTTTGCGTAACATTCTAACGCTTCCAGTTTCAGCCATTTCGTATTAATTAGTAATTATATCTTTAAATTATGGCATCAGGTAATTTTACTACTTTCTAATCCACCTCTCCGTCGATCAAACTTTCAGCCGGTATTTGGTTTCCTCGTCTTCTTTACCGTCTTCTTCTCTTTTGAGACTATATGGCGTGGCCTTCTGTCTACCTCCAATTTATCAATGAATCTCATTTCTCAATCGGGTTGCTGACATTAATTCATGCAGTTAATAAAAGGTCGAAGAAGAGAATCAATAATAATAATAATACAAATGTTGCTGGTGTTTTTATCGAATGTTGCTTTCCTTTTGAATGGGTCTGTCGTAAATTTTTGTTACTGCTAAACAGATTGTAAATTTGAGAGTAATATCACTTGGATTTAACGTTATGAGCACCAAAAATTTCCATAATTGGCTTTCAAAAAGTGCGTTTAAATCAAACTCCGGGACGGCTGATAGCGACTGCGATTCACAATGGAAGAGTCCCATCTAATTAGTTTTGTCATTCTGTGATCATGAAATCACTTTTCTTTATAGGTGTAGGTTAAGCTATGTATATTTAGATGGGACTCCTCTGAGACTGGCTGCATGACATCTCGGAATTTGGTTTAAACTTATTCATTGAGTTTGTGAGGTAACTTTGGAACTTTTTGGTGTTTCCAAAGCTATCGCCAATAGAATTTACCCTCTAGCATTGCCTTTCCTATTATCTGTATCAAAAGTTTACAACAGACCCATAGGGGAAATGAAGGGTCGCTTTATTATATTCCATTCTTTATTCTGATCATTTTTCTCAACCAGCCATTCTAATAGGAATTTACTCGCGCAGACGAAATAATTGTTTTCTCCTTCTCCCCAGATCAATAAGAATTGCCGTCGGCCTTTGACAAATTAAAAGTATTAGATTGTGAAATAGAAAAAGAAAAAAACTGACCCGAGTGGCGCTCTGAAATGAAGCACTTAGCACTAGCAAGAGGAGAAGTAAAATAGGTCAGCTAGTTTACTCATTGGTTTGCTCCTTTGAGCTATGTGACCTTGAGCAATATCGACTTACCGCTGCTTTAAAATCGTGACCGTGCTTTTTCTGTCTATCTCTGGACGATTGATCTATTTTTCAGTCGCTATAATTTTTCGTTTACAACTTGGTGTTGCTGTGAATTAAAAAAAAATAAAAATATCAGAATCACTTGACGAACGAAAATACAAAATACTACCTAGAAACCTGCTAACCGTTTAAACTATATAGTCTTTAAGCGTGTAGAAGTCTTTTTTTGTAAGCTGAAAGTTTGAACGACGAAAGAACATAAAAAAATAGCACAAGTTTAAGGATGATATCAGAATATTCGAATAAACTTAATTTTATAACACTCTAATATTTACAATATTACTGTTTGCAACATCTTCGACTTTATTATCAGTCCCGAGTCAAAGACGTCACAAACACCCTATATAATCGTAGATTAGTCAGAATTATACTGAATTGCTCTGAAATTTGCTGATACTTAATACCCGCTCAGTGTCCTCTGATCGTTGTGTAGAGTGCAATTTGGCAACGTTGCCCTTTGCCCATTTATACTCATATATAGTAGGTTGGATTGGAGGGTGCTCATTAAACAGTTAATGGTTCGATCTTTATAGTGGATCCAAGTGGTCAAAGCAGCGTTGCCGTTTTGCGGAGTTTCTTCTAATTTTTTTAACTCTACGTAAAATTTTCAAATCATGCGCCAAATTCGGCAACACTGGCTGATCGGCAACGTTGCCCCATTGCACACTACGTCACCGCTTCCAAAATTCACTGCCTCTGAAGACATAACTATAATTACGAGGATTTGTCATTGTGATGTGCGAACTGCTTTCCTGTGATTGGTATTTTAACAATTTACAATTTATTTCGAGAAACATGTGAGAAGACTTCTCTCAGTGGCATGGCTTCGTGTGCAATCTAACAACGCCGTATTTTGTCAATTTAAATTCACGAAAAAGGTCGAAATATTGGAGGTGCACAGTGCACTCCCTCGAATCGCGATATTTTGTATGAATTTAAATGAGAATAATTACAGCATCGCCAGATTGCACGCGACGCCACTAACTTATCTCTACTTGAAGCTACTTTTATTTGGCCCTCCCTTTTAAAAATCTCGCATTACTCTAGAAGAGGAACACCAGTTGCATAACCGCAACGGCATCAAATTGGTTAGAACCAGCTTTGTGATCAAAAGTGCATCACTCAACTCAGTTCTGAAAAGGTGAATCCTCACTCCTCAGCCTTTAGTGCCATCTTTACCCAGCAGTGCTACCCTTCCTCAAAAGATGAAGTATCGGTAAACAGTAAGTAGAGTCGCAGGTACTTGATATAAATATTAAACTACTCTAAGAAGACCTTTGTGAAACGTTTCGTTGGAAATCGTATAAATGAAACTTAGAGCACCAAAAAAACAGAACACACCAAATCGATTCAAGTAACGAGATGTAATACTTCAATTTTTGGTACTTACTTCTTGCTTTATTATTACGATCTTCGACGAAAAATCTCGCAAAGGTTTTCTTCTTGATAAACTTCTCTAGTCCTTGACTCTTTGTTTCCCTTTAAAATTTACTGGCAATTCAACTTTATTTGAACGGTAGCACTCTGGTGGCCAAAATGAAACTCACAATTTTCACCTGAAGTCTCGCCTTTTCAATAGGTGGCCGTGGATGCAAAATGAAAGCAAAGGAAGAGGCTTAGCTGAAAGTTGATGTTTTGATGCGACAAAAATCTTTCCTTTCTTGCTTTGAGGCAGGGAATTTGGCTGGTGGGTAACCAACGAGCTTAATGATGCAAGAAGATAAAAAAAAAACAACTCCGCCGGCCTTAGGCGTAGTCGTTCTCATCATTAGGTATGTTGTTATTTTTATTCTTCCAGCGTGAACGCATACATTCACAAATGCACCGTTGAGTAATTCCATATTAGTCGAGCTTAACATCCAGTTCGCTTTCAACAAATTGAGCAACTGAGCGATGCGGCACAGCGGCACTACGCGACGCATCGCAAACTTTTGACATTCAAACATACTATATTTACAACATTTACTTTTAAAATGAGTCATTATAACCTCTCTATGTACAAACAAAAAATATAAAATTTGAATAAATAAGAATGCTTATTTGAGGAAGCTAGACTCTTTTCTTTCTCCCTTGAACATTCCAACCAACTTTTCCCCCGAAAAACAGTTTACACTATGCACAAAATGACGGACGAATATCGTTGGAAAAATGAGGAGGCTTCTCGGTAAAAAATCACGAATTTCAAAAGCTAATATCAAATATAGTTATTGCTGTGGCCTGGCCAGTGTTTCGCTAAATGTATCTACAAATGTGCATTTATGCATAGAAACCTACGGGGAGAGAAAAAATTGTTTCCTGAAGTTCTTTTGAGATTATTTTGGGACTTTTGCCACAAGTGGGATATTCAAGTTTCAAGAATCTAAACAGTTTGAGAATAGCTTTTTTTGACAGGTTTCATTTTTGTCAATCTGGTGTCAACCACCCTGAAAACTTCAGGGTTTTTACAGATGGTATCCGTCCTTTAAACGATTCTAAGTAAATTGCGTTTCGCCAAATCCCTATAACCATGTTAAGATTGACCCACCCTTTGTATACACCTGTTAGAATTTTACTTCCAATCTATCTTTCGTACGTTCTAACCAGTCTTTGGCAATGGCTCAAAACTTGACACTTGACAAAATGACACTTGTGACATTTGACTAAAAATTGACACTATCCGATTTTCTCGAGGATTCGGGATGTACATTTACCTACTCTGAGGGTAGGAGGTCGGTGGCTTTTGTCTTCTTACTTTTTATACATCGTCCCTTGTAACAGATTTCTGTCTCCAAGGAGATTTCGGTTGTTGTTGAGGTAGGGACTATCTTTTTTGTGACCGGTTCTGGATCCACTGCAATCGGCGTCGTTGCCGGAGGAGTGGTCGTTTCTTCTTCATGCTCGTGCTCGTGCTCGTGTCGGAGGGTTGTGCTATCACCCTCTGTCTCCGGCGCGAACGTCGTTGCTGACTCTGCAGGCACGGATATCGACGTCTGGTTCCTCTTTACAGATGAGTATATCGTAGATGGCGGCGTAGTTGCTACAAGAGCTTCGCTTACACCTTCTTGTGTCCCTAAAGGAGCAACCTCGGTGAACGACCCCTCTTCTTCGCGGTGTCTTTGTTTGTCAACCTCGGTCTCATCCAGCTCGCTTTCACCGTTGATATTTCTCGGATCATGTCACCGATGTCTTTCTGGAAAGTTTCTGTGTTCAAAGTTGACTCGTCCTTTTCGTCATGAATTTTTTCTTCCTCATTGACCTAAAATAAAAACAAGATTTAATGAAATGGACTGTGCATGACACTGAGATCCTAGATATGAGAAACATCCCCTCTTCCCCTCTATCATTCACAATTTTACAGCATGCAATTTACGAATCCAAAAGTGTCAAGCACGTATACCCTTAAAAACAAATTTTACGATTTGTCCATTAATTTGATTTAAGGACAGACTCGAAAACTTTTCGTATATACTTAATAAAAAATTTTTATGCGAATACTTGATAGTAATAATAGTATTGCTTGAATCATAGATATTTTATTCAAGAAAACTGTGTAAGCAAAATTTAGGCGCAAAAAGCCTATTTTCACTGTTACTCATTCAATAATTATTAGCAAACGTGTGTAATAGTGTCAACTTTAGAAAAAATTGACTACAAAACCGGGTTTCCTCTTGTAAGCAAAGCAGTTTTCTCAGTGTGGTCATTCTCAAGTTTACTTTCAATTGACTAAGAAACTCAACAAGTTATCTCACTAATACCATACAAATTAAATAAAAATGTAATTGTTCTTCTCGCTCCAAATACCAGATGGTTGACAATGGAAGTTCAATGTATTAAAATGTTTCCGCTCTCAGTGGATAGTTTTTGATGTGCAAACCATAGTTTTCTAATCTGAAGAAAATATTATTTGAAAAATTTGCTTGCAAGTTTGTTGCTGCATTTGGTTTTTGGAGTTATGAGTTTCACATTATCCTGCAGAGAGAAAATCGTACTATGTAATAATTACATTTTGACCTCGTCTCTGAGTATTCTCTTTCATCCAAACTCGGTACACCATGGCTTATGCCTCTTGTTAATCGACCTTTCAATTGCTCGCAGCAAAAGTTTGCAAGAGCCCCATTATTGAAATGAAATTGTCTTTTAAAGGTTAACTAACCGGTTCGACTTTTTTCGGCTCCTCCTGTTCTACTGATTCTTGGACAACCGTTTCTGGCTGTGACTGTACTCCCTCTTCAGCTTTTTGCCCTGCTTCTACGTTTTCGTTGTTATATTCCTCCACTGGTTTCTCTTGCTCCTGCTCTACAACTAACGGGACGTAACTCGAAGATGGGGTTTCGACTAGGGATATTTGATCAACGGAGACTGCTTTGACGTGTTGTTCTTTTGACTGCTCTTCGACAGCTGTAGCTTTGTCTACATTCTTGAGAGCATTTCCAGATAATTTGGCGAAACTTTGCGACTCGGCAGTTTCGAAAACATCTTGGGGCTTCTTCACTCGAACGCGCACCCAAGCTCCACGCCTGCGGCCAACTCCAGCCTGAAAAAAAATTAAAATATAAAAATCAAAGATAATTTTCATCTCCTCAACAAAACCCGTATACTATTGCTTACTAAAAGGAGTTGATTGAAATGATGGTTTACTAGAGATAATATGAAGTCGTTAAACCGACGTAAATTCTTAGTACGATGAGGCGCGTTAATCTTGATTGCGGCTGTGTGAGATGAGTTAGCATTTTCCTTGTAAGCGTCAGAACAAAGTGAGTGTAATAGTGTGGGCAAATATACTTGGATACGATATGCAATACGCAAAACACCTGATAAAAATGCGTTAAATTCATAGAAACCATACAAAGAAAAGGAGCCATTTTATCTCTCAACATGAAACCGCAGCGTGGAGTCAGTTCAGACAACATGGCCGCTATACAGTATTCGTTTGACGATCTAGCCTCTATTCAAAAAGCGCGCACACCAAAGATCGGCATCTGGTCGACGGACTGAACAGCATCAACAGTCACCATAAATAGAGGTTAAGTAGATAGGTGGACTGGATAGGATGTTTCACATGCTCGCGCTTTTCAAGTTTCGTATTACTTTTGCTTCGGATTAAATGATATAATTTTGCGTTGGGTGTTTCATAACCTTTCCCAATATATTTGCATCTATTAGACCGGATTTGCATACCACACGCTACCATCATTTTATCCTACGTTGATAAAAGCACAACAAATTGGAAAAAATATGCATCAACAATCAAGTACAACTATTAGGTTTATGTTGTACTGTCAAAACACACCTCTCTTTTCTCTCTAGATTGTATCAATGCGTTCAGTAATTTTTCAATAAGTGAAAACTTTAAGCTCAAGAAGCCATTTAAAAAACAGGATTTTTTATTAATTATTCGAAATCAGGTGCTCTTATGAGCGAGAGTGAAGCAATAAACGAACCTGTAACTTGTGTCTCTCTCACTCTACGAATCTGAAAGTTAGACTGATTGTCGCAAAAAAGGATTAACCGTTTCACGAGTCTATAGGTATCTGCAGTATTTTCGGTCTGAAAGGCTCACAGAGTACAAGCAGTTTGATGGGTCGCCTATTTAATTTTCAAACTTATTTTTTTTAACGCAATCAAAATTGTTTAATGTAGAAATATAATTTACTCACCTTCTTTCCATCGGCTGAGTCAGTGGTCTTCTGCTCGGCGGTTTGCTCATCTACGGCAGCGTTTTGAGGAGCTTCACTGTTTTGTTGTCCTCCATAATCTTCTCCCCGTTGTCTAGTCCTGCCTTCGCTTTGCTGTAAACTGTTAGCGTCGTAAGATGCCTCATCTTGAGATCCTTGTAGTTTCTTGGTTGCTGCAATTCTTTCCTTGTGAACGTTACCCCTCCTAAGTAGATTTTGTTGGCTCTGCACATTTTCTGGGTCGTTCGATATGGCTCCTTGACGCAACTCTGTCTGTACAATGCTTTACGATCCAAAGTTCTTGTCGTTGCACTGCCATCTGTGTCAGCTTTGGTGTAGGATCGAGATGCAGCAACTGCAGCTTCTGTCGGTGCAAAAGTCTCTGGGTTCACTTCGACGCCTTCACTGTGTTGAACGGTCACTCCGTTATTCCAGTACCCGTCATTTTTAACTTTGCTGTAATTAGGGTTCCTTCGGTGTGATTCAATGTTATGGAATGTGATAGACTTATCATCATATGGGCTGGCAATCTCGTTTGAGCCTGCTGAAGGAGCAAAGCTGTTAACGTATGTGCCCCAGTCAAGGCTCTCTGTTGAAGCCGCAGCTTCAGTCGTTGAGGTAGCTGCGACTGCTGGCGAGGTTGCTGATGAACCTGGTCTTCGCAGGCGAGCTCTGCCACTGGAGGTTCTTGTTAGTGGGGATGTCGGGGCTTTTGTAACTCGGACTCTTGTCTGCCTCGTTGAGGTTTCCCTAGTAGTTTCAGGCGTCGATTCCTCTGAGGTGGAGGTTGATGTTGCTGTTGGTCGAAGCGGCCTCCTTCGTTTAAACGTGTTGTATTTGTCTGACTTTGGTGGTGCAGTCTCTGACGAAGATGCTGTCTCTTCATTCACCGAGCTTTCTGTTTGCCTTTGGTAAACTGGATAGTTCTGGCTCGTTCGAGAGTCAGAGCTTGTTTGTTCTTGAGTCTTAAAGTTTCTTGGGTAGTTTTGCTCTTCGGGAGATTCGGTGGTGGAAGTTCTTCCAGTGTACCTTTGACGGCCACGGACACGGCCTCTCAACTTCTTAGTTGTTGGCTCTTCAGTTGCTGCGCTTGTTGATTGCAAAACAGTGCTGGTCTCCTGTTCCTTTACTTGCTCTTGCGCGAGGAATGCGTTCATTCTTTGGTGAGTGTGCAGAATGTTAGACTGATCTGGAATGCTATACTCCTTGTGTTCTTGGGTTTTGTGGTAGAACTTGTTCTTTGTTTTGGTGAATTTCTCCGGCTTTTCAGTTTCTGGTTCATTTATTTCAACGTAACTTGTGACCGTGGTCTCTTGCTGAGGTTTTGATTCAAATCGAGACTCGGTCTGTTTGAAATTGTTCTGATCAACTTGATTCTGGCTCACGTATTGCTGTTCATTGACTGCGTTTATTTGTTCATTCTGTTGATAAGTTGGTTCTACACTGCTGACCGTTTGTTGGATGGCGGGAGTTTGTTCTGGAACTCTTTCAGGAGTGAAATATTGGTCCCTACTGTTTAACCCAGAATGATATTGTGAAGGCGATAAGATATTTTGATAGTTACTACTGCTGATCTCGACGGGGGAAGGACTTGCGTTACTTGAATCTATTTGGCCTTCACTTTTTTGAGACGAGAAAGTGTTTCCGTCCTGCTCTTGTTTTTGTTCTTGATTGAATGTTTGTTGTTGCTCTTGTTGAATCTGTGTTGCTGAATCTCCTTTTTGAGCCGAGAAAGTGTTTCCGTCCTGCTCTTGCTTTTGCTCTTGATTGTAAGCTTGTTGTTGATCTGGGGTGTATGAGTGTGCCCCTTGGTTGTTATATGTTTGTTGATCTTGATACCAGGTACTCTGCTGCGGCTCTCCACTTTGTGTCTGCTCCCTGTATGCGGGTTCACCACTCGGTGTCTGCTCCCTGTAGGTAGTTTCACCACTTGGTGTCTGCTCCCTGTATTTGGCTTCACCACTGGGTGTCTGCTCCCTATAAAATGGAGTGTTCTCCCCTGTAGGCTGGTTTGATGAAGGGACATCAAACTGTTGCGCAGGTTGTTGTCGCTGCTGTGATTCAAAATATTGTTCCAATGTCTGTTGAGAATTTTGATCGTTTGATGGTTGCTGGCCTTGATTGGACTGTTGGTTCGCGGGAACAACGGTTTGTTCAATGAACTGATCTCCTGATCCGAAGTGAGTTTTCGTCTGCTCAGCGCTTGGAGCGAATGTTGGTGCAGTAGATGATGCCTCTTGCTGTTGTGGTATCTCTGTTGTGGTAGTCGTGCTTGTTTGCGATTTTGGGAATCCTCGGTGCAGAGGTTTCCTCTGCCTGGTAGATGTTGGTCTCCTCTGTTGATAATTGGTCACAGTTGGTGGAGTTGTAGTTCGGTATCTTGTTCTTCTTTGCGTTGTTGATTCCGTCACAGGCGCCTCGGACTCGGCAAATCTCGGTGTGGTCTGTAATGAATTCACTTGAGATGGGAGATGAGGGCTAAATGAATCAATATCCGATGGGAGTGTGTAAACAGATGGAGATGGTGTTGATTGATCAAAGAATCCTTGTACTTCTGATGGTTTTTCGTGTAAAGCAGCCCTAAGGATGGTGGCATTTGACACAACCACAGATCCTATGTGTGGTGCAGGGAATGGTATCTTTGAGTATCCGCTGGGTGGTTGGAAATTCAAAGGAGCGACGAAGAATGGCAATTTGTCCACTTTCCTCTCAATCCTGTTTGTGTCCAAAGATGATAAGTATGGAAGTTCAAATTTGACGTAGCCTGCAGGCGGTTCAAGGTTAGATGGACCGACGAATATTTGAGGAGTGTCTTTGCCAACGTTATCTAAAACCGGTATTGTTTTAGAGCTCTTGAGTAAATTTAACACATCTCCAACTTTTGAGTTTGCCACATTTTCCATGTATACCGATAGAGGTGGCTGATGAGGTGGTGGCAATGTTGTCTGCGAATTTGTCACTCTACCAGAAGGAAACTGTTGACTTTGGAATGATTCTGCGGCTGGTAAAGGAGGAGATGGTCGGAACACATCTTGTTCGGATGATTGGAAGAAAGGTGGAGGTGGCGGTCTTCTCTCGAACTGTGGTGCTGATTGAGGAATTTGCGGTTGCGGTGCTGGATCGAAATTTGGTCGTGAGAAGTCTGGTGACTGTTCTGCAAATTGAGGGAAGAATTGTTCGTTTGCGGCGAACTGAGCCAGCGTCATACCAGGCAGTTGTTGTGGTTGATTTACGGGAATGTCGTTAATTTGTGGCTGCTGAGGTGGAGCGGAGTCAGAAAATACAGGTTTTGTCGGTGTCACCTCATTCAAAGCTTGTGACACTTCCTCTTGTTTAAAGTCGGTCTGGACGCTTTTGGGAGTAGTTGTCGGTGGAGGAGTAAACTTAGGTTGAGATTCCTGGAAGCTTTGGAAGTTTTGTGGAGACGGAGGAGGTGGGAAGTTTTGATTGGAATCAGTGAAAACTTGTTGAGATGGTGGAGGAGGTGGCGGTGGGAAATTTGGTTGAGAATTTGGTTGTTGGAATTCAAATTGGAAGTTTGATTGAGGTTTGTCGGGTAGTGCAAATTCTTGCTGAAGTGCAGCGAAGTCCACTGTCGACGGTTTTGGCGGTCTTGAAAATTCTTGCTGGAAACCAGGCTGACTTTTTGGTGGTCCTTGAGCGAACTTTTCCTGTTTCGGAGGAGGAGGTCTGAAATCTTGTTGGAACGACTGTTGCGGGATGAATTGATTGATAAATTGGGGTTGCGGTTTTTCCACTGGTTTATCTTGAGGTTTGTTGAATCGATGTTTTACATTGAAATCATCAATGAACTGAGGAATAGGCGGAAATTCAGGTTGACTAAATTGATTAAACTGTGGAAAAGCTGGGAACTGTTGAACAACTTGCTGAGGGAAGAAGCTCGGTTGACCTGGAGGAGGCCCATCTTTGTTAAATTTACCTGCTTCGTTGGGTTTCAACTTGTTTGGAGTGCGACCACGTTGTTGCAGTGTTTCTACAGGCACGTACAGCAATTGTATTTCTTCTCTGGAATCTTCTCCAGAGTTTGATTCCGGGAAACGAACCTTTGATGTCCTTGTTGGCTCGTTAGCTTTTGGGGTTGGAGGGACTGGTGGTGCTTGTGATGGTAACGATGGTTGCCCGCGGTTTTGCTCACCTCCAAACGCCTGATTTTGGAAGAAAGTCGGTGAAGGGAACTGAGACTGAGGGAACAAAACTTGTTGTGGTTGAGCGAAAGTATTTGGTCCTCCTAGAGTAAACTGATCCTGACCTATGAATGAGTTAAACTGGTTATTGACCGCTTCATTTTTAAAAGTTTGCTGCGATGGAATTGATTGTTGCGGCTGTTGCTGTCTGAAAGTAAACGGTTGTGGTGTTGTATATTGAAAAAATCCTGGATTTGCTGATTGCGGGGGTTGAGGCGCAGGTGGCTTGAACGGCTGATTGAAAAAATTGCCGGTCAGCTGAGGAGCTGGATTGCGCAAGACTCTTGATTGTTGTTGCAGCTGTGGAGGCACCGGAGGGGTCAACAGACTGCCGATTTGATCAACCGTTGATGGTGACGTTTTCAGGTCTCTGCCGAAATCCACTTGCCTCGTTTGTATGTTCGTTTTTGGGATCGGAATCCAATCATCTGATCTTCTGTCTGACAGTGGGCGGCTCCATTGTTCTGTACAGAGTACGTTTGGTGAGCCCAACACCGTCAAAAGCAGAACCTGCTCCACCAACGATGGCAGTTTCTGCCTCATCTGAAACAAACAAGAAATTTCACTTTTTAGTAACTCTCTTGCGCGAATCACATTAATCGTATGAAGCCTTATGTAAGGTTTTTCTGTCATTAATGCTGCAAATAATGTTACGGGCTAGTTGTATTGTCAACATATTGAACTTTTGATGACTCCCTCTACCTAAAATGCCTAAAAAATTACAAAGTGATCTGTTCAGTACAAAATAGAGGTGTACCTCCAAAAAAAAAACAAAAAAAAAAAAAAAAAAAAAAAAAAAAAAAAAAAACAAAAAAAAAAAAAAAAAAAAAAAATGCGTAAATAGAGTGTCTCTATGCGCGATGCATTTACTGTTACTACGATTGCACGTAACAATTCAGGTAGTGTCACTAACGTGTAGAACAAGCCAGAAAATTATGCTATGTCAATCGATAAGTTAACATTAAATATGAAAAATGTGGTCAATATATTGGCTTCTTTACTCTCGTCCCGAGTTAACTCGAGGTTAATTTTCCATGATTCAATAGGTCTGTTGCAAACTTCTGCTGCATCGTAATAGAGGGTCAAATCCTTTGTAAAATTGCTTGACATTAACGTTGAAATCATCAGAAAGTTCCAAAACCCACTCACAAACTCAATGATTGCGTTTAAAAAATTATAAGATAGCGCTCGAATAAGCGGGTGAAAATTGAGGAGTACCATTTAATTTCAGGTTTTTCTAAGATTAATAACTTTTCTTAGTATAGAAAGCTGCGATTAGATGGGACGTGGGGATTTGGGGACGCCCTCATTGTCACCCACTCATTCGACGGCCATCTTGTATTTTTTTTAAACGCATTCAGTGAGTTTGTGAGTGGATTTGGAACTTTCCGGAGCTCTCACCGTTAATTTCAAGTGATTTTGCATAGGAACCGACCTTCCATAATGATGCAACAAAAGTTTGCAACATACCCATTGTAAAGTTTACCGCGGTTAGTGCATGCGAGTCAAAGCAAAACGTTGCGTATTATGAAGTATCATAATTGTACTGTAAACTAAAATAAATGTGTGTGTGTGGGGGGTGGGGTGCACGTGAATGTGTAATGTGTGTGAATTAGGGAGTGCAAAATTAAATGAAGGAAACAAGAGAAGTCATGTTCTTGTCATTTCAACTTCTTGCACGTACACATTTTTAGATCGTAAAGAGGCTCCAAACTGAAGTTCGTGATTCGATTCCACCTCGACAACCCCCTCTTCTTCCTCACCGAAGAAGAATCAAAAACTAAATCGGTTAGCCGTAACAAATGGCAGCTTGAAAGAGGATCATACTGACGCTCAATCATCCGTAAGTTTATGACCAATTTCTGGCCACGATTACGATACTACAGTGTTGTCAGACTCGTCACAATAAATTGCCGGAACATTACATCTATCAAGAAATGCTGGTATTTTTTTCACAGCATCTTGCAACTGTGCAGTGTCTTTGAACGATGACCGGTCTGCCTTAATTTTTATTTTTATCCCCTTTGGTTGATCGCGGATCTGAGACTAAAACGTATGTCTGAATGGAGAAGTTTATGTCATCAAGAAGCTTTACGGCGATTCAAGACGAATGAGTTCGTGGACTTTTGCGTAATTTGCTAACTGGTTCACTTAGTGCGGCTCAAGATAAGTTACACCAACGCGGAAGGCTTAAAAAATGGAGACGTTCAACGAAGAGCGTTTAAAACTCCCATCAACAAAAGCGAGGCACAGAAGGTTGAAAGTATAGAGTTTATGCATGCATTAAAATACATTTTTAAATTTCCCTGATAGAGTGGATGAAATCGATGAACGAAAAGTCCATGATCATCGCTGCTGGTTGGCGGATGCATCAAGAAATAGTAGAGGTAGTTTCAGAAATGTAGGCGCACCTACACCTGTAATCTTTGGACTTTTTCCTCGTTATTTTCCATGTAATATAGTAAAAATGGATGGAAATAAATTCGAGCGTTGCCTTTTTGTTGAGGAGCGCTTTTTATAATCAAAAGTTTAAAGTCGGAGGCGAGTTTTGTTTTGATTTGAAAGAATGAAAATTGAAAATTCACCAAAGATTATGGTCTGGGTGCCGGGTCAGCCGGGTGCGCCTACACTTTTGAAACGAGCTCTATAGTCTTTTGTGCCGCAGTAATGCCGCGCCTCGTCGCACAGTGGGCGGGTTCGATCAATTTGATCGTCAAAAATCAGGGCGTTTAAATCACGAACAGGACTAATTTTACACACTTGAACTACCAATAATCTGATTCATAATCATTCATGATCAGGCAGTATATACAAATATTTAGAGTCGCAAATGCGCTGTCAAGTTAAATGATTAAATATGGATTGTTTTGGTTTCGTAGGTAGTTAATTTCAATATTGCTGATTTTTGACAGCTAAATCAGTAAATTTTCACCCACTGTGCAATGAAAGCGCTTGGCTCGGCTCGGCGGGGATCCAAAAATAGTGTCTGGGACAAAAGGGCAGATCCGGCCGTGGTTCTCACCGCAAAGCGGTCTATTGTCCGCTGCTAGTTCCCGCGAAAGAATGAATGTCCTAATCCAAATATCGTTACTGACCTATACTCTCACTCCAAATACGAGCGCATTTGCCGAACCGAGTGAGTATAGACCCTACTGTCCGTACTCTCCGTACTGTCTGTATCAAATAGAAACTTTTCGTCATAAATTATTAGTCAAAGGATGAAATGAATTTCTCTTGTTCCTCATGCTACAAATTTGATCTACCAGGTCGCAACTATTGCATTGTTCCAAACTTTAGGCCGGTATCAATACCGTCTTAAAGTTTGCAACAATGCATACGGTCTGAGATCGTCAAGATCCAAAATCAGAAAGTAAACGCATCAATATAAATTTCATTAACTTTTAACGCCAATTTTAATGACAGAGAACACTTATTACAGTAAATTTAACCTATAGAAATGTCACTGGAAAATTTTAAATTATAAGTTTAAATGGTTGAAAACTATGATTTTTTATTTCTCCCCCTCCCCAATTTTGGCCACTTTCTTTCGATTTCAGACTATAGTGCAATGTTGTTAAAAAACCATGTTCCCTGAGAATCTGTTACGGTCAAATATCATTGTGGATTAGCGTCCGAAAGATATTCCCCACTGCTTGTTTTTTTCCCCCTCCAAAGCTTTTGAGGGTTAATAAAAAACGGGAAATACTTCAGCAGAGCTCAGAGATACTTTGTTCTCGATGAGAAATGCACAGAAAACGTTTTCGATTGATGATTGATGCGCTCTATTCAGAAGATTAATTCGTTAGTGTAATCACTAATCATAGCGCTTGCGGCGACTGGATTTGGTGATGACAAGCGATATTTTAAAAAAAGAAGATAAAAAAGTAAATGGGACTTTTGCACACTTTTGCTGTAAGCGATTTAAGGGTCGTTTCCGATGCAAAAACCTGCATAAATAACGATGGTGCACTAAAATTACACGAAATTCACTCTGAAACTCATTAAATGCATTTAAATATGCGTGTTGGCTGAGTATGACACTATAATAACGGGAGATTCCCATCTAATCATACCGTCACTCCATCAAGAAGTGACCAATAAGAGACAACTTGCCTTTGACACCGGTGTCACTAGGTGTCACGATACTATTAATTGGATATGGACCACTACAGTGGTGTCTGATTACTCTGTGAATCTTCCTTGTCAGCATAGAGAAAGTGACAAAATTAAGAAGGGCATCTCCCATTATTATAGTGTCATACGCCGCCATCAAGTATGCGCATTTAAATGCATTTAATGAGTGTCGGGGTAAATTTCGTGAGTTTTCAGTGCTACCGTCGTTAATATTGTAGGAAAATGCATCGGAATGGACATCTTAAAGCCGTAAAACGGCTTTATTCTTAACCAATTTTACTCGTTTTGAACTCAAAGTATTCATCAAAAACTTTCGCCGCTGCTGGCATTCTTGTGTTTTGCGTGTTTTCTTTGGTTTTAATTTAAAATGCGAAAAACAGTCACGACTTTTCCCAAAAGCGACTAGTGGTGCTATCCATTGGATTGAAATCTGGACAGTAAGCTTCGCCTGGAATCACCGTAAATCTCAATACATACACGGTACTCTTCTAGGTCTAGGTTTATCTATTTGTCTCTATTAGAAACATAGCTTTTGCTTATTCAATTTGGCAATGGTGCATTTCGGAAACTTCCGTAGTTTAGCGCCTGGCCGGCCGCGGTCGTCTGCCCGAGTTCGCGTTTTAATGTGGACAACGATCATCGAAACTGCCGCCGTTACAGGTGCGGAAAGCCGAATTGAACCAATTCCGCGCTGCTAACCCTAATACGTTTTTCATGAGTTTTGAAAGTGAATCTCATAAAAAGCCGACTTGCCGCCGTTTGGCGCAGAATGTACCTTCTCGGCATTGTGCGCGATGATTACAGAGCCCGCGCTCGAATTAACGCGAGTCGGCGCGGTGTAAAATAATTAATAGTTATCGCGCGATCGCGCGAAGCTGAATCTTGAGCGGATACAGGAATTTGTCTTTCACTCTCTCTCTCCTTTCCATTTGAACAAATGTGTTAGAAAAGGATAACAGAGGGGGCCATCACGAGACTTCAGCCCCTACCACTGTCTCTTTCTAATTCACTCGTTCAAATGGAGAGAGAGAGAGAGAGAGAGAGAGAGAGAGAGAGAGAGAGAGAGAGAGAGAGAGAGAGAGAGAGAGAGAGAGAGAAATGCCTATATCCATACCTATGGGCTGAAGCCAATGCTGATGCCGGCCGGGCCCGTAAAAAATTATATCAGGTACGCTTTTTCTAAAATAAACTGTAGGAAATACTCTATGAACACTTTCTCACGTCAGAATTATTCTGAGGGGGCCCCCCCCCCACCCTTTATTACTCTAGGGAAGACCCCCATACCCACTTTTAATATTCTGGTGGGACAATTTTAGAAAAAATACATACTTTTACAAAAAGTGTGTTGCTTTTTACCTAGACAAGAGTTTCTGCGATTTTGTGGAGAAAATTTATTTTCCTTTAGAAAGCAAATCAATCTCTTGATATATCTAGTTATCATTTTTTATAGACTATTTTTGAGTTTGTGATAGTTCCGAAAAAATTTAAACGCAGATTATACATAAACTGCGATGCTGCTGTGTATCTGAATCTATCAGCTGTGCGCCCTCAATACTGCGTCAAGTCTCGTTATCGAAATGCAGTCAGTATCCATGATCATGTGAATCAGCTAATCTCCGTCAGATATTTCATCGTTTTCTAAGATGACACACCATAACTTTCCTCTGCGTCAAAACAATCTAAGTAGTTTATTCATATCCTTATAACTATCAATTAGTCACCGATTTTCGTAATCACCTCTGAAGGCCAACCGAAACGAAACTATTTTAAACCAAAACTTCTTTGAATCAAAATGATTCACTTACCTACTTTAAGTCCTGTATGCACGCACCTCTTCCACATAATCTGATAGTAACAAGTCTGCTTATTTTTTTCTACCTCTCTTAAAATGTGGACCTCCGTTAAAAATCCTTGCTTTAATACCCCTCTTCAAAACGCGTACTTTTCTTAGGTTCATGCTCTTCAGAAGGAGGGCCCATAAACATCAGATATGCTATTGCGAAGAAATAATTCCTTTGCAACATCAGAAATTCCTCGGAAGAGCACCCCCTGAAAAAAGTGCTGAATTTAACTATTTCATAGTTAAAAGTATAGGCACCCATAAAGAACTGTTTGTTTGACTACTTAAAATTCTTAAATTACCTTCGTGTCATGTTAATTTCACTATTTTTTAACTATTTTAAATAGTCGAACGAACAGTTTTTATAAGTGGTGTCCATACTTTAACTATAAAATAGTTAAATTCAGCGCTTTTTTCTTTTCAGTGTACCTGAGCTTTATCTCTTTCTTTTCACATCGGAGCGTACGTGTTTGAAAAAGATAGACGGAAGCAGTGTTGCCGTTTTGCGGAGCTTCCTGCAATTTTTCCTATTTAACTCAATATTAAACTGTCAAATTGTATGCCAAATACGACAACACTGGATGGAAGGCTAATTGAGTATGAATTTAGCCTTTAAAACTCTGTACATTCCTGTAGCACGCATGCATTCAGAAGAGAGAGAAAAATAAAACTCATTGATATATGCCTTTGGAAGAAGGGGGCTCATAAAACATGAGGTCCGCTATCGTCATGTACTGAGCATCAAGGTTGAATTTAGATGTCTTTGCAAGAACACATCTGACGTTTTCTGGGCAGTGGGAGTGGAGTATCGTGCAATCCGGCAGCGTTGTATATTCTATCCATTTAAATCGATGTAAAAAATCGATTTGAAAGGTGTCCACCGAACACCCAAGAGCTCGATATTTTTCGAGGATTTAAATGGAGAAAAACCAATGTTGCCGAATATACGCTTCGCCCCTATTTCTGCACTTTCCTTCTCTCCAAGGACCGTCTCAGTTCCGGCCGATATTATGAAACGAAAGTACCACAAATCCTCGGTGTGCGCTTGAAATTTTTGCACGGCCCAATAATCACATTCAAAAACTGAGTCTGGAATGTAGAGCGTGGGTGCTGGTACTTTTATATTGTTCAGCATAAGTGAGCCCCCCCCCCCCCCCCCCCCGAAGATTATTCATTGTTAGTGAGACTCCGGCGCATCCTAAACCCATCCAATACACCTCCTTCTCAAAAAATAAAACGACAGAAAAATCCTCCGACAAAAACAAGTTTCTATAAAAGTACAAATTAACTAACAATAACTAAACACCTCTCGGGCGCCAAGGAACCCCATCTCTTACCGGCTAAAACAGTGATGGCCGACAAAATGCATTTTCCCAGAGCTGCCGTTTTACGTACATATATTTATAGGCCAGTCGCCGCGTCGTCCAAGGGGGGGGGGGTTCGGGGAAAAAATCGGAAAAAGCTGGAAGGGCTAAACCGATTCTACTAGGTGTTTGGTGTTGGTAATCACAGATTAATTTTTCACCGGAATCCTGTAGCGTGGCTTTGGCCGCCATCTTAAAAATAAGGCTTCATTCGCTGTATTTTCGATTTTTGGCGAATATCTCAATAAATATCACTTTTTGGGATTATATACCTCTATAAATTAAAGATGGCCAAATTTTTCACGTAAAAGTTTCATACTTTTTTCACCGACGAGCAGCCGTCTCGAAGTTATAAGCGGTGAGAACATTGACAATTTTGAGGCGGCGTGCGGCGCGGCGTCGGAAAATCTACTCGATTATCGGCCGCGCGCTCACATAGCGTACTATCGACGAATTAAAGATTGTCGCGAGATTTTCACACACTTTCAGTTATGGGTTGAGTGCAGGACTCATCTGCAACGGCTTTCCCGCCCCAACCCGCACTGGCCTCTCACCAGCAAGGTCTGAGGAGTATGAAGAGTGGCCGACACAGAGCCTTAAAGGCTAAACTTAGCTAGTGAAAACCTCGCGACAATCTTTAATTCGTCGATAGTACATCAACATGTCTCACTCGCACCCATCAATCCCATTATAGGAAAAGTCAAAATCTGTTCACAAAATTACGATGAATGCTTTGACAATGCTTTCGATGTGGTTTTAACGCAATTTCACCAAGGAGTCGACCCTCTATAACGCTCTAACAAAAGTTTACGGCAGATCCATCGTTATTGTCTTTAGAGTAATGCTGGCAACGTCTAAAATCACTCAGCTCCTTCTTCTGAAACGCCGCGCCGCGTCCATTTAGTTCGGTGCAAAGAGACATATAATTTAGAGTACGGGAAGAAACTGACGCGCCTCGGTGCGACGATCAAATTTGAATATAAGAACTGGTCAAATGCAATAGAGGGGGGGTGGGGCAGATGTAGAACGGGAGACGCGAGACTTGTCAATCATTTTCGATGCAGACTGAGTTTTTCGCTCCTCCTCTTCGACTCCCCCTCCCCTCCCTTCTTTCCCGTTCTCCTGTGATCCCTCTTTATGAAATGACTTATTCGTATGCTGCAATAACAATAATAATAACAATAGAAGCACGCCCTGATTCTCGCTACAATGGTTGTAGACATATATATGCATGTACAGATACTTGGGCAACCCGCAGATGACGATGGCAAAAGCAGCGTGCGGCAACAACTTAATGCGACACTAAACACCCACTTTGTCGTTCACTACAGCTGAGCGAGCTGGCTGCGAACGGCTCACCTATGGTCTGAGATGGAAAAAATTGGCCAAAATATCGGTGGACCAAATCAGAGCAAAAATCATGGTTTATTTTGACCTTTCAAGCTCGATTTTTAGCTTTTCAGTGACATTTCTAGGTTTAAATTACTTCTTATAAGTGCTCTCTGTGATTAAAATTTATCATGTAAAAGTCTGTAAATCATAAATATTTCTGAGAAGTTTACTATCTGATTTTTTGCTACTCTTGGACGATCTTAGACCACAGTGAGGCGAGATGTACGAATCGCATCGTATCTAATCAGTGGTGCGTGGGGGCTCACGAATCGCAATTGTATCGATTTCTCTTCCATCCATTTAGACTTACGGAAAAGTATCGATTCTTGGGGGTTCGATGGCTGGATCAGTGGCACGCAGTGGCGCGGCGTTGCCAAGTGATATAGAGAGGTCCAGAGGGTGTGGATCCCTTATGACATCGGTGAAATCTTGACGGTGTATCTAAGCCATGAGATTGATGATGATCTTCGACAACATCGATGATCGTTTGCGAACCGCAAAACTATGACATTGGCGGATCCAGGAATCTAGCCTTCTCTCTCTTCGTCCTCTAGAACGCGTGTGTTAGAAAAGAACAGATAAGGGGCAGTCACGTGATTTTTGCCCCCTCTTTTATCCTTGTCTAACACATGCGTTCAAATGGGAAAAGAGGGAGAAGGACTATTTCCTGGATCCGCTAGTGAACTATGATGGTGGAATGCGCGGATGGTACGCATCAATCACCAGATGTTGATGTTCTCTTGGAGGCTACTTTGAGGATCCAATGTGACCGACCGTCAATAAAAACCTTTAAAGAGTAATCGACGAGGAAAACAATGTTTTCTATGAAAAAGTCTCTCAGATAAGTAGCAACGGAGATACTGCTGATTGACGATTTTACAATATATGATTCGTCATCGCTCTCCCGTAATGCAACCTTGTATTCGTGCACCGCACCCACAGCACTGAAGCAACCTAAAAGTCATCGAGCAGCGCAGCGTCTCATGGTGGGCCAATACAAGGTTGAATAGCGGTAGCTCAATGACGTCATAATTATATCGAGCAAACTTTAAACAGCCCATGAACTTTATTTAGCAATGCATGAAACGTTTTAAATTGGCATCACGGTGTTTTGATTTTTTTCTTTATCTTTTTTTTCCGTGCTTTCTCCTCAAGATTACGCGGCAACAAGGGCCGATGTTAGATTTTTTGACTGCATCAGCGACATCAGCGTGGAGATTATGAACCATCTAATCGACTCGATATATTATCGAGTACGTGTGTGCTCTTTACGGCCCGTAAATTACGGGTGACGTCATAAGACGATAGCCTCCTCGTTACGAGAGCTAGTGCTATCGACTCAGTTAGTTTGCCGTCAATAAAGACCCAGTGCTTATCGTACAACTTCGATCTCAACATTATTACAGTTTTTCACATTTTTCGAAACAAAGAGTGATTCCTCCAAATTCTCTATAGTTTTACCAACCCCTATGACCCTAGCTCTATCGATAGAGACGTCAACTTTAAAAATCGGTCGAACGGTAGAGGCGGAATCACTGCCAAGAAAATTAAACCCGAAAAATCCAGTTATCATGAAATATGAGATGAGTGGAAGCCCGTCTGCCGAAAATGATGCACCAGAATCAATAATATCAAATAAAAGAATCAATCTATGAAAAAAATCGATCAAATCATGCCAGAAGTTTCCGAGAAATTCGGCTTTTAGCCCAAAATTTGGATATTTCGAAAGGGAGTAAAGGGTCCCACCAAAATTGAAATCCTCACGCGCGCTAATTGTAGGCTCGGAGCTGTATGTAGGCTGCTGATTGTTTACATCGGTCAATTACCCCTCGAATAAGAGGGAATCCCAGTTTTGGTTAGTTAACCGAATTTATACATATTTACTTTTATTAAAATATCATGTATACAATCGTATTTCTTTTTCTTCTCTATCCCTTTCACCTTTCATGCACGCATTTTGAGATTTGAGTTTTTCTGCGATTCTTTTTTGGACCGTTTAAAAGAGGACACTTTTCTAAGAGCTTTGATGCGTCACAAAACTGTTTGCAAAAATGTCTATTTAAATTTCATTGAATCCCATGCTACATAAAATGGTGCCGCACGCGTGTGCATCACTTTCCGTGAAAGGGTTATACTTTCTTCCGTGAAGTAAGGTCCCTAACCTAGGTTAGGTTAGGTTACGTTAGGTTAGGTTATAACCAGCGCACTTTGGTCTGACAATGAGATCATCAAAAAGTGGCCAAAAAGCAGAAATTAAGTTTCTTATCAATTCATCATTTACAAACTTACAATACCAATTTTAATCATATAGAGAACAATTTTATCGAGTAATTTACTCCTACAAATGTCACTGGGTTGTTTTAAATTAAGCTTAGACGGCTGAACTCAATGATCTTTGATGACTTTTCTTTTACTAATTTTTGGCCACTTTTTTTTTCGACCTCTGTCCCCAGAACAGCGGCAGTGGCCGCGGCCCCACGCACCGCAGTTGCGTAATTTGCCTATTAAGGTAAAGCCACCCCTGATTTTTTTCAATTTAAACCCATGGAAAACAGCGGATTGTATCTAGCAGAGTTGGGCGAATAGGAGTGTAGTCGATTACAGGATAACTGGTGATTAATCGGTAATCGTCAAAACTTTAAATAGTGATTAAATGTATTGTGCACAAATAGATAGTACAGTTGAGGGTCTTTTCGATTAGATCTTACTCTTCTGCAAATAATATGGTGGGTAGCTTGCAAAAAGTCAGCCCTGATTACCATAAAATCACCCTCCGAACCAATGACAATTACGATTACGCGGTAATCGTGTAATTAATTACCACCCCCATTTGCCCAACTCTGGTATCAAGTGCGTGGTGAACAACTTCAAATGCAAGCTCTTGCTTGGGTTTGAATGATAAAACTGCAACGTTGCCAAGTAGCTCCGACACTTATACTAAAACTTCATTATGAAGAAAAACTATTCGTTGCAACATATAGCACTCCATCATGAAAAATGGAGTGAGTTCGATAATTTTTATAAAATGCTTGACATTCGCATTGTATCGTTCTTCCAAGGTGATCTAAATTAGACCACGTTCTTTCTGATTTTATTTTTGAATCAAAAACGTTTTCAAGCTCAGAAATAGATTTGTATTTACCGCTGTGTCCGTGTCAGCTCGGCTTCAAATATCTGAAACAAAAAGAAAGCGCACAAAGTTAAAAATAAATTCGCACCACGTAATGGAAACAACTTCCACATTTAAATTGAAAGCAAGCTTGTGAAAAATTACTGTTATACAACATGCCCAATATAAAATAAATCAAAGAGGGTTTTGTCAAAAAATTCCAAATTTATTATTTTGCTCGGCGCTTTGCGCAGTATGTTCTCCCTTCCTCACTGCATTTTCGTTTCATCGGTGAATGCTCACCCACTGAGCTTTGTTACTTTATATCTCTGTCATTTACAGCGATTAATTATGTGATACTTTGCGATAAATCACTCCCCTTTTGTTTCTATACAATCTTATTAAAAGAAAATTGTACGTAGCTCGGAGGTTTCTAAATTTCAAGGACTTCCACGCATCCTAAATTGTAGTTTTAATATACATTTAAAATATTATGAATTCAACGATTATTAAACCGCGTAAAAAATATGAAAACTTATACGGTTTTTTTTCTCCCTCTCGAGTTTTTTTTTTTTTTTTTTTTTTTTTGGCGCGCACGATTTTTCATCGAAAGAAATTCAACGGTTGAATTTTTGATGGATGTTTTAGCATAATCATCACATCTAAATAACGATTCACTTTTATTCCAATTTAGGCCACCGAAGCCCGGTTCTCAGCACGATCTCGACCAGAATTAAGACAGACCATCAATTGAAAAGATCAAAGAGAGCAAGGTTTTTTCCAGTGTACTTCGTATACGAATCGTACATTCTACAAAATAAGAGTTCTTCTGTGTGAGTTTATTTGAAAGGTCGTCGAACAAAGATTTCTGAAATGGCGTTTTGTCGATGTCTCGATTTTTAAGAGCGATCTCGCCATCATGTGGCCACGCGCCACGCTAACCCTTGCCTTGTGCCCTCCTCCTATCCTGCGCTCGTAATGACGCGTACCACGGGCAAATACAGGAATTTGTATTTCTCTCTCTCTGCTTTCATTTGAACACATATGTTAGAAAAGGATAGCTGAGAGGGCCATCACGTGACTTAAACCCCTACCTCCATCCTTTTCTAACACGTGCTTTCAAATGGAAGGAGAGAGAGAGATATAAATTCCTGTATACTCATAATGACGCGTGCGCGACGAGCGAGCGTGCGTTTGATTTGATCGCGCACAAGTAACACGTGACCTTTATCGGAACCTCTCGTTCGCAGCAATTGTAAACAAATAGATTTCGTAACAGATAACAGATGCCCTTGTAAACACGTTGGCGCGCGCGTACATCGTGCAATCTGGCAGCGTTACCTTTTTATGTATTTGAATCCATTCAAAAGGTCGAATTCGAGGGTTTTCACCGCACACCCAATAGCTTGATGTTTTTAATGGGTTTAAATGGACACTGGACAGAGCTCAACGTTGTCAGATTTGAATTTACACCAGATCGATTCGTAATCTTTGACGATGGACGTTGTTCATATGACTCCTGCGGGCTGACTTTGAAATCATCCGGTATAAGACTGGTGGACTGGCTAAATGGAGGGCTTCTATTGGTCCTTTTGAAGTTTTTATCGAAACGTAAAACTCGGTAACCAACAAAGATTATACTTATACTCTAGATATGGCACAAGCTAAAATTTTGTTGAGCGCCTTCATTGCAAAAACACATACACTGGCCCACGGTGTGTTTATGTTTCGACGAGCGAGAGACGCGCGGGCCGGGGTGGGGCCAGTCGGCTGGCCCACGACCCCCACCCCGCCCGCACGTTCCTCGCTCACCGAAACGTAAACAAACCGTGGGCCAGTGTAAAGAAACGAAGGCGCTCAACAAAATATCCATGCGCCACGTTTTATAAGTTAAAGACTGCCTAGAACAAGGGTTTAGCTTATGCGATATGTAGCTCAGAGGGATACTTACAGATTTACGTTTCGATAAACACTAAAAAGGGGCCAATAGTAACCTCTATTAACCCCTTATGGGCCAAGCTCGAGTATACTTGTTTTTCTCCTTTAGCAAATTTCACATTGTTTCAGTCATCGTTCCGGATCAACGCAACTTGATGAAAACACTTACAAGATGAGCTTTAATCGCCGGGCGCCTTCAATTCACCGTGTAGGCAATTCCAACTCCCCCGAGAACGAACAGTTAACTACCTTCCGTATATAAATGGAAGAGTGCGGAGTTCTTTTGAAATAACCTGGCCCTTTGCGGGAAAGCCTTTCATGGCACGAAAGAAAGTTGTAAGAAAATGGCAAAAAATTGAAACTTTTCGGAGCTAGTTTTTTTTTCTATTCGACTGTTGGAAGTCTTTTGCCCTACTTTTCGCCGCTATGTGTCACTTCCACCCATGCCTTTGTGTCTATGTGTCAAAATTTGCAACTTAATTGTAACCCTTGAATCGTCCATATAATTTGTTGTTAGAAAACGTCATTTTATTGCAACTTTGTTGATGCCATAAATTGCAAAATTTAGATTGAAAATTGCTACATTAATTTCCCTTTTTACCGCATCCGATCAAACTTCCATATGTTGATCTTCATCCTTTTTTCATCCTATTTGTATTCCAAATGGCACTTTTCTAATCGAGGATATTTCGAGGAAAAATCAAAAGAACGTGTTGAAATTCGGTCCCCAGTAAATTTAAGAGGGCGCACCTTTAACTTCCTCAAGGTTTTACTTCGAAATCAACGACTAAAATTAATGTTGGGTAGGGGTTGGGGCAGAGTTTCTTGAATTTTAACCATTTTGAGGGGCGCTGTGTATTTTTGAAAATGAGTTGATATCGATCTTTGACCTTCGATATCTCAAACGTGAATCGAGATATCAATGCGTGGTTCACGCCAAAAATTTTCATTTTTACGTCCTTTTGAAAATGAGGTATAACTCAATAGGAGATTTGCAAAAGTTTGCGAAAGGACTCTTATATACTTTCAACTCGGCCCGGCCGATCTGAAAAATCTAACCGTTCTACGCGGACCTTCCTCAAAGACGTGAGGACGTATATGTGAAAGTGGAGGATGAATGATGGATGATGGATGCGAATAAAATCTGACGTTGACGTGAAGTGATCGAAACCGAATCGGAATCCAAATCCGAATCCGGATTAGCCCGAATTCAACTCATGCGCGTTTAAAAGAGTCAGGGTGAGCCGAGATGAGCTACTGGTTCCTCTTCTAACGCTTTGTATCGCGCGCTGCTCTTTTATATGTCGTGGCGGCTTCGGCGCGCGTGGCGTCTGCATCTCACAAGCGTCTTTGGCGCGAACATACGATTTGTGTACGTGGTCTGCGTTCGAACGTCGACCGGCGCATCGCGTCGCGTCGAATGCACGAGGCAAGTAGAAAGGGAGAGAAATGACGATGGAAGATGATGCTGATGATTGAAATGAATGAAAGGGAGATTGAATGGATATGCGCGCGCGCGCTTGAAGAAGACACTGCATGGATGTAAAAATGATGTCTGCACTTACGAGTCGCGTGGTTGCCATGCGCGTATAAGAGGAGCGTTTCTCTCTGAAAAAGTTGATAATCTTTGCGCGCAGTAGCGGTACGTGGATGGGGGAGCGCTTTGGTGGACCGAAGCCTCCCCCCACTTTTTTTTTGGAGGGAGGGGTTAAAATAAGTGAGGAAAAAGAAGGGGGAAAAAGAAATAGAAAAAAGGGGGAAAAGGAAAGGAAAGGCGAACTGCGGGCTTTGGGAACCCAAACCATCACCTTTTTTTGGAAGGAGGGAGTAAAATAAGCGATGAGAAAAAAGAAAGGGGAAAAAAGGAAGTAGAAAAAAAATAAAAAAAGTTAGAAAAGGAAATAAGGCAACTGAGGAGCTTTGGGACCCCAAGCCCCCCATCTTTTTTTGGGAAGGAGGGATTAAGATAAGTGAGAAATAAGAAAGAGGAAAAAAGGAAATAGAAAGAGAAGAAGAAAAAAAGATCTGTATAATAAAATAAAATGTAAAATCAGAGAATGGGGCCATTCTGATTGCGCCCTGATCATCCGCAAGGATACATTTATAATTTGTTTCTCTCTTTTTCTTCTTTTCGCATGAAATAAATAAAATTGAAGAAAGTAATAAATGGAGTAATCGATAATTTTCGAAACAAATTTCAGTAAATTTGGCAACGGTGCACGACTTTGAAGCGAAAACGAAGACACGAGTGCGTAGGTCAGACTATTCGTAATGAGTGCTGCCGACTGCCGAGCATTCGACAGAGTTGCCAATCCGCCTTTAGACGATATCAGAGAATCCAGCGCAAGACCACGATATGACCGTTTACGAGGCTTGCTTTCGATGAATTTTCCTACTGTTGATGATTTAATATGGTAATATTCAGCGTTTAGTGCGGTTTTCGGCCACTTGAGCGCTATCATTGCATAGCAGTTGACTAATCGCAAATAGGTCGATTGCAAATTTTTGCTACGCAGCATTATGGAAGGGTTGATTTCATGTGAAATTACTTGAGTATAACGTTGAGAGCATCAGACAAGTTCCAAAATCTACTCACAAACTCATTAAACGCGTTTAACAAAATTGCAAGATGGCGGTCAAATGAGGAGGTGACAATGGGGGAGTCTCATCTAATTTCAGCTTTCTAGGCTGAGAAAAGTGAATCATCGTAGAGAAAGCTGCAAATAGATGGCACCCTCATTCGGCCGCCATCATTGAATGCTTTTAAAAACATTTATTGAGTTTGTCAGTGGATTTTGATACTGTTCTATATACTTTCAATGGGGCTATTGCACACTTTTGCTATAAGCGATTTAACAGTCGATTATGGCGTAAAAACCTCAAAAAATAACGATGGCGGCACTAAAAACTTCCAAAATCCACTCCTAAACTTAATAAACGCAGTTATTTGCGGGAGCGTAATGGTGGCCGAAGGCACTAACAATGGGAGATTCCCATCTAACAATTCTGAAACTCCATCAAGAAGTGACCAATAAGAGACTACTTTCATTTGACACCGGTGTCACTTGGTGTTGCGGTACCATTCATCGGATGTGGATCATCACTCTGATGACTAATTACTCTGTGAATCATCCTTGTCAGCATAGAAAGAGTGACGAAATTAAGATAGGAATCTCCCATTGTTAGTGCCTTCGGCCACCATTAGGCTCGCGCAAATAACTGCGTTTATTGAGTTTAGGAGTGGATTTTGGAAGTTTTTAGTGCCGCCATCGTTATTTTTTGAGGTTTTTACGCCATAATCGACTATTAAATCGCTTATAGCAAAAGTGTGCAATAGCCCCATTTGATTTCCTCGCGAATTCACATGAACATGGACCCTCCATAACGTTGACGCAAAAGTTTGCAAAGGACCTATTAAATTTTCATTTGAAGTACCAAATTTCATGATTTTTTTAATTATATCTCGGATACGTTCCCTGTTCACTTTCACCTGGCTCCACCCTCTTTTTAAGTGACCGGAGTGATACAATTTCAGCGACCTATCGATTTTCGAATCCTGGGACCAACAAATGTTCGGGACGGATGGTCCTCGAACCCAAGTCTGCCCCAAATACCTCACATCATTCATCAGTCACCACTCGATGGACCGCATCGGATCGTCACAAAATGATGGCACCTCAAAGTAACCTCGATATAAGTATTACGTCAAAGAGTAAACAAGAGTCGCAATTGAATGGAAGGCCTGCGTGGTCAACGTAGATAAGGGATCCGAACGCGGGCTGGCCTCTGATTGGCTGCAACGGGTGGAGCAAAAATGACTCGGGGTATAGGGAAAATAACACAGGATTTTCGTTCCGGGGCGTTTATCTCAAAATCTAAGCAAAATAGTATCTAAACAATTTATACGAGTCGATTCAGCAGATTTTTCCGAACAATTTGATAGGTCATAAGTGCCACTTTATTGCAAATTCGAAAAGACTGTTTCAGTTTAAAAGTACGCACAATAGTGAGTTACTCAAACACTGCTCGAACACACGCCAAGCATGTAATCACACTATTGTGCGTACTTTTAAACTGAAACAGTCTTTTCGAATTTGCAATAAAGTGGCACTTATGACCTATCAAATTGTTCGGAAAAATCTGCTGAATCGACTCGTATAAATTGTTTAGATACTATTTTGCTTAGATTTTGAGATAAACGCCCCGGAACGAAAATCCTGTGTTATTTTCCCTATACCCCGAGTCATTTTTGCTCCACCCGTTGCAGCCAATCAGAGGCCAGCCCGCGTTCGGATCCCTTATCTACGTTGACCACGCAGGCCTTCCATTCAATTGCGACTCTTGTTTACTCTTTGTATTACGTGCGGTAAACCAACGGTTGCTGCACCGAAATCAGGGTGAGTCGTGTAAACTATAGATGCACCCTATAAGTAACGCAGAATTGGGAGCGTTCCCAAAGTTTAGATCTTCCAAGAAATGTGTGGTTTGAATCGCCATTTTCAGGTCCTGTCCAGCGACGTATAGCAAAAGAGCGGATTTGCGGGACGTGATTTTGGAACTTCGAGGATTCGAGGAGGTTACCGTGATGGAAATATCTTATGGACATTTTATATGGGATCTGTTTGTTTGCCTCACTTTTTTTAACCGTGAAAAAAAAATTGTAGTTAATCCAAAGGAAATTTGTTTTAAACGAAAGTCCAAGAGTTTGAGATTGGCTATCTGGACGCAGAAATCGATAAAACCATTTCTTGTGGAAGGATTCGCATAACGAAGAAAGTGACGCATAATGGAAACAAGCTAAATTTTCTCATCTGGATAGTTGTATTAAAACTCTGTGTCTATAGATAGCCACTCTAAAACACCTACACTTTCGTTAAAACCAATTTCCACTGAATTAATTACAATTTTTTATTGATGATTAAAAAAAAGAAGCAAACACTAGCCCATGCTGTCACACTTTGAGATAGGACTCATCACATGTACCAGCCTCTCTCTAATTGCTTTATACCTCGTTGGTACTGATCAAAGTCCATTCGTCCCGACAGTCCGTCCGTGGTCACTTAAAAAAAGTTATATGGGTAATATAACAAAAGTTGTCGTAAAACTGTAGTATTCCTCTCTACCATGCAATTTGGCGACGTCTCATCATCTTTCAGCGCGTCAAGTTGCAAACGGCGGCGCGACGGCGCGCACGCGAGCTTTTACAAGAGCGGAGGCTGACGCGATGCGACGTGTCGCGACGGAACAATGTACTATTAATCTCCGGATGATGAAAATTCACGCATTGTGTTTCCGAACACATCCACCATCCACCGGCCTCCGCGCTCCGCACCGGTCTCATTGCATCGCCATCGGTCGCCGCTCTTTAATGAACAGTTTACCCACATTTTAATTCAATTTACCGCCACGCGACGCGCCAGCGCCACGTCGATGTACGAATGCGACTCACTATAGGCTCAGATTGAAAAAAAATGGCCAAAAAACAGCGAATGGGGGAAAAAAAAATCATCAAAAATCATCGTTTTTGACCTTCTTAACATTTCCTCATTTATAAAATTCCCAGTGAAAATTTTAGATTGAAATTACTTCACTGAAAAACAAAGCTGAATTAAACTATTGAGACTATTAAGACTGCTATAGTTTTACTAATTTAAATAATTATAAATTAACTTAGTCCTGTGTTAATTTAACAATTTCAAATTCAACAAAACAACGCATTCGCATCAGAGACAAATAGAGACGGAGTACTAACTGGCTGCAGCAGAGGCACTCTGAATTCTCGCGGATTCAACAAAACAACATTCATCGTCGCATGGTGTTGAATGGTGAGCACCCTCCTCTTCACTTCCCACCCATCCCCACCGAGTTTTCCGAATGTCACCGTTCAACACCATGTGCGACATCAAAAGGTGTTGAATGTTGTTTTACATATTATTTTGTTGAATCCCCGAAAATTCAGTGTGCCTCGAATCTTCCCTATGTATTTTAGCGTACAGTGCTCCGTCTCTATTTGTCTCTGATTCGCATGGTGTTGAACGGTGAAATTCGGTAAACCCAGGAAGGACATGCCGGGAAGTGAAGAGGGGGGCTAGAGAGTGCTCAACATTCAACACCAAGCGACATCAGAAGGGTGTTGACTTTGATTTTGTTGAATCCGCGAAAATACAGCATGTCTCTGCTGCAGTCATTGAGTGCTCCGCCTCTTTTTGTATCTGATGTAAATAGTTATAAATGTAGCCGTTGATTAAAATTGGTATTGAAAGTTTATGTAAATGCTTCCAATTTTTGACCACTTTTTTGACGATCTCAGATCACTGTGCAACGTTGACACAAAGTTCAGAGACTGAGTATGAGACGACGAGGAACGAAGGAGGTTTAGAAGGATGAGGAGTAAGGACGGACTCGGACGTCACAGTCAGTTTTCTGAACGTCTCCAAAAGACGCGCCGTTTGGTTTTCTTTTTCTTTTTTCCTCGCTTCAATGCGCAATGCGCATGCGCCAAGCCGTATGTGCTTCAATGAGCGCGACAGGATTCGGATCAGAAGAGGATTTAACACCAATCGAATTGAAACGGAGTGAAATGAAACTCGCGTTCGGACCCAGGCCGGACTTCTTTTGAAGCTCAGTTTAGTTGGCAGTTGCGTTGCAGTACTGCCGTTCGTCATTATTTAACACTGAAAAAAATAGATTTGTGAAATCAGTAAAATGAAGCAAAGTCTAATTTTACCAGCCATTTTTAGTAAAATTTACTACACACATAGCTAATTTTACGTTTTGGATCGTAAATTTTGCTTAATTTTGATTAATTTTACAATTTGGATCATAAATTTTACCAATCGGATTGTAAATTTAACAATTCAAAGCATTGTAATTTTTGCAAGTTGTATGGCTGTCACGCCAAGACAGCCATGTAATATGCAAAAGTCACAATGATTTGGATTGTAAAATGTACTAGTTAGATTGAAAAATTTGCAATCCAAATAGAAAAATTACTAAAACTTAAGCAAAATTTACAATTCAAATCGTAAAATTAGCCATAAGTTTAGTAGGATTCACCGAAATTAACAAGTAAAATTAGTATGTGCTTTATTTTACTGATTTTACAAAACTTAATTAATTGCTTTTTTAGTAATTTAATTTTTTTCAGTGAATGGCATTTCTTCAATGGTGCTCTTGCAAGGTTCTGCTGTAGGCAAATGGAGTATCAATTCCAATGTAAAATGCTGCGAAAATAACGATGAGACCATTAAAAAAGTCTAAAACTCACTCCTCGCAGAGAAAACTCAACTTCAAACGTCGGGTTACCCTCCTTGCATGTTTGCACCAACCTCGATTCGGACCCCAAACAAAAGAACAGGACATGAAATTAAGTGCCGTATCCTCGTTTATTACGCAACGTAGAACTTTTCTGTAGTTATCACCGTGCTCCTTGTGACAAAATGGATATAAATGTACCTTTAATTCCTTCAAATTTACTTTTTAAAAGCAAATTCATTAATCTCGTTGATCAAATTCGTAGGTTATGTTCTTTTGTTTTGGGTCCGAATCCGAGGTTGGTGCATACATGCAAGGGTGGTCACCCGAAATTTTAAGTTAAGTTTTCTCTGCGAGGAGTGAGTTTTAGAATTTTTTAATGGTCTCATCGTTATTTTTGCAGCATTTTACATTGAAATTGATACTCCATTTGCAAACAGCAAAACCTTGCAAGAGCTCCATTCACCGTCAATTCCACCGGTTGAGAAAAGATTGCCCAGTTCAGTTCTGGCCATGCCTGTAATGCACTAAAACATTCGCATCTGTAAATCTCATCTCGATCGGTGCAGCTGTGAAATTATTAAGACATCGGCAAGTTTTTTGAAGTAATCGAAGACTCCAACGGTTGAAAAAAGATTACTGATGCGAGTAAGTTCGTGCAATCCAGGCATACACTGAACTGAGCTATGTGTTATCTTTTCTCAACTAGTGGAAACATAGGTGAATTGAAACCTGTCATTAGTCCTATAACTGCCAGGTTACGATGAGAAATCGAAGTTAGCTCGCTCAAATTAAGTGAATAGTTTAATATTTCTACACTGTGGTGCTAATTTTGCATACACGATGGATTGCGAGGGCGCTCCAGAGGAGACATTATTTTTCAAATATTGCCAATTTGGAGTCATAAATATTGTAAGTAAAAAACTGAAATTATGTGAGGCAGATCCTAACTATTGCAACGATGGATCTTATAATTGAAATAAGGGTAAAAGAATAACTAGGATTTTTTTCTTATATTTTTAACAGCCACTTTTTTCTCAGTGCATAAAAACAACGAACCACCATATTTATGCATTTATGAATCAATGCTATGTTGATTTTCAAGAGTCAAACGATCATTTCACCTTGACGGAACCGCCTGTGTGGCAGAATGACCTTTTTGACTTGAATAATGTTCGAAGTGCACTTTTTATTTATAGTTCATTTAAAGGTATGATCATTTTGGAAATCAACCGCATGACTTGTATATGAACTTGCGAGGAAAAGTGTTTTCAACTGCAGTGTTATTTTTTGTGCGAAGCCTTGAAGAATAGCTGATGACTCAATTCAAATTTGCTGTGAAAGGATTGAAGCAATTGCCTCCGAAGTAACAGAACTTCTCCTCGCCATAAGTTCGTCCCGATCGATCAGGTGGAAGATTTATCATTCAGATTTAAGTCAGACTTCTCTGAACGTTTCAAGGTCGTTGTCGCGTGCTCTCGGATTCAACCTACCTACGCCTGATTTGAGTTTGCATTATGCATAAAAATGTCAGTTTCGAACTAGTGTGCTGATTCCGAAGAGTGACGAACGGTATTTTGCCGTTGAATCACCAACAACCGCATAATAACATACCATCTGAAGACTACATTACTTCAAATGAAGCTCGTGTAACGCGAAACAATTCGTAATTTTTTTTCGCTCAGAATTCATCGAGCTCTGATGTCGTATTGAATGTGGTATGATAATGCAACTTCCAATTTCTAAGTGCACCAGCTATAGACCATCATTACCCTAGCTACGTTTGGTTTTATTTCAGGTTTCTAAAGTCCATACACCCTGTCTATGTCCGAGAAATTAGTTCACACCTTTTGTACGAGGTCTTGCGGAGGGAGGCAAAATGTGAAAAATTCAGGGAAAGTAATATTCTAATATAGGACTCTATAAAAAATGTCAAAATCCCAAAATATCTCCTGCGAGGGGGAGGGGACAAAATTCCGATTTCTTGAAAATTTCAAATGGCAAGGGGTTTGTATTATTACGCGTCATGCGAATACTCTTGAAAAATGGAGCAATTTTGTTGTTTCAGATTTTCCGTGCGCCCCCCCCCCCCCCCCCACCCGCAAAACGAAATGGTCCAGAAAACAAGTGGCGGTTCGTTGGTTCAAAAGTTGTGGAGGAAGGGGGCAAAAAAAGGGGGATTAAAATGTGATGACCTTTTTTTCCCTTGGTCCTCACTTTTTTTGAGCCCCTCCTCCACATGAAAAGGGGTGGGGGACTTTAAGGTGTTACGATCTTCGTTTCTACCGTTTTGAAGCGCTATTCCAAAAAAGGGGGGATTGAGCACCTAAAGCGACCTCACGGACCGCCTCTGGCTTGTTGCCTCTCTCTCTCTCTTTCTCTCTCTCCCTCTCTCTCTCTCTCCCTCTTTCTCTCACTCGCTCATTTGAACATATTTTATGCGTTAAAAACTGTTACCGATAACTATCAATTAATTGTGTATAGTTTAATTTGACTGTGATACTATCTTTAGTGTATTGTTTGTATTTGCGCCATAAATAAAATGCTCTCTCTCTCTCTTCTTTCTCTCTCTCTCCCTGTCTCTCACTCTGTCTCTCTCTTGCTCATTTGAACATATATGCCTCAGAAACTGATACCGGTAACTGCTCACTCTATCACTACCCATTTGAACATTTGTGACAGAATAAGATGGACGGAGAGGCAAACACGTGACTTACGCTCTCATCTCTGGTCCTTCTCTGACTCATGCTTTCAAATGGGATAAGTAAGAGAGGGGAAGTCAAATTTTTGGACTCGGCTCCGGTGAAGTCAAGCGGTCGCGTCCACGTCGCCGTTTAAAGAATTTATGATAAAAGTATACTCGTTGAGGAGACCACGTAATATTTTGACAGGCGGCCAAAAAGTAAGAAGGATGAAATATTTATTTATATATGAAAGAAAGAAGAAGAAAAAAATCCTGCCTCAATCCCAACATTCAGGAAAAGAATTTCAGCCGGACGCGCAGTCGTTTCCGGTGTTAACTGAAATGGCGCGGCGGTGACTAACCATATATTCACCCTCGCCTTTCGATCGGTCATCGTGCGAGAGCTAGTGATGGTCGGAATTTATTCAAATTCAAATTCAAATTCAAATTTCTCTTACGCGCGGAAGAACGCGCGAGCCAACGTAATTAAGTTTGGAGTCAATGTAATAATAAGTTCGCACTCACTTTTATAAGAAACCAAACCAAGCCCGGCCGTCTGACCGACTGACTGGCGGCCAAACGCCGTACATGTCCGCATAAAGCATATGGGTTATTTGTATGTATCACATATTTATAAGTAATACGTTGTTGCGTCTTGTTAAATTGCGCGCGTGTCTCACAATCAGTCTGAGCGATGAACGACCCCTGCGCGCATGCGCAAAGCTGCTATAGGCGCCGCGACGCGAAGCTGCGCAGTTACGCAATTGCCCTGCAGCAATTATATCGAGCGTCTGTTGCCTTGATGGTTGATGACTCCACTACGCTCCGCCTCAATGCATGTCAAGTTTTGTCGCGAGTCGCGACTGTTTCTATGTCCTCCCCATCCGCAGTTGGTCTCTTCGCGAAGCCATCTAAATTTTGGCTGTCGAATTGTGCGCGGCCAATAATAAGGGTAGCCAGGTTGTCAAAAGTGGAGGAGGGGGTGGGGATTTTGAAAAGGGATGACTTTAATTTTGGGGAGGGACTTCACACGCGTTTGACTACCACAAACTATGTATTGTAGGTCCTTGATCCTAATGTCCATTTTCACTCACAATTGAGAATTGTGGGTAAAACACATTTTTTACACAAATTGGAAGCTTTCTTAATCTAAATACGCGTTATATATCATACTTATTTTCCGCCACGGGTATAATCGCCGTGGCAACAGTCAAAGCAACCAAACAACAGCCAAACAAACAAATAAACAGCAAGAAAAGAAATAAGTATGAAAAAAAAAAAAAAAAAAAAAAAATTGACTTCCCAATGCATCTGTGGCATATTTTTGCTGTAGCGTTATTAAGGATTAATTATTGATTCGGGTGTAAAATCGCATGAAAATCACATTGAGAGCATCAAAAAGTCTCAAAATTCACCCATAAACCCACAAAAGGCGTTTTAAGGAAGTCCTAATACGGCGGTTGAAAGGGCGAATCAACCCTGCATGCATGCACCACGAGCAGCTAGGATGGACGATGACAGCATTCGACAAAGTAGGTATACTTGCTCGTTTTCCTTTTCAGAATTCCGGCAAATCAACACAGAATATTCACCATAGTAATCACAAACAAGAGTGAGAAATTAAAATTTACCGGATAAAAACACGCAGAATGACGCAAAATGTAAAGTACTACGAGGAAGTAAGACGTTTGTTTACTGATGTTTACATTCTAACCAACATTACAAATAATAGCCATCGTCGATCATCTTTCATTGGTATGCTCGTGGTGCATGCATACAGGGTTGATTCGTCCTTTCGACCGCCATCTTAGGATTTCTTTAAAACGCCTTTATGGGTTTATGAGTGAATATTGAGACTACTTGATGCTTTCAATGAGTCTTTCACACACTGGTACGATTTTACACCAGAATCAACCCTCTATATTGCTGTAGCAAAAGTATGCAACAAACCCATTGCCTCCCTACTTATTAACTCACGGATCGCCACTAGTATAATCGCTATACCAACAGTTTGCAGCCTATAAATATTGAATACCATTAAAAAAATCAGCATTAAAATCACTGATCAGGCAACATTGGATTGCATAAATTTATTTTCTTTCTCTCTTAATTGTTTGCATCACTGTTCTGCGACGCGCCGCGTTCTCCGTCAAAAAATGTGGTGCGCGCTCAATTAAGCTCACGCATGCGCCCGGCACTGCGCTTGCGTTGAATTCGGTGACATAAGTTGATTTAAATCGAGAACCGAATTTATGTTCTCATCGAATTCATCGACGGTCTCGCAGCTTTATACGATTTTCGTTAAGTTTTACGAATAAGACGCGCTAAGTCCATCCACGTCACTTTCATCGTATATTCGCGTCACGAGTGACATTTCTGCTTCGGCATTTTTACCTTTTTTTCTCTTCCGGGACGCGCAATACAACTCTCACAAAATTGATTTCTGACAAGGCGAGCGTGTACAGGACAAGATTTGTGATCGCGTTAAATGCATTTAACATTTGAATCTTGCGACGCGACGCTTTTGACGGGTTCTTATTTTTAACATCCCAGCTCAACAGCATGCCTCCTTTGTTTTTCCTCGTTTCTTCAGCACAACATATACGGTGGTGATTCATATAAATCCCTCAGATTTCGCAATGTAACTAACATTCATAAATGGCTCTAAATCCATTCAACTGTCTCAACCTTTTGTTTCTAAGTTTTATTTTTCACCACGGCTCGTTTCCAGTGGCGGCTCGTACAATGTGGCAACAACGCATTCTCTCCATTCAACCTTAGGTAAAGCGATCAAATTCAGGAGGTGCATTTTGCATCTCCAAGATATCGATACTTATTACAGGTTTAAATGGCAAAGAAGCATGGTTGCAAGATTGCACGAGCCGCCACGGAGGCTCGCTTCGTCCTCTTTTCGAAGCAGCATTTTGAGTTATAACCCTGTTTGCAGAACCGACATAGCAAGAATAGATGAAGCACAAAATACACAGATCTTCAAGATTTCTACAAACGAACAAACAAATGATACTTCTGATACGAACAGAACTTTTTCTGCGAATTGCATGAAAATCCGCAAACATTTTATTTTTGTTTACTATAAGAGCAATTTTTAAAACTTGCGCATACATTGAAATTAACTACCACCCCAACACTGTTAGTGGGACAATTATTTGTACCTTTTCTTCTCTTTATTTTAAGAAGAAGGAAGGTAATTCAGGGTGACGGTTTCCGAAATTGCGAGATTTCGTTGAAAACATATGCCGCGCCGTCTATTTTCCTAACTACCTGTTAAAGTCTCTGAGATCTCTATTAGAAAAAATTATATAACGTTCTGTAAGTTTCCCTTGTTTGCCACTCTCTCAACCAGAGGCGAAGCGCGCAATCTGACAACTTTGCATTCGGCTCATTGAAACTCACAAAAAATATCAAACTGTCAAGGGATCGGCGATTGGCAGCTTGCGCTTTTTGGCAGAACTGTCTTCGTCTCATTTAAACGAATGTAAAACAATCGATTCTCTTGAAGGCCAACCTCCTCAAGAATCGATTGTTTTACCAAATTTTAAATGGAAAAATTCCATGGTTGCCAAATCGCACGAGCCGTCACTGCATAACATATAACACATGGATAAATCAGCGAAATTTTACCCGGCATTAACGTCGAGCATGTAGCAATCAATATTCAGATTTTAAAGACTTGTTGAACAAGCTTATAGTTTGGATAATCTACGAGATTGGATTCGTGCACCAATGAAGGGAGTAGCGATGAAGAGGAGGGGGAGGGGCTACAATAGGTACTCAATCCCTCGCCGTTTCGGTTATCGGGGGAACACTTTCACTCGAACCGCAACTTTTGAGAATCATTGAACCAACGAGATTTTAGCGAGAGAAAAACGCTGCTCATGAATAATGATCTCTCTCTCTCCCTCCCTCCCTCTCTCTCTCTCTCTCTCTCTCTCTCTCTCTCTCTCTCTCCTCAAGTCCTCCTATCAGCATACAATAGACTCAAGCTGAACGTATCAATTACATCAACATAATGTTTGTTATTCAAGTATCTCAGCTTACAATGTATGTACATTGTACTTACACTGCAGCGCACCTATTGTATAATTATATTTATCCTCTTGAAAAATGCTCCTCGTACTTCCTCTCCGACCTGTACTGTACAGTGTACCTATATCCTATATACAGCTAGCCATTATCGGGAATTGACGCTCTCGATTTTATCTCTCGCTTTTCTCAGTCCAAAATGAAGGCTCTCTAAATGGTGAATAAAAATTAGATAAATCATTTTCCAAATCAGTATAATATCGGTGAATGAGTGAAGTTTTCTAATCCACTCAGCAGGGATCTTTATTCTTCTTGCCCGAGGACGGGAGAAACGCGTCTGTCAAAGAAAATGGAGATTAAGGTGAATATTTATTTCGTTTAGTGCCGATTTCTCACACCAGAGCGCTATTGTTCGATTAATGTCAAATTACGGGCCTAAAATAATTTATATATTTAAGAAAACGAAAAGTCAATTTCTAGATGATCATCTGAGAATGCCTCTGCAAAATATCTGGTCAATATTTGGAAGATAAAGATCCTTTAGACCCATCCCACCTCTAAATTATACGACATTAATAACTTCTCCATTCTAGATTCATTCGAGAATGAACGAAATAATTTGTGAGCAGTCTGTACAAGGTACCTACATCGGTAAAATTAGAATATTAGATGAAAAATTAATGGACGACTCTTGTTTTGTCAAAAAATATACGGAACGAATTAGGATTGGCCGCATATCTTTTGGAACCGAGTTTTACTCATGGAGCGCATGAGTATAAAAATCGAGTTTTGAGAAAGAAAGTGCTAAAGTTTTCACCGTGTTGCTGTCACTTCAGATCTGGGCAAGTTACGGAGATAATTTTGAGTGTGTATTTTGAAACCATAAGTTTCATCTTTAAGTCGGTACCTTGCATTCAAGAAACGCAAACCACTTGAAAGCTACCTGATTCAGTTTATTTACTCAGTTTTGCAAAAAAAAAAAAATGATTCTAACTTTTCTTTGCTTTAAACGGTAATTATGATGCAACGCACGACTGCCTCCCTTTTCTCCAGATCTTAGACAACAAGCTTTCAACTTATCTTTCCTAATTGGTAATTAACTTTTTGCCCCTCGAGCTTTTCCAACGTTCATATTCGCTCCTCATAAATTAATTATCAACCCATTATTACATCTATAATTTATTTCGTTTTTAGTGTAACTATTTCGGAAATTTTGATACGTGCAATTTAGATCAGAGTGCTATTTTCATCTTAGATTACCGTTTTCAGGTACTAGTTTACTCAACGAGAAAAGAGATTTGAAAAAATAGTCGAAAATATCGTACAGTATACGAACAGACCTTTTTATAGTAAATAAGCTGCTTTAAATTATTTGATAATCAGTGCCGCTTGTTAATTAAATAATAAACAATACTGCTTCACGTAGCTCCATCATTAAGCCCGATTCTGAGAACGAATTTTGTACTCATTTCCAGTGTACGTACTCATCGTCATTTTTCAGGGTTTTCTGCAAGAATCAACTCTTTAATCGACTGTAGCAAAAGTTTGTATAAGAGCCCCACTATTTTGCGTGTTTTCCAGAAGTTTGCTCGTACACTCGTCTCTTTTATGTCATATAGCTTTAATCGAAGGAGCAAACGATAAAATTAGTAACTCGCGAGTCGTCTCCGCCTTACATTAGAATTGACAACACCGTTTAAGAATCCTGAAGCAAGTTCAAAGTTATTGACTCCGATCAGAGAGATAGAACGAAAAGAAGATGGGAAGAAAGGAAATAAGGGAGGAAGGAAGGAAGGGAGGAAGGAAGGAAGGAAGGAAGAAAGAGAAAGAAAGATGGTCAATTAAAACAAATGAGGAATGCAAATAACGATGGCTTAAGTCGCGTGCCAAGTCTCGGTTCCTTGAACAATCATCACGGTACGATACGTATAGCGCAGTGTGCACTGTACCGTCCGATCAGTGAGCTCTTGGGCAGTGCAGCGTAGCATCACGATCGGCGCACATTGGCCTCGTCACAAGGGTCCTTGTCCTTAGAGACATAAGAAAAAACGAGAACTCTAATGAAATCAAATTCATAATAAATAGCCAATCTTGTATATAGCTAAATAAATACGACTTTATTTTTAAAAAGATCATCTCTAGATCACCACCAGTGTCAACAACAAGTAAAAGTTGAAAAACATTGAAAGCAGTAAAATTAAGAAATGAAAACTAATAAAAAAATGTATGATGTCAATTATTTTATATATATATTTTTTTGCCAAACATTTAGTAGTTTACATCTTTTTTTTTTTTTTTCGGTGTTTTAACTTTTACCTGTTTGTAACTTTTACTTGTTTGTAACTCTTGCTTGTTTGTAACTTTTACTTGCTGCAACTGATGATGATCTAGAGGATCGGAAGACCTATGGTTTTTTTCTTTTGAAGTCTTAATTTTAGGTACAAAATTGGCTATTTATTATGAATTTAATTTAATCTAAATTTTCGTTTTTTCTTATAATCCAATGCGTCTTCTTCTTTGCAATTTTTCAATTTGAAACAAAAGATCAAGCAAAGACAGAGCCTGAACACGAAACTTTGATTTTGATCTGGACATTTATTGTTTTCCTCTTGCACTCTTCATTAGCGCAACAGCTGCGTCCCGTCGAGCGCCTTCAATCAGGGGGATAGGCAAAATGGAAACAATGAAGTAAGAATTTTTATCCACCCATCAAATTTTACTGAGCAAGTGTTGATTTCTTTCCGAAACTTGTGGGCCGACCGTTTATACTTTTCATCGTTGAACCATTAATACTTGGTCTAAGAGTTAGAGAGCCGCTATACTATTGGTCGAACATTGTAAAACTTGATTGTTGGTATGTTTATCATGTTGTAAAAATGCCCGTTTTTTAAAGCTCTAACCCTAACCTAACCTAACTCAGAGCTGCCGTTTTGTGTTTATTTTATGGCATTTTCCAATTCACTGCTTTTTCCACCTCTTGATCAAAAGATTAGACAGTTCATTTGTTGACGTGTTCTTCAGCAGCAATTAGCCCAAAATGTCTTCCTACAACACTTGAAATTTAAAAGTGCATGCCCCCCCCCCGAAAAATTTTCTGGATCCGCCACTGGAGCTGACTAATCTTTTGGTCAACCGATGATTTCATCGGTGGTTTGAATTTTTTTGTAAATTTACACAAAACGTCAGATCTGGTGCTATGTACAGATCCAAGCACAAAGCTGCCGAAATCAACAAGATATTACAGACTAAACAATGCATTTGGAGGTTGGAATCACCCAAATTCGAGCCAGATTCTTGCCCATTCTGCAACAACAACAACAACAATAACAACAACATTTGTGTGATTCAAACCTCCAAATGCATCGTTCATCAGTCTGTAATTTTTAAAAAAAATCTGTTGACTCCGACGGTTTTAGTCGTGGAACCAGGCATGCTGAAGCGTTCACGAGTACGTAGAATTCATAACTTCAAAAAGGTCGCATTGATTGTTTGTTTTAATAATCTAAAAAATTCCCTTTCAAAAATGCGCTTATGGGATGAATACATTGAATCAGAGTTTGTTTGGAGCCAGAGGTTCTCGGACAGAAGTTGATTCGATATATCGCACTACTAAAACAGTCCTGAGTCCATACAAATCCAATGCCCCGAGCTAAGTGGTACAGTCTTGGCGTTAGAGGGACGCTGCGCTGCTGCCCAGCGATTGATGAGCGCGAGAGTCCATGAAGAAGAGCGCCTACAAACTCATTGGCCGTAAAAACAAGCTCGCGTGGACGCCCCCCCCCCCTCTACCGTTTAGTCAGCAGCAGCCGGCATGCACCTAACGCTGACTGACCCAGTAAAAGTCAGACACATTTTAATAATAATTACTTACTCATTCATCCGACTTTTTTTTTTTCCTTCTTACTCTCTTTCTCTCTTCGAATTTCGATTTCATCGCACGTTCCCTTTCTCTTTCACAAATTCTATTTCTACCTCCTTCTCTTCCCCCCTCCCCCCGCATCACCCCTTTCACTTTCGTGCCCTCTTGACCGAGGTGAAGGTGAAGGACACACACACATACAAACATACCTAAACATTCCTCGCTTTGCTCCGACTTTGTCTATTAAATACGAGCACTAATTAAGATTCCTCTCGTACTGTTGCTACTAATTAAACGGTTTGAGTAGTGTGGCAATTCTTAAGCTCACCTCGCGTTTCGTCCGAACGTTTTTATGTGGGTGGAATTAAACGTATAAAAATCAGTTTCTTTCACTGTTTCCAGTTGGATTGAGGGACCGTAGAGGTGTATGAAATTCCTAAGATCCTGTAACATGTATAGGCGTTTTTTCTTGTTTTTTATTTTTCCGTCGTTTACATCATACAGAAAAACTAGAAAAAAACACTTCGGTAGCGCTGACAAGACCTTTTGTAGAAAAATGGCCCAGCAAAAGACTTAAACTGAGCCAAGAAAATATTTGGTTCACCCCTCAAAATCTCTTTAGTCAGGCATGCAAAATCTTCGGTTAGCTCTAATAAAGTCTTTCGCTGGGTCATTTTTCTATCAAAGATTTTGTCAGCGCTACCAAAGCGTTCTATGAAGTTTAAAGATTTCCCCGAAAAAAATTTCCTATCTTTTCGACGCAATTAATTTGAGACCGTATTCATCCATTGTTTAGTCAAAAAAGTTCAGTTTTTGTGGTCATTTACGCCTAATAGAAAGATTTCCCCTCGGAATTTCCTCTCTTTTCTATGAAATTAATTTGAGATCACTTTTATCCAGTATATAATCAAAAACCTCATGAAAAGAGGGGGCGTGTATGAGTGCAGTATTATGAATGCGAAAAATTATTTTTTAAGGGGGTAGGAGAGGATGACAGTCTACGCTGCTAATAATGTCGCTCTTAATTTGACTTGGGTTAATTTAGTACAACATCCCTTCCACGCAAAAATAAGTATATTGTGCTATACAAACAGTACAAACATGTAGGTTTTTTAATGTCTTTTACGCCAAGTAAAAAGATTTTCCTACAAAGATCCCGGAAATAATTTAAAATCACTTTAATCCAGTGTTTAGTCGAAAACCTTAAGAGGAGAGAGAACGTGTCTGAGTACGCAGAAAATACAGAAAAAACACTTTGGCAGCGCTGACGAGACCTTATTTAGTAAAAAAAAAATGAAAAAAAAAAAAAAAAAATGACCCAGCAAAAGACTGTAATTGAACCAACTGAAGGTTTTGTTCGCCTAACTGAAGAGATTTTGCTGGGTGAGCCAAAGATATGGTTGGTTCGACTAAAGTTTTTTGCTGGGTGATTTTTCTACCAAAGGTTTTGTCAGCGCTTTCAAAGTGTTTTTTCCTTCTGTGCAGTATTATGTGTACGTAAACTTACTTTTAAAGAGGGGGAGGGAAGATTACAATCCAGGCGGCTAATAAGCTCGCTCTTAATTTGACGTAGGTTTTAGCACATCATCCCTGCTTCGTAAAAATAATTCTTTTGTGTTACAAACGAGTAGGTGTTTTTCTTAATTTTATTCGTGGCGTTTGAATATTTAAGTAACGAAAAATACTCGTAGAAGAGAGGCGTACTTATAAGAGTTTTCTCTTTCTCTCTTTCTCGCTCTCTCTCTTTCTCTCTCTCTCTCTCTCTCTCTCTCTCTCTCTCTCTCTCTCTCACTCTCTCCCTCTTCCTCTCTTATAGAAAAAGAATACCGAGAGACTTATCCCCCATATCTCTCTCCTGTTATAATAAGTGCCTTCAAATAGGCATTAGGCAAAGAAAGAGGAAGGCTAATTCGTGGCTTCTCCTTTTGAGAGAAGGATCAAAGAATTAAAACTTAAATTTAAGAATCAACTTGATTCTTTGATTTATGTGGAATTTCTTCATTCTCGCGATTCTGAGCAGTCACTCGGGAAAATTTGTGTAAATTTGACGTTTGAATAAAAGGATCAACCGAAAGTCGACCAAACGAAGATTCGGTGCGTCTAATTTCGTTTCATATTTAACTCGCCTACCAGCTATCAGCTAATAATAAACTGTGAGTTGATTCAGCTGAGGATTATGGCCGATGTGATGATTTATAATATATTTCGATTAAGGCCCATCCTGTGTTATGCTCATAAAATATTCATGCAAATTTTAATGTTTAGAAAAGTTTTCCTTTCTCTCTCACTCTATTTCGTCATCAGAGACGCTTCAGGAAAAACCGAGCGAGGAGATCATAACAAATCCTGTTTCGATTCCTTCTCTCTATAATTTTTGCTCCACAAAATATTTTAAGAGGATATTTTAAGCTTTGAAGAATGCGGCAAGCGTTTATTCAGATATGTGTCAAACAAGTGGATTTCCGCTTCAAGGTCACCGTAAATCGCGTAATTCATTATTCATGGAAAACTTCAACTTTTGAATAGTTGTTGAATGTTGTGGCGCTGCTTTTTCCAGAGGAATGCTTGCTCATAAAATTCAGCTCCAATTTTTTTAATCTTGGAGCTTTTCTTCTCCTCTTACCTTTTTTTTCTTCTTCTTTTGGTTGTTGTTGAAAACTTCAGATGAAATTAATCTCATCGAAGTAAAAATTTTCCGCAAGTGCACGTAAACTGCTGATCTTAAGATTGACAGTTAAAGGATGTTGGAAAACTCAAGGTAGGTTTCGTTGTTTAACCGATATTTGTCTTTGAGCTTTCCTCACATCACATCAGTGGCGTATCATGCGATGTGGCAACGTTGTATTTTGTCCATTTAAACCAACTAAAAAGATCGAACTATTGGGTGGTCAGTAAACACCTTCGTATTCGACCTTTTACATGGGTTTAAATGGACACAGTACAACGTTGCCAAACTGCACGCTACACGCCACTGGATCACATCATTACTGAAGGCGATTAAAGTATTTTAAAATAAACTTGAAACCATTCCTATACCCAAAAACTAAATAGCCACCTATAAGGTAAGTTTGTTCATCTATAACTATTTTACTCAACATTTGTTTCTTAAAATTGTACCATTACTTGAAATAAAAAATTCAATTATTTTCTTTTCTGATGGTGGAGAGGGGGGAAAGGGTTCCTCAGACCTGCCATTCAACAATTGGGCCCTCCTTTGACAAATTTTTTGCTGGCCTCCATGAAAATATCCATAAGAGATTAACATCATGGCTACCTCCATGCTGCCTCAAAAGCACGTCCTTGAAATCCTCTCTATATTAGTACAGCTCAATGGTTTAAATACATACCCTCTTATCTCAACAACAAGACTGTGTCTTATATCAGTATACCTACTGTTGTGTGGAATGTAAACCAGAGAGTGCACTTTTACATTGTGGAGTGAGGTGACACTGGATTTATGCAGCATAGGTATGCACCGAGATCTTTCATCTATTTACTTTGCCCGCGCGGCGCGGCGCGGCGGTTGGAAGCCGACTTGTTAGTGCAAGTAGCTGAAGGGGACAATAGAGCCATTGTGTAATAATAACCAGGAGAACGTGACTAGTAATGCTTGCGGTCAATTTTTGAAAGAGCCCGTGAAAATGAAAGCGCCGATGAGGATCGTCCTCGAGATATGTCGTAAGATAGTTTGGCTCGCTCGATGATAACGAAATTAACCGGTGAACATTACCAGTGAACCGTTTTCGAGCGTTTGTGCCTCAAGTTTTATTGTTCAACCGCACGATTTATAACGACGTCGCTTCTTCGTTTGGATGCCATAATGCCGCAGTTTCGGTTCTATTTGTTTTTTCCTTCTCTCAGTATGTAGGTGATTTCACTGCGGTGACAGAAAATGTTTAACTGACGCTGGGAAATCTCATACATATAGAAATGGAATCATTGAAACATGAAAGGCTATAAAGGAGTATTCTACACGGAGGAAAAGGTATTGTCGATGGTGAAGCACATAGAAAACGTCAAATTTGCAGATGCTGGGGCTAGTATGAGTTCTGAAGACAAAAAGTATGCACTGAAAGAACAATTCTTAAATTATAGTAATATTACTAGAAGCACATCGACATGTGGGACCGCGAGGAGTCGAGTACTTTTACTAGAAAATTCTGGTGTTACTATCAGAATTTGTTCACGGTGCCAGAATTTGTTCAAAATTGTCAAGAACTATGCTACAAACTCGTGAAAGAGTGGTAAAAAGTACCATATAACTTACCTTGGTTCACATATTGTTGTGTCTCTGGTATTTTTGCTATCTTATTTGTCATTATTGTGTCAATCAAAAACATCAGTATGTCGTTCAAGCTCATAAAGTATAATGTTAGAACCCATATTCGTCCGAGCACTTGCGAATTCAACATATGTATACCATTTTCTCCGTAAAGAATGGGACAGTTGCAAGGGTCTGAATTTTGATGTTTTTTTAGTAAGACAACGAAAGTGGATCTTTTATGATTTAACAATTGAAACTTTGGATGAGAATACTTTGTAAGGGTCACGTGACAGTGGGAGGGATAGAGAATGGACAGAATAATCCAAAGAATCAAAAGACAATCGTTCCTTTGCGGAAATATCAAGACGAAACTAACCTCCAAATCTCAAACAGAGTAACCGGATATGAGTATTGACGGTATTGGTTTTTGTGGGATGTCTCAAAAACGATGGTTACTTAACCATCGTTACCACCATTGATGGTAACCATCGTAAACCAAACCAAACCAAACCAAATACCGTCAATACTTTAGAGCTCGTCTTGGTATATCATGTAAGCTTATGGCCTGCTTGTGGCGGTTATCAAGTATATGTGGTTGGTTTTTTTGATAAGTTCAACCAAAATTGAAAGAGTCCGTCAGTAATGAAATTTTGGGCCTTAGCTACTACTCCAAAGAAGTTAAAGAGTTGATTGTGATCGTATTAAGAGAGGGTAAATTGCAATTTTGAATTTCACTCTCCATTAGCGTATTTATTCCAAGACGCATCTAACTTCAAAGAAAAATCGCAATTTTGAATTTCACTCTCCATTAGCGCATTTATTCCAAGGCGCATCTAACTTCAAAGACTCAGCCTTTGATTCCAGTAGCGAGGCGTGACGTTTGGCAACGATATATGCTTTCTCCATTTAAACTTACTAAAAAGATCGAATGCTTCGGTGATCGGCGATGACATAGACGTTTCGACCTTTTTTAATATTTTTAGAGGGAAAAAAAGAAATGTTGCCAAATTGCACGCCTCGCCAATGATTGATTCACGATCAGAGAGGAACGAGCAAAGAGAGAGGATATAATGGCAATCAAGCCACACGATTGCCCACCAGACCGCAAAGAAGACTCATTCTAACCTCAAAGTTCATTTAACTTGATTTAATTTGAATTGTTTGCTACCTCAGCGAATTATGATTGAAGAGGCAAACACAGAAGTTACGGTTGATTACATCGAATGATTCGACGAGCGCGAACGCAAACGCAGACTCTGCGCTCCACGATGCGAATCATTTAATAAAATATTTGAACGTCTTCGCTCGGGTCACCGAAACAAATCGACGAACCAACTGAGAGCCAACGGAGCGGTCATCGTTGTCATCATACCATTTTATCGTGCACACATTGGGCTTGAACCAACGAGCTATATGGCAATCGTGAGGATTTATGGGACTTTTTGAAACTTCAAAAGGAGGCAGCCATGATGAAAATAGCCTCGTTTATGCGAGCATCTCAACCCGGGTTTTAGAACCCGAGTTCAGCTGAACACGGGTTGAGATGCTCGCATGAACATTTCGGATCTCGCTGAACTCGGGTTCGACTCGACCCCGATTCAAACCCGAGTCGAGTCGGTGAACTCGGGTTGAGATTTCACGCATAAACACTTCGGAGTTCAGAACCCGGGTTCACGCGGCATCGATGTCACCAATCCGAGCGAGGTTAAACACGCGATTTATGCGGTCGCACTTGTCCGTACCGCACCAAGCATCGCCGCCATTTTCGTCAAAAATGTAAACAAACACAGCGAAGAAGAAGAAAGAAATCCTTTGAGCTCGAGTTCAAATATACGGGTGTTTATGCGCTAACCCGAGTTGGACCCAGGTTGAAACTCAACTTGGGTTGACTCAACCCAGGTTCAGATCTCTCGCATAAACGAGGCTAATCTCTCATGGACATTTTATACGGGCTCGGTTTGTTTCCCTCATTCAATTTTATCCAACCTAACCTAACATCGCAAAATTTTGATCAGCAATCTCTAGTTCGAATGATGATCAGTGACGTAGTGTGCAATTTGGCAAAGCTGTATTGTGTTCACATAAACCCTTGTAAAAGGTCGGATGTGAAGATGTTCACCGAACACCCAATAGTTCAATCTATTTCACGGGTTTAAATGGACGAACTAAAACGTTGCCAAATCGCATGCAACGCTATTGATTATGATCCCTAACTCAGAGATGAAAAAGACACACTTCCTAAATTCAAAATTATACATAATCACCTTTAAAAGCTTTAATAACTACTTAAGAAAACTTAATAAGTCCCCTATGGCAAAAATCCTCATCAGAAATCATCAGAAAAATCTCAGCGTGAGATTTAGAACCTACAATTTCACGTTGATCTCATGATTAGTAGAAATCATATTGAGCTCATCACGAGATAATCATGAAATCATCATGAGATCAACATGAAATCAGGTTCCAAATCTCATGCTGAGATTCTATTTGATGATTTTTTATGAGGATTTTTACAAAGGGTAGCAAAATCATGAAGGCGGCAAAGCCGCTTTACAGAGGTGGCCACGCCCCCTGCAAGCCGAGTGTTTTCATTATTTGTTCTCCATCTATCTTACAACAGACGCTATGAACCGCTCGAAAGAATCGATTCTTTTCCATAGGACTTCATGCAAAGGGATGAACGATACATGGCAATCTACGGCTCGTCAATACACCTCATTGTGTGCTGAGTGCCATTGCCCCTCTCACTCTCCCCGAATGCGATGTCCTTGAAAAATAATAAAATAAATAAGTAGACGAGCTAAAATTGACGGACACGCTAACGTATACGTTAGCGCGTTACGTAATGAAGGAGCGTCGAACGGAGGGAGGAATGATAACGCGACAGCGAAGCGACGCGGCACGTCTTCATCATCGGACGCGAAAGAGACGTCGCGACGAGACGGCAACGCACTGAGGTCTGAGATCGTCAAAAAGTGGCAAAAAATCAAAAGTAAGATTTTCATCAATTTTATCATTTATAAACTTTCAAGACCAATTTCAATCACAGAACACGCGCGTAACAAACAAGGGCGCCAATCAATTGCAAACTTTTGTTGCTAGCAAATGAATAGTTAATTCTGATGCAAAACTCAGCGAAAATCATGAAAATTATACTGAAAAAGCATTGACGGATCCAGCCCTCTTGAACGGGGGGGGGGGGGGAGGGGGGGCAAACTTGGGATTTTCGCCCTTAGGCAACCCCCTTTTTTGTTTTTCTTTCCCCTTTCCCCCCCTCTTTCCCTTTTTTTGGCCAAAGGGGGGGGGAGACCGCCCCCTTCGCCCCCTCCTTGTATCCGCCAATGTGAAAAAGTCTAAAATTCAGCAATAAACTTAGGAAACAGCTGTAACCGCAAGATCGTAATGGTGGAGCTAAGCAGGTATCATGGGAGACTCCTGTCTAATTTGTCATTTTTTCTATGGAAACACAGAGATACGTCTTAAATTTGATAGGAACCTCCCAAGATACATGCTGAGCTTCGCCAATAAGCCCAATTTTAAGAGTGAATTTTGTGATTTTTTCGTGTACTCTTATCGTCATTTTTACAGGTTGGTCATTATGCAAGAATCAACTCTTATTCAATCACCTGTAGCATCAAAAGTTTGAAAAGATCACCATAGGGGGAGGGGACAATCACTCCCCTCCCCTGCGTTTTAGGTGCACTCGAAAATTAGAGACATTAAGGCCGTGGTATCTTCGTATCGCAATACAAAATTAAATCATTTGATATTTTCTTTATTTTTATTTATTTTCATTTTTTTCAGTTCATTAAAGTTTTATTACTTAGTCAATCACCCACAGTTTTTTCGGCCCTGAAAAGGCAAATTATGAAAAGTGCTAAAGGGAGGGGATCCATAAAGTCCCTGGAAAGTGCTAACTCGTATCTCGAAAACCAATGAGCAAAGAAAAGAAAAGTCATCACTTTTCACTGACTTTGCCACCGATAGATAGCTGGATTTCTTCAACGATGAATTGCTGCCTCTGTGTATCAAGTAATTCAAACTCAGAAATGTCATTGAAAAGTTTCAATTTAAGCTTGAAAGGTCGAAAGCGATGATTTTTTTATGAGTTTTGTTTTCACTGATTTGCTGACTATTTTTTCGTTCTCAGACTACGGTGCGGTGCGGCGGTCGCATCATTCGGGAGGATAGAGTCCGGGTCTGCGGTCACGCGGAAAGGGTCAATCGGTTGCTATGGTCACCTAGTCGAACTCGCGCGGGTCGCCCCGCTTGGCCCGACCACCGCACCAAGCGGGCGCGGGGGCAAAAGAGAGAAAGTTAGGTAACACATCGTGGAGAAGAAGAATGCTCGGCGCGCGGCGGGTTATTCCGTCCATCCGTCCGTGGGATTGCGGAGATTGAATTTCGATTAAAAAAAAAAAAAAAAATGACGATTCTCGACCGTTCGACGAACGTACCGAAGGTCGTGTTTGACTCGAGGAAACCCCCAATAACACAAACAGAGAGATAGCAGTGCACGGGGGGGGGGGGGGGGACAAAAACAAAAAAAAAAAAAAAAATTTTGGTAGCTTTGACAAAAACTTTGGTAGAAAAATGACCCAGCAAAAGTCTTTGGTTGAGCCAGCCAAATCATTTTTGGATCTCCTGGTGAAGTTTCTTTAATTAGACGTACACAAATTTTGGTTAGCTCTCTAAAGTACTTTAATTGCTGGGTTATTTTTTCTACCAAAGGTTTTGTCAGCACTATACCAAAGCGTTTTTTATGTTTTTCCCCCCTTTTTTCCCCCGGTTTTTTCTGTGTGGTCTTGTAAGCGATGCTATGCTTTTAGGGTCAAAAAAATGTTTAAAACCTCACCGATGCACAAATAATAAACAAAAAAGAGAAAAAAAAGCTTTAGTAGCGCTGTCAAAGCCTTTTGGTATAGAAAAATATCCGAGCAAAAGACTTTTGTAGATCTTACCAAAGATTTTGTTTGTCCAACAAAAGAGATATTGCTGGGTGAACCAAATATTTGGTTGGCTCAACTATGAAATCTTTTGCCAGGTCTTTTTACTAACAAAGGTTTTGTCACGGCTGCCAAAGTGTTATTTTCTGGTTTTTTTTTTTTTGTGTATCACTCAAAAAAATAAAATATATTACAAGGACACAGCGGTGACTCGTGCTATACACCGCAAAATCTGCAAAAACTCTTTGGTAGAATGCTGATGATATCTTTCTTTTATTGAAAAGTATGACCCAGCAAAAGACTTCAATAGACCTAACCAAAGGTTTTGTACACCTGACCTAAAGATATTTTGCTGGGTGAACCAAAGATTGGTTGCCTCTCTACAGAGTCTAAATGGTTAGCTAGTCTTTTGCCGAGTCACTTTTCTATCAAAGGTTTTGTCAGCGTTGTCAGTGCTGTTCAAAAAGGTGAGCAAAGGCAAACCGCGAAAATTGAGATAAAGCCCGTTTATATATATTTTTTTTTTTTTTTTTTTTTTCATTTTTTTTTTCTATATTTTTTTTTTTCATTTCTTTAAATCGGATCGCTCGACAACCACATTGAACCAAGAATAACCCGCGTTCCACTGTGTTCCATCGCGTTTCATGAATATTAAAATTAGCATCATCATAACTAAGAACAAAGAAAAAACAGAGAAAAAAAAATCGATCATAACTAGGGTATGTCAATGCTAATGGTTTTCACAACTTTCAACTGTTTGTCGAAGCCGAGCTTAACTGTTTGATTACGACTTATCGATCGACTTTCGTGGAAGTTGCATGGAAGCTACCGGGAAGGCCTGAAAGTAGCGTTAGCTGTCATGTCATGTCGGTAGCTAAGCGACTGTGGCTTCGACTGCGGTGAAGGTGTGTGTGTGTGTGTGTGTGTGTGTGTATGAGGGCGCAACGGATTTGCAAGCGAACGCCAACGAACAGGGCGCGATATGGAGCCCGAATCCAATCGTGACTCACGAGCGGATAAATCTCTCGGATAAATCACTTTCATCTCTTTCCATTTATAAGAGATACAACAACTTTAGTGTACTCCCAGTCCCAGTCCCAGACTCCCATTCAGTATTCGGCTCCTCTGCACTCCTCCGTAAGTAACTTCAAGGTTAAGTTCTCTTAAGTATCCGCTTAACCTATAATGACAGCGTTGCCGAAATGGGGCTCTTGCCAAAAGCTTTTGTACATAGGCTCTAACGGGTTTGACAACGAGCTGTATACACGGAAAAAAAAGATTAGTGAAAATAACCATACGGATACCTGATTTTGGCACCTGCTAGATGTTATGGTAAACTTTACCAGAAGTATAGTACATTTACCGATATACTCTGAGTAAATTCGACATGCAATCAGGTAACATCACCTAGTACCTAGTCAAAACATAGTATACTTCTGGTTAACATTACCATAACATCTAGCAGGTGCCAAAATCAGGTATCCGTATGGTTAGTTTCACCTTAGTTTTTTTTCCGTGTAGCGATATGGAGGATTTGTGGGACGTGATACTGAGGCAGCAAGGAAACCATGATGGGAAGCTCTTATGGACATCTTTCACACAGGCTCCAGTGGTGAAGTGTGAAATTTGGCAACAATGTATTTCCTCAATTTAAATTCACCAAAAAGGTCGAACGCTTCAGTCATCGGCGATGACCAGGCATTTCGACCTTTCTGATGTGTTTTAATGGGATAAAGGAAAGTTGCCAAATCGCACGCATCACCACTGACAGGCTCGGTTTGTCTGTCTTATACTTATTTTTTAACCTTTAAATTTAAAAAAAAAAAACAAAAACAAAAAAAAACAAAACAAAAAAAAACCGTGACAAATTCATTTGAAATTAGTTTTAAACGAAAGAGCGAGTATTTGAGGGTGGCTATCTGGACACAGAAATCGATAAAACAGTTTCTTTTGGAAGTATTTGCACGATAAAAAATTGGACACATAACAGAAACACGCAAAATTTTCTCACCTGCATAGTTGTATTAGAATTTTGTGTCTAGATAGCCACTCTGAAACACTTTACATTTTTGTTTAAAACCTATTTCAACCGGATGAATTAAAATTTTGATTTAAGGTTAAAAAATTTGAGGCAAACAAACCAGAATCACCCATGCTGCCTCCTTTTGGGATAGAACTTACAATATGTATCAGCCTCTATTGCTTTACCTCGTTGTTGTTTGATCAAACTGCATCAGGCTAGCCAATTTGCGACATTTCCAAAATTCAATTATAAACTTGACCAAAACACCTAAAAATTGGGTTTTATTGACGGAAGTTTGGAGACAGACGACTCACCATCCATCGACAAATAACTCAGCAGTTTATTGACGAACGGAACATCAGTCATCAACTGAGCATATACAACGGTAGCCGGTAGGTTCACCTGCCGTTCGTGGTGGATTTAGACAGTTGTTCGATCAAACTTGTTCGATCGAGTACAAAGCGCTTAACTTTCGCTATAAGGGATTGGTGGATCAGTGCGGACCAACTGCTTTTTCAACCAGGGTACTATAGTCTGGGACAGTCAAAAAGTGGCCAAAAATCAGAAAGTAAACTCATCAATTTATCATTTACAAACTTTCAAGACCACTTTTTAATGACAGAGGACAGTTTGAACAAGTAGTTTAAACCTAGAAATTTTGTTGAAAAGTAATCAGGACAGGTCGAAACAGATGATTTCTTATGACTTTTTCATAACTGATTTATTGACCACTCTTTTTTGTTTTGTTTTTTGTTTTGTTTTGTTTTTTTTCTTCCTTCGATCTCAGAACATATAGTGTTGTTAGCCACCAATTCATTCAAGCCCGTCTAAAAGTTCAGCTGAACTCACAATCATGGATCATTATTTTTGTCTACCGATGCGTGCGTTGAATTTGGGCATTCCGTTCAGTTCACACGCGATAAATGGCAACCCTGGTCTGCTATAGCTACCTGCTACATACTTACGGGCGAGAATCGGGACTGCTAATTCGAGCGCATGCATTACATACCTGGATGGGTTAACTCGCTAGTCATTAGGCCAGTGTTTACGTTTTGTTCGCAATTAATTTTAACGACCGTCGCGATTGCCGCTGGTAAGGGAAATGTCTCGAGACTCGCTTACCTACTCTGCTCAACGTATATCGGTGATAGGAATGGGGGAAACGCACACAAAAATGCTCGAGGAGAGATCGGAAATCGTAAATTTTAGGAAAGTGGAGGCCGCACGCAATCAATGGCGTAGCGTGCAATCTGGCAACGTTTCATTTTTATCAGTTCAACTCTTTTAAGCGGTTGAATTTATAAGGGAGATCACTGTGTCACTCTGCCTTAAATAAGTCGATTTTTTTTCCAGAGCTGCCGTTTTGAGTATAATAATGCAGTGGCGGCTCATGCAATGTGGCAACAATGTGATCCCTCCATTTGATTGTGTGTGAAACAATCGATTCGGAAGTGAAGCAGCGCTTCACCAGCAATCTATTTTTGAATATAGATTCAAATGGAGCGCAACATAGTTGCCTAATTGCACGAGCCGCCATTGTAATAATGACATTTTTCAATTCATCGTTGATTTCACCGGTCGAGAAAAGATTAAACAGTTCAGATTAGTTGACTGTAATGCGCATGAGAACACTTGTTTCTGTAATCTTCTCTCAACCGGTGGAGTCGTCGATGACTTTAAAAAACTTGCGGATATTTTAATATAATTATACGGCGATTGCACCAATTAAGAAGAGATTACAGATCGCAGAGTATTTTCATGAAGTACAGTCAAACGCTGAACTACATTATGTGATCATTGAAAATTCTGACTTTAGGGTGGACTGGTTAAGAATGAAAAACGGTGATAGGTGGAGACGAGTCACGCGGTTGCCAAGTCAAATCAAAATACAGAATTTAGCTAATTGGTTATCTGGCAGTCTTGCGCATCTGATAATTAATTAGATAAATTCTGTATTTTGATTAGACTTGGCAACCACGTGACTCGTTTCCACCAATCACCGCTTTCCATTCTTATCCAGTCTACCCAAAAGTCGGGAATTTCAAGAGTCGGTCGGCTGAGAATAGAACGCCCCCTCCATTGTGTCCTTGTTCAACTCACGCATTCAAATTGGAAATAAGAGAGACAGAAAAAATCCTACATTTGCGCGACTAAAAGTTGCCTTAATACCTATCCCGCTTCCGAGTCAAGTTTAATTTGCTCATTGACCAAAGGGCTGGGTATGCAACCGGGTACGCTACGCTCATGAAAAGAACGAGTGTGTTACAGGTTGCCCGCACCCAGCTTTTGAGTCAGGTTCAATTTGTTTGATTGAAAAGACTCAAATACTTTACAGGTTCTGAAAAGTTCAAGTACTATATCCTATAGAGTTTCATCAGATTGAGACAAGGAGAGCAAGATTGAGAGCACATGTATTATGAGATGGAGAATGAGATACATTCTTTTTCCCAGTCTAGATTTAGATTCAGACCCGGATTCTTTTAAGTGAGAAATAAAACTCCTTGCAATTCTAACCTCTAACCGCAAGACAAGAAGGTCGAAAAAGACAGTGCCTCAAATTGTAAACAATTTTATTAATGGGGGTGGGGGCTATAATACATCCAGTCTAGTCTAGCTATATTCTGGTCTGTTCTCCATATGAGGTTGCCGTATTTAGCAAGGAAAACAAAGCAAAAAAGAATAAAACAAATAAGTATAACTATCTCCATGTTTTGTTTTTTTTAGATTTGCCATGCATTTTGAAATGAAACATTTAATTCTGTAATGCTATAACATAGTCATCTGTATCCAGATTATTGTCCTTTCGTCAGCTACTCCCCCCCCCCCCATTATCTTTGGGATTGTATCCAAGTTTATCTCTTATAATGCTTCAATCAAATTTGTTGTTAATACTCCTCAATAAAATAGGCAACACAAATCTTGGCGTGAATGATTCCAAGAGGCGTGTCCGAAAGCCATTTGTAATAATAATGACTATTTTTAAAAGTCACTGAATCACAAACTCGTGGACCATAATTGCATATTATTTTTTTGCGTGGAAATGAATTAGAGCCTCCATCAGATTAAGTAATTACATGTCTTGAATTTATGAGTCTAAAGCTTTATAAAAAACCGCAAGCACGTAAAATATCTTGTGAACATATTTTCGCGAGCATACGAATCTTCGTGCGCAGCAGAAGCTTCAAACATTTACGGAGGGGGAATTTTTTTCACGTAGCAGAACATTTTTTTAAAGAAGAAAAAACAAAACAAAACAAAACTAGGGTTTGTATGAGGAGAAGAGGGCATCAAACTAGTCATCAGCTCCTTGCTCCACGATATTACAACTATTCAGGTGAGAACAGTCTGCTTGTTTCTGTCGTAGGTCAGTTTTTTCATCGTGCAATTCCTTCCAAAAGGTACAGTTACATCGATTTCAATATCAAGATAGATAGCCACTCCAAATTTTTTTCAGCTTCTTTTCAAACCAATTTCAAAATAATTTGTTTCAATTTTTTGTTTTTTAAATTTTTGAGGTTAAAAAAAATGAGGCATACAAACCTAACTAGGGTGAAAATGTCCAGAAAAGATTTCCATCAAGGCTGCCTCCTTGGTGTTTCAAAATCGAACCCGAAAAAACCGCAGTGGCGAATCCACGGGGGGAAGGGGGCACGGGGGCACCCCCCCCCCCCCAGAAGCCTAAAATTTTGCCTCTTTTCAAGACAAAATAGCCCGAAATTGCTTCCACCGACGCTACAAATTTCAAAATTTCGTAGGCGTGCCCCCCGGAAAAATTTTCTAGATCTGCCACTGAAAAACCGCTCTATAGTTACAGCTTGTTGGTCTCTCTATACATATGAATCAGGGCTGCCGTTTTGCGTATAATCAATGCTATTTTTCTATTCACCGATGATTCCACCGGTTGAGAAAAGATTACACAGCTCAGTTCAGTGTATGACTGTAATGCACGAAAATACTTTGATCTGTAATCTTTCCTTAATCGGTGGAAACTCCGTTGATTAGTTAAAACATCCGCAAGTTTTTTAAAGTCATCGACGACTCCGCCGGTTGAGAAAAGATTACAGATGCGAGTATTTTAGTTTATTATAGTCATGCACTGAATTGAACTGTGTAATCTTTTCTCAACCGGTGGAATCATCGGTGAATTGAAAAATAGCATTGATTATACGCAAAACGTAAGCTCTGATATGAATACACTAGCGCGAGCGGTTCTCAGCAGGAAAACTATTTGCTCGCAGCTGCTTAAACGTTGTCCTCCACAAGTGGATCCAGGAACTTTTTCTTCTCTCGCCATGACCATTAGAACGCGTGCGTTAAAAAAGGACAGATGAGGGACAGTCACGTGACTTTCGCCTCCTCTTCTATACTTTTCTAACACACGCGTTTAAACGGACGGAGAAAGAGAGAAAAAAAAACAATCCATTGGATCTGCCAGTGGAGTCCTCAAATTCAATTATTCAGATTTGCCAACTCGCGTTTAGGCGCCACGTTCGGTTCTCTCCTGGTGTCTACTATTTATAATACTAAGTTATATGTTGTAGCTCTCGTTTCATTTCAATTTGGTAAGCCGAGACCTATTGATGAATGTTACCGTCAAACTGCGCAACATTTTTTTTTTTTTGCTTTCTTTTTCTTCTTCGGTCGGAGGTGACTTCTGACCAGTAACCATCCTCCCTCGGGGCTTGCCCGAAATAACTTTTTGTTGCCCAACGCGAGAGGCCGGACCGTCGTCGTCGCGTTTAGGCCACGTGTCCAGACCAAAGTCCAAAGACTGTCCTCTCTTTGCAGTGTTGTCATTTTTCGGATAATTATCCGATTTCTACCATTAAACTCGATTTGTTTAATTTATGGGAAAATCTGGCAACATGGCAGCCTCGTTAGTCCCATCTGCAGTGTTGTCAGATTTATTCAAGCTTATTCTTTATATTGATAAAATCATCATACTAACCTTCCTGAGACCAAGCCCGGGTATATTTGTTTTCGTACATTGTTAATAATCGGCCGAACATGGAGAAAAAACGTTGGTTCATATGGAACACCGAGGCCCGAGGGCGTTTGGTTCCAGTAACCGAAGTTTTCAGTTGTGAGTACCGAACTTCAGTTAGGAGTACCGAAGTGGTTCAGTAGGAACGAAATGTGAGTCATAGCATAGTCACAACCGAAACCCTCGGTACTCCTAACTGAAGTTTGGTACTCACAACCGAAAAGCCATGAGAGCCGAAGTTCAGTTCTCATAATCGAATTTTTTTTCTCCGTGAAAATCGGAGTGAACATAAAAATGAGTGTATACATTTGGACTCATTTATACTAAAGGGACCTAGTCGACTTTATAAAGAGGATGACATTTTCAATTGACCTTACTATTATTAAAAAACTAGTCCTAGAGCAATGAATTTCTTGAAACGTCTTGGGACTTTCCTCCTCTATGTTAAGTCTTGTCCCAGAAAATATCAAGCAATTGTATTCATCAGATTATTTTTAAGGGAATTAAACAGTCGAGAGTAAATGGCAACGTCGGAATACAAAAAGGTCTGTTTAGTATAAATCTGTCCATTTTATTCTCATGCGTAGTAAAAATAGGATGCACCAGGAGTGAAGAGCGGAAAACACAATCCAGCAGGCGTACACACCCTCCTCGTGGAGGTGGACTATCATGCTTTTTAACTCCTGAGAAGAGCAAATTACGACTGTCTCTTTCCTCCTTTTTACACTATTTTCTACACTCCGTCTAACTCCGAAAACTGTGTACCAGAAAAAATCAAAATCTTCGTTTGGAAACAAATGTATGTGTAAACAAAATGTGCGAAAACGCAGCCAACGCGGTGGCACCCGTAGCGCCTAAAGCTCATGACCAAACAGAGGTTGTCTATACCCTCTTGTTTCAATCCTCTACAAATAGGGACTTTGCCAGAGACAGTATACATGCATATAATAGAGACCACGCACTAGCCGAGCGCGCCGGAGGGCGCGCGATGGCTGACTGTTTTTTCGAAGCTCAACGGGAATTAACATAGGGAGCATGAAGAAGCACCATCCAACATGGACCAACGTTGACTGATGCAATTTCGGCGCTTCGGTCTCATTAGGCAAAAACTTCAACAACTTTTCTAATCAGTCAACGTATGGTCCATGTTTGCTGTGGTCTGTTGAGACCCCGAAAAAAAAAAGTTGCCACCGCGCGCAAACATGGGCAAGATAGATAGTGCGTGGTCTCTGTTTTGTATATTATTGCCTCGGGGCTCTACTTTTAGGATCCGATTTGATCGTCTGGAAATGTCTATATTGATGCATCGAACAATCGAACGTGGAACAGTCTACGTTAGGTTATGTTGTGAGAGTATGCCCTGCATCAGCCTCGCTATTCTCCATCGCCCTGGTGCGCCCTGGGACCAAATAGTGTTACGGCTTGACGGTCCTCCGAAAGACGTTGGATGGTGCGCACGTAAGTATATTTGCGTGTAGTTTATACCCCCCGCAAGTGCTCACCGATCATCTGCGTGCGGGACCATGAGGACGCAACACTATTTGGTCCCTGGTGCGCCATAGCCTGCATGGCGCATGGCGCAGCGCCCGGCCGGGACCTTTTGCACGCATACCCGTACTCACACTCACATACTCGCAATCTTACGCACACAGCACACGCACGTAAATCGGTCGAATAGTTGAACGTTCCGTCCCATACCTACGCTACGTCCGTCTGTCCGTCTGTCCGAGAAGAGAACTTCTATAACGAACGATACAGCGTTTATGCAATCTTCTTTTTCAGTTTCGCGTTAAAACGGGTTTTGCACCGCATCGTTTTCTCGGCTTTGGAGACGCGTCTTCGTGTCATGTATTGCCCCCACCCCTCCCTACTCGCCCGTCGCCTCTCCTGGTCCGGTTACGTCACGCGTACGTTCAAAGTTGACATGTTCCGGGCTTCGATGCGCCAGGTTAGGGAGACGGGGGGTTGGGGGGAGGGGGTGCGATCGTAGCATTCGTTTCGACCAATGAGAGCGAGCGGCGGGATAGGAATACGCGCGTTTCGTTTTGAAAAGGAGCTAAGCGCAATCGCGACGCAACGCAACGCGGGAGTATCTTCGTTTATGGTAGAAAAAAAAGAAAGAAAGAAGTATACTCTAAGTTTCTGTAGGTTTCGAGGTAATGAATGAGACCGAGTTCAAACCAGTGTTGCCATATTTCCATTTTGAGCGAGATTTTTTCGTACATTGTTTGTTGTGCAGCGATGTATAGTACACACTCATACTCTGGCGATAGTATTTCCCGCAGCTGCGGGAACAATGCCATGCAGTTATAGAAATCAATAGCAGAAAAAAAACGTAAAATTTTATAATAATCCTTGGTAACGCCAGAAATAATGAGATTTTCAGAAATAAATGAAAAAAAAATCCGATTTTTTTTTACTAGACATGCCTTGGTATGAGACCGTCAAATCTTGCCCCTTCGATCGGTATTCGAACCCGGGACCTTTGGGTTATTGGCCAGTTACTGATGCTGACTACCTACCGGACTACCCCACGGAGGTCGAAAACAGCGTAATTTCAAAATGCCATCGTGAGATACTGATGAATTGAACTAGGTTTACTGATGGGTGTATCTGAGAATGAAACTTCTAAAACTACTCAAGTGTGCTCAACTACTACGCGCGTAGCGTCGCGGGTCGCGCTCGGGCTTTCGCGCCGAAGCTGATTCTACCAGAATGATCAACATAGACCTCGTTGATCAGGTCGAAAGGGCACCGGTGATAAGATTAATTTTTTACGAGGACGATCCTTTGAACATTTCAAACGGTGTTGCCCGATGACCGGAGTTTTGGTGATTCTATGCAAAACTTTTTCTAGATTTCAATCCGATGGATAGCGCCACTAAGCGTTTTGGGGAAAAGTCGTGTTTTTGGCATTTTAAATTGAAAAAAAAAGAATAAAACGAGAAGAAAAACCTCTAAACTAAACTCATTGTGATCTCAAAACTATTTTCGAAATAAGATTTATTGAGTACGAGCACACCTTCTGTTTTTATACCCCACATTTTCCCCCATAAAACTTTAACTCTCGCTCCCACGTGAAAAACGATGTGGAGGGCCGAGAAGGGGCTGGGGGATCCAGGGGGACACAGGAGCACGTGCCCCACGCAGAAGCCTCAAATGGTGCCTTTTGTCTACAGAAAATAGCCCAAAATTACTTCCTGCGACGCTTCAAATTTCAACTTTTCCAGGCGTCCCCCCCCCCCCGACAAACTTTCTGGATCCGCCACTGGGGATGAGGGTACATTACTCTTAAGCAACCATACACTGTGAGACTCACTTGAGTTGTAAATATACCAATAACCACATTTTAGCAGACAAAGAGTCAAAACATATTTTGCCAAAAATGCATCAACAAAAAAAGTTTTTTTAGACGAATATCAGATTGTTTTAAAAATTTCGAAAAATGTTTTTCTATTTTATAAGATGGCCGAAAAAATAGAAATTAATTTTTTGAAACTTTTTAAAACAACCTGTTTGGCTTTAACAATTTCTTTGTTGATAATTGAAATTAAGGGTTTTGGATAACCGGTTTCTGCAAAGGCGGATCCAGCAATCTGGGAATGGGGCTCTTGCAAACTTTTGCTGCAGGGGATTGAAAAGGTCATTTTTTCATGAAAGCCGGTGAAAATGACGATGAGTATACTGAAAAATCAAAAAATTCACTCTCAGAGTCGGGCTTCATGGCCAAGAGACGCAGGCATAATGGGAGAATTTGAGACATATCTCTAGGTTTCCGTAGAGAAAGTGACAAATTAGACAGGAATCTCCCATGATACCTGCACCTGCGTTGGACTGCCACGATCTTCCCATTACAGCAGTTTTGTGAGTTTATTGCTGAATCTTAAAGACTTGCATAGTGTAATTTTTGTGATTTTCTCTAGTTTTTGCATCATATTGATTTTCTCAAGCAGCAAACGTTTGCAAGAGTCCTATGTGCTTTCTCTCTATTTAAATTAATGAGAACTTATTATTTCTCTGAAATAATCGATTGGTGAAATGGTCATGGTCCCCTCAGGAATCGATTATTTCTCATACATTCAAACGGGAAGAATACATGGGTGCCAAATTGCTGGATCCGCCCACGCCCATGGCTTCTGCAATCAACGGTGCACGATGTAGTTTGCGCTTTTACGAAATTTGATTTTCTAGGCGCCAGTGCTTGTATGCAGAGAGCCGGATGTAGAAAATCATTCCGTCAAAGTGTCATTTTTTTAAAGAAATTGGACAGCATGTCATGAGTATCAGACGACTCCAGGGCTGCCGTTTTGCGTATAATCAATACTATTTTTCTATTCACCGATGATTCCACCGGTTGAGAAAAGATTACACAGTTCAGTTCAGTGCATGACTATAGTAAGAAACTAAAATACTCGCATCTGTAATCTTTTCTCATCCGGTGGAGTCATCGATGACTTTAAAAAACTTGCGGATGTTTTAATTAATCAACGGAGTCTCCACCGATTAAGGAAAGATTACAGATCAGAGTATTTTCGTGCATTACAGTCATGCACTGAACTGAACTGTGTAATCTTTTCTCAACCGGTGGAATCATCGATGAATTGAAAAATAGCATTGATTATATGCAAAACGGCAGCCTTGGACGACTCGCGACTTGCTACCAGACGAACTGGGTTGCGTTGTGATCGCGTGAAAATTGCAATATATGATTCACGCTTGTATAGTATATATATAGAGTTCCTCGACCGACTATACCATCCATGCTCCGGAGCAAGTTTCCTATTCGCGCGGTTAATTTCGATTCCTTAGCCGGCTTTTCGTAATTAATTTATATCCACTTATCTCTTGATTAATTGAGCCCATCAAAATTCATATCGTCTCCTCTTAAACTCGTTTTCTACCTCCACAGCAGTAAAGTATACATATATGTGGTCTGCGACAGAACAGGAGAGGTACTTATGGCTAGGACAGTTTTATTAAAATACAAGCAGGTGATTTAGTTGTGATTAGCCAGCTTGATTTTACCTTCTTCTCTCAATGTTGTTGTTGCAATCTTTATTCATTCTATAAAAAAAATAAACTATAGCGAAGCAGTAAAATCCAATTATCGTAATTGCGTGATTTTAAAAGCAATGAATTTCATTCGACCTCCCCTTTCCCACACTTTCCTATTCCTGTCCATTTACGTCCACACCATAGTTTCTTGATGGTTTTCTTACCAAATCATCCGAAAATTAGTTGTATCGTTGAACTTATGGTCTGAGTTTGTAAAAAAGTGGCCACAAATCAGAAAGGTCATTTCTCATCAATTCATCATTTATAAAACTTTTAAGATCAATTCTTTTTACAGAAAACTCTTTCAATTAATAATTTAAACTTGAAAATTTCACAAGAAAGTTCTAAATTAACCTTTAAAGGTCTAAAAGCGATGATTTTTTTTTGTTTGTTTTTTTTCCAATGATTTTTGGCCATTTTCTGTCGATCTCAGACCATTGTGCGTTGCTTGGAATATTTTTGAAATCATAATTTCATGTGAAGACGTGGCAAGGAGATTAACGTAAAGGTTTTACTCTGAGGTGGAGGAATCTTTCTTTAGTTTATGAGGGCATCATAGCTATAGCCAGGAATTTGTCTTTCACTCTCTTTGCCCATTTGACTGCATGTGTTAGAAAAGGATGGAGATACGGGAGGGGCTGTAACGTGACTCCAACCCCTGTTTCTATCCTTTTCTAACACATGCAGTCAAATGGGCAAAGAGAGATGATGACAAAGTCCTTTAATTTTGGAAATTAAAAATAAATAATTGTTTTACTGATTTTAAGCATGTGGGTATTTTTGAATTACAAAATCAAAGTTTTATTATTAAACTATTAAAATTGCTGTTTTTGACCCACATAATCTCTAACACACTGAAAGACAGTGGCAGCTCGTGCGATTTGACAACCATGCTTATTTGCCATTTAGACCTGTGCAAAAGTATCGATACAGTGGGGGTGCAATTTCACCTCCTCAAGATCGATTGTTTTACATAGGTTTAAATGGAGAGATTGCGATGTTGCCACATTGCACGAGCCGCCACTGCTGAAATAAAACCTATAATATTGCGTGACAGTGGTGACTGGTACAGTGTATCAGCAACGGATTCTATCCATATTTAAACCTAGTCAAAATAATTGATCATCAGGGAATTCACCGAACCCCTGAAAAATCGATACTTTTGCATTGGTCTAAATGGCAAAAAACACGATTGCCAAATAGCACGACCGATTGATACTAAATGGGTGAAGCATATGCGGTGCTTCACCAAAGAATCGATTATTTGACATACGTTTAAATAAAGGGGATTCAATGTCACAGGTCGTAGGAATGAATCTTCGGGGATTTGGTCAAAAATGTATCCCGCGGGAGGGACGTACCCTGACATCTTTGAACTTAGGAGTCGCCGGGACCCATGCGGTAGTAAAAGAGAAACGACCCGAGTGAGAGAAAGTGTTGCAAAGATATCCGATGTATGGTGAGATGGTGACCTTCAAATGTTGGATACTTGACTCCGCCCTCCTCGCCGGATTTCATTCCCGAGATTGGGGCTTGAGCTTGTTAGTGCATGAGGTCTGTCTTTTACGCGCGTAGCGTCGCGGGTCGCGCTCGGGCTTTCGCGGTGAAGCTGATCCTACCAGAATGATCGTAACATTGTCCTCGTTGATCGGGTCAAAAGGGCACCGGTGATAAGATTCATTTTTTACGAGGATGATCCTTTGAACATCTTAAACGGTGTTGCCCGATGACCAGAGTTTTGGTGATTCTAGGCAAAACTTTTACCAGATTTCAATCCGATGGACAGCGCCACTAAGCGTTTTTGGGAAAAGTCGTGATTTTGGCATTTTAAACTGAAAACAAAAAATGAATGCCAAAGCCAAGAACGTCAGCACCTACGTAATTATTTCATGGATTTTTTTAGCTCGAAAAGAGTAAAATTGGTTGAGGATTAAAGCCGTAAATTATGAAATTGATTTCGCCATGAGTTTAATGTGCTCAAGTGATACTGTGATACCTAACCTATCTACCTCACTCGCACTCTTTACGGTTAATGGGGATTTTTGTAGTTCATAATATTCGGCTTTATTTTTGAGTATTTCAGCTTGAAACTTTCAAGACATCCTCCTGAGGTATGTTTGCAGGTGCTGATGTTCCTCAAAGGTGCACTTTTGGCGAAAATCGTAAATTCCAGCAAAAGACTGGTGATTTTTTGAGCAGTGCGAAAGTGGCACTATCCATTTGATTGAAATGTAGAAATAAGGTTTCGGCTGGATTCACCCGAATAGACTGTTTTAATGAGAAGCGGGAAATTCAGGCCATCTTGCAACAGTGAATCCAACACCCCCCCCCCATTTAAACGAATGCAAAAGTATCGATCTTCAGGAGGCTGTCAACCTCTCCCAAATTCGATTGTTTCATCTAAGTTCAAATGGAAAAATTTCATGGTTGCATGACCAATCACACGAGAGCCGTCGCTGGAAATGTTAAATTCACGCAAAGCGGCAACCCTGCAGGACACGCGTGCATTCGACCCATCATACACTAAATGCTCAATTTGTGCTGATCCAACCTCATAAACTTGGACACTTAAGTTCGTAATGAAGTTTATCTCTCAACGATTTCAATTTTTTTTACTTTTATTTTATTTACTTTTTTATTTTTGAACTTTCCTCTGCTTTCGTTTTATCTGAATGTACTACAAGAAATCTTGTAGAAAATGAGCCATGTAGCTAACCTTGATGCTGGTTTTCTTAGAGGTGATTTGAATGGGAAACTTGGTCGATTATTTGGAACTGGAAACTTTTTGTTGTTTGTTTTTGGTTTTTTTATTGTTATTTTTGTTTTTGTTTTTAGGTTTTTTTGGTTTTATTTTCATTTTTCATTCATTCGAGAATCTACAGACTACGGCTACTTATAGATACACAGAGGGTTCAGAGAGCTCAATGGGGGTTTTTTTTACTGTCGGAAGACACCAATGACTTGCAAGTAACACTCATACTCTAAGTAGCCAGATTTCCAGTGTAATCTTTTCCGTGTGCCAACTTTTAAGGAGTCCGAGTGACATGACCAGTAAAAACTATAATGGTTCCACCGGGATCTGACCCCGGGATTTATGGATTGACAGTCAGCTGTCTTGGCCACCAAGCCACCGAGGCTTTCGACAAAAAACTTCCTTATTCTTTGCTTTAAATGGATCAACGGTGCAACTTTGATGCTCCACGGGGAAGAAGGAGTTCTCTTATCATGCTAGAAAAAAAAAATTAAAATTATGACTTCTTCTTCTCGAGGAGCTCATGCGGCCAGAAACCTTAACTTAACGAAGTTATAACCTGTAAATTTTCAGGAAATCGAGCTCACTTCGAAGTCCGTTTAACCCTTTCACCTTTTTTACCTAGTTTGTTTCCATTATTTTTAGCGCTATTTGAAGACCAACTTTATTTTGAGCTAATATTATATCGCCCTTTACCTGAACTGCATCCGGATATACCCAGATGTCCCAGATCAAGACTCTACTAATCTATCCTTTATTTGTATTTATTTATTTTTTATTTTTTTATTTTTTTTTTCATTTCATTTTTTTTAAATGTATTCTTATATTCATTATTACTTTTTTTCTTTCTTTTTTACGCAACTGAAACTATCGTTTCCTAGTTACAAAATTAAAATGCGAATAGAAAAAATTGTATAACGTCATACAATGGAACTATGCCCGCCTGAAACTTCGATCGATCAATCAACGCAAAGCACACTTATGTTTCAAAATCAATGGAGCAAGTTAGCAAGTCCATTGACTCAACTTTCACACGGAAACGCAAGGCATACCTACAGATGTTTAAGGAAATAGTTTTCAGGCGCTCGCTGGGAAGTTTCCATGAAATCAATCGATCAGCGAACGAACTAACGCACGCTTCAAGCAAGCTTGCAGGACGCAGGATCGCAGGTACCCATTCATTAATGAGAAAATAAAGCCAGCGATTGGTATCACTCGGAGAAATCGAAATAATTTGAAATATCCGGTGAACCATTTTATTTTCGTTCTTTGGAACCCATTTGTGTCAGTTCCAAGACTCACTTGAGTTAAAGTCCACGAGGTCGCGATACAGTCGGGTTTTTTTATGGTGCTTTTATTTTTTACTCGACTGTTCAAGTCTCTGGAGTCATTCTCACTTGCGCTCGCATGTCGAACTTGTCAGCCGTTTCTTTTGTCAATACGCATTTAATGTCTCTCGCCCACCACTTTGAGAAGTGCGCTGTCACTTTTCACACGCATACCTGCATACAAAAGTATTTCTATGTACTCTTTTAGTAGAGCAATGTATCACATGGATTGCCGTCCGAGGACCTCTAGTTCCAAATAAATTCTGGTTCCGTGTATTTTTCCCCATTAGCGCATCATTGAATGTAAGTTTAGGCTATTTAATATAAAACAATTAATGCTATCTTTTTGCGATTATGAATTCTGCGTCCTCGAAAATGCTTAATTATACATGTTCTACGACTAAAAACTGCCGAAATCAACAAGATATAAATTACAGATTATACGGTGCAATCAAATGTTATTGTTGTTATTTAAGATTGGGAGGGATCTGGAGAGAATTTGGGTGATTCTAACCTCCATTCGCATGACTTAATCTGTAAAATCTTATTGATTTCGGCAGATTTAAACGTGGAACCATCAGGCATAATAATTAAGCATTTTCGAGGACGCATTGCGACTAGACCCCGTACTGATCATTATTGACAACAATAAATTATGTTTCAAATTTACTCGAAATCCTTGCTTATCATCCATCCAGTTTAGAAACCTCGACTTTTGCCAGCTAACTTTCCTACATCAGTAGACCTCTATCTCGGAATGACAAAACGCGGCCGTTCGTGTGTGGCATATAATAGTGTACGGGCCGACAACCAATTCACTTCCGTGAGAATCTGGGTCTGCGAAACGAACTCTGGCCTCAACTCATGAGACACCTGAGTCTGCGCCTCTCTCGCTCCACTATTGTATGTACTCCTTCATTTTAAATACCTCATAATCGGACCTCGCTCTTAACATACCCGCTAATTCCACGTGGGTAATTATCATTTTATTTAGAGCACAGTCGCGCGCTATATGTGTGTATACAGGGTGTAAAAAAACTCATGTACCAAACTGCGGGTCTGGGAGCATATATGTATTTATGAGGCCAAAAGAATACCTTGTTCCAATGAGCATGCATCCGAAAAAGCCCACTCTTTTGAGCTATAGCGGCTATTTTTCAAAATTTCAAAGGGCTATAGTATAGCCCTTTGAAATTTTGAAAAATTGATTGATCTATTTTTTTTTTTTTGAACACCTAGAGCTTCCACAATTATGAATCAATTCCATGAAAATTGGTGTCTCAGGGCATTTTTCCGCGTAGAGTATACATTGATGACATCGAAAGATTAAGAAATTAAGTCTGAAAGTCGTGCCGTTAAGGACACAAGATTGCTGGAAAAGTATAGTAGGACTTAATTTTTGAATTTTTCGAGGTCATTTATGAACTTTACGCCTAAAATAACTCCATACATCAATTTTCAGAACATTTGGTTCATAGTTGTGGGCGCTATTCCAAAAATCATAAATTTTTCAAAACTTCGAGGGGCTCTTGCTTAAAATGGAGGGCATTTCTGGATTGATGCTCATAGGGAACAAAATATTATTTTTTGGCCTCAAAAAATATATGCTCCTGAAGTTTGGCACATGAGTTTTGTTACAGCCTGTATGTATATTATACGGACGCGCCGGCAAAAATAGCAGCCAAGATTTTATGTAATGATGATCAAGTCTAATGGATGTCTTCGAGCAAGCAACGGCGGCTCGTGCAATTTGGCAACAGTGTTTCTTCCCGCATTTTACATGTAAAATAATCGATTCCACAGAAAGCTGTCCAAATTCTCAAGACTCGATTGTTTCACCTAAGTTTAACTGCAAAACTTGCACGGTTGCCAAATGGTACGAGCCACCGCGCCACCGTGGAAGAGCAGACCAAATGCTTCCAGGGGATCTTCTGCTGGAAAATGTCTTAACACAAGGCTGCAATTTTACGAATTGTACAAGAGGAATTTTTCTGATTCACTGATGATTCCACCGGTTGATAAAAAGATCACACAGTCGAATGCGACGGAATGACTGTAACGCACGAAAATATTCTGATCAATAACATTATTTTCGACCGATGGAACTACTATCGATGAATATCAAAATTACCTTGAATGTTAAAGTCAATGGTGTTTCCATCGGTGGGCGAAAGGATTGCAGATCAGAATATTTTCGTGGATTATAGTGACAGTGACACCGCTGACCTGGACTGTGTAATCTTTTGGTCAAGCGGTGGAATGAACGGTGGATTGAAAACTCAGCAATAAAGATCCGCAAAATGCCAGCTTTTTTGCCTCAACATGAGATTATAAAAGTCAAGAAAGCTGATAAAACTTTTGAATTTGCTTTTATACAGGGTGTTGAAAAACTGTTCCCGAATATTTCAGGGGCGGATTCTACAGGTCAAAATAAGACCTTTTTTAACTATAAACTTTCTAAAAGTCAGCGCTTTTACCATGAAAAACGGCAGTTAGTATGCAACCCGCCTCAAAAGCGCTGACTTTTCCGCACTGTGCAGCGATTATCTCGCTTAAAACGCGTCGTATCGAAAGAAACAAGGAGGACCAAAAATCTTTCTAAGGGTTTTTCGCATCTGGTTTCGCTAATTATTCTTTAAAATTTTAACCCGTAACATAAAATTCGTGCCGTTAAAGGTACAAGATTGCGTGAAAAGTACAGTTAGACTCAATTCCTGAATTTTTCGAGGTCATTAATGGATTCTACACGTAAAATTACCGTAGGACACCAAGTTTTAAGACATTTGGTTCATAATAGTGGTTGCTATTCCAAAAAAACCGTAAATGTTTTAAAACTTTGGGGGGCTGTAGCTCAAAAGGGGGGCATTTTCGGACACATGTTTATAGGAGAAAAAGGTCTTATTTTGACCTGTAGAATCCGCCCCTGAAATATTCGGGAACAGTTTTTCTACACCCTGTATGTATGTTTTGCACAGTATATAGCGTTGTTTGGGATGAGGGCGGCAGGGGTACCCTCCCCCCGTCTTTGGTGCATCCCAAAATTTTGGCTTCCACAGAGAACTCAATAAGATGAAAAATAATAAAAAAATAAAACTGTTGTAAAGTTTAGTGAGTACAAAGAAAGTTTGTAATTTCAAGAAAGAATGTGAAAAAAATGTGTTTTCCCCCGTCAAAATTTGCCCAAATTTCAAGTGAAAAAGGACACTAGTGTGCCATAAACGACCTCGAAGATCAGAGAATCAGGAATTAAATGCATGAGAAGCAAAAAAAAAAAAAAAAAAAAAATCATCGGAATTTTTGCCCCCCCCCCCCTCCGACAACTGAAATGCAGCTACTGGTTTTGAAAGTGTCTACACAGAATTAAACCATTTTAAACTCACGCTTCTGATAGCTCTGTCTCATTCTAGATCATTAATTTTAAAGAAATCTTTTTTTAGAGGGGCGAAAGGGGGCGAAAAGAAGAAAGAAAGATACATATTTGTTTACCTTCTTATTTCGATTGTGTCTCTGTAAGAATCCTCGTTAGAGCTTCAACAAAGCGTGAAAATTATGTAAACGCACGCAGTTGGTGGCATATATACACACGGGCAATTAATTCGTCAGCAAAACTGTTACTTACCTGAAACAAAGAACGTTAAAACATGATTACTGCGAGGAACATAAAACTTACCCAGACAGAAAAGAGGAAAGTGAAACAAAAAACATTTTCTTTTCCCTTTCTTCAGAGAGACTAATAACCTATTCTCTCTAGAAAAATGGCTCACCCGACCTTCTTTAGTTTTCCTTTTGTTTGTTTTTGATTCGTTCTGTGAGCTTTGATCAGACTTTTTAGATCATCGCTATCGGAGAAGCGGGACTTAGATTTACCGCGGAATAGCTCCGATGCAACAGAAATTATACGCTCTGTATTATAGTACGTCTTGATGTACTGAAAGTAAAGTATCGCTAGCCGTAATAATAAATTCTAAAAACGTGAAAGGAAATATCTGTATGATATATTTATGCGTAGAATATATGGAGATTTACATAACAGACGATGACAAGGCGTCTGAATTTTTAACCTGCAGTATGGTGCTCGTTGTAGCACGGTTATTGCCTTCCGAAATTTCAGCAAAGCAGAGCAACTGCATGAATATGCGCATCATTATTTGCTGCATTTAGAATAGACTAATTCAATTTTCTTCTTCTTCTTCTCCTCCTTCTTCTTCTTCAAAATTGACTCTATCTACCTTAATGGAGCTGTTGCACATTTTTGCTATAAGTAAGCGATTTAATAATCGATTCTGGTGTAAAACCTCCAAAAAAATCGATGGCACTAAACAACTAAAACTATAAACTTCCAAAATCCACAACAAAACTCAATAAACGCTTTCATATACGAGGGCGTAGTGGTGGCGTTGGGCAGTAATAATGGGAGATTCCCATCTATAATAATACTGTAACTCCAACAAGAAGTGACCAATAAGAGACGACTTTCCTTTGCCACCGGGTGTCACTGCAGGTGTCACTGTACTATTAATCGGATATGGATCAAAACTCTGGACTTCGGTGTCTATCTGTCTTTGGTGTCTTTGGTGTCAGGATAATTATCCCGTGAAGATTCACAGGATTCCTTGTCAGTATAGAGAGAGTGACGAAATCAAGATGGGAATTTCTTATTATTACTGCCCTACGCCACCATTACGCTCACGCAAATAAAAGCGTTCATTAAATTTAGGAGTGGATTTCAGAAGTTGTTAGTGTTGCCATCGTTATTTTTGGAGGTTTTCACACCAAAGTTGACTATTTAATCACTTACTGCAAGAGTGTACAACAGTCCCATTCTTATACCCTGGCTAATTCACTCTGGTTCGTTTTTTTTTTTTTTTTTTTTTTTTTTTTTTTTTTTTTTTTTTTTTTTTTTTTTTAAGGTTTAAGAGGTTACGTAAAAAACTGAACTTTTGTGATAAATTTTGAAGTAAAGGTTGGTAAAATAGCGACTGAAAAAATTACATTAATTTTCAATGTTTTATTCCGTGTCTACAGTACGTGCATAGAAAGTGCGCAGTGTTCGACCCGCATAAATTTTTACTTTGAATGCGCTTCGTGTGTTAAAATAATGTATGACGACAAGAAAGCTTTAACCATGATCAGACGTTAGCTCAACGTGTATAAAAGCTCTTTTCTGAGAACCTTGTGTGAACTTGAGCGCAATTATAAATCCGTTGAAACCGTTAAGTGACGAGAGTTAAATAGCTGAATGTTGAATAACGAAAGTTGCGGGTGATGAGTGGGGTCGATAATAAACCGATGGATCATCGCATCATCAGGCGGCGAGACTTTCTTACTATCAATCTTAATTATGCAACTGGTAAGTGAAAATTGTCCATTCATAACACGATCCTTTGAACCAGCACCGATGAAGTTCATATGAGTATCTTTTCCATTCGCCCTATGCTGAATCAACGGATCAAAACTCCCAAGTATTTTTTTTCAGACTTGTTCTATATTCAATGGATATTTAGAAGAATGAGCCAAAAGTGTGGCTCATTTGAAATTGTTCTACATCGAGACCATTTGATCTAACTGATCTTCTTTAGGATACGATACGCTCAACCAGTAAAACTAAAAATTTCCTTAATGCAATTTTCGTTTTTTTATCTTTTATCCTAAGAAGGGTCGTCGTTAGATTGAAAATCTTCGATAGAATGAAACTTTAAATATGATGCACGTACACGGAAAAAAAGATTAGTGAAAATAACCATACGGATACCTGATTTTGGCACCTGCTAGAAGTTATGGTAAACTTGACCAGAAGTATGGTACATTTACCGATACTTTGAGTAAATTCGACATGCGATCAGGTAACATCACCTAGTACCAAGTCAAAACATAGTATACTTCTGGTTAACATTACCATAACATCTAGCAGGTGCCAAAATCAGGTATCCGTATGGTTATTTTCACCGTAGTTTTTTTCCGTGTAGTAATTTTGCTCATATTCTAATTTTTACTCCCGAGTAGAATATATTTTGTTTCAATTTTCAAAGGAAAAAAAAGAAAAAAAGACGCACAAATATAATGTGGAGTAGAGTTTCATAATTTGAAATTTTGCGAATGGCCTCTCTCTCTCTCTCTCTCTCTCTCTCTCTCTCTCTCTCTCTCTCTCTCTCTCTCTCTCTCTCTCTCTCTCTCTCTCTCTCTCTCTCTCTCTCTCTCTCTCTCTCCTCTCTCTCTCTCTCTCTCTCTACTCTTTTTTATACTCTTTTTATAGAGCAGTTGCCTCAGACGTATTCAAAGGGTAGTCCATGTGTGCTTTTTCTAAAGCGTTATAACGCTATATGCTTGACCCCTTTCCCCTTTTCCCTCAAGAATATTGAAAACTCTGTATGAAGACGTACTTTCATCAATCCAAGCCAAAATCCACTAATATTCCTTGCTGTATGATCGTAGAATGATCGAGAAATTTTTATCGGCTCTGTTCTATTTTTACACAAATCCGCCTTCACAAAGTTCTCCGACGTTAAAAAAGAAAAAAAAAAGAAAGAAATTCACGGTATTACACGTGACCTTCACTCGTGGGTATCCCACGATGGTTATTATTCGTCAATCGAACTTTGATTCACTAAGTAAGATTTTGCATGTCTGTGTATTTCGTGCTCTGTCGAATCATTCCAGTGCTGCCATTTCGTGTGTATATTTAATGAAAGTTTTTCAATTCACCAATGATTCCACCGGTTATTGAGAAAAGATTACACAGTTCTGTTAAGGTTGACTGAAGTACACGAAAATATTCTGATCCGTAATCTTTTCTCAATCGATAGAATCGCCGTTATAATAATAAAATATCCGCAAGTTTCTTTTTAAGTCTACGCCGACTCCACCGGTTGTGCAAAGATTGCAGATCAGAGTATTTTCATGCGTTACAGTCATAAACTAAACTGAGCTGAGTGTAATCTTTTCTCAACCGATGGAATCATCGGTGAATTGAAGAAATATCATTGAATATACATCGAAAGGTAGCTTTGAATCATTCGCTTCCCTCGTATGTCCACCGCGCGTGCGAGCTTTTTAATAACGACACGAAAATCGGTGTTGCAATATTTAAGAGAGGAAATCATGAATCGCGTTTGAATGAGTTGCGCGCACGCCAAACGCCTCACTCACGCTGCACGTGCTCTCGCGCGCGCGCAGTCTGATGCATACAATTATAAGTGAGTACATGAACTGTAGTAAGTAACTGTACTCACATATTGTGCATGTACCCGCCGAGCAAGCCCGGTCCGTCTCGGTCGCGGTTCAATGAAGCTCAATGGAGTAAAAATCGGACGAAGGATGAAGGACGGAAAATGAAATTAAAAGTTGAATATCACGATATCGTATCTAAGAATGGGCTTCCTCCTCCCCTCTCCCGTGTCCTCGTCTCGTTTTTCATGCAGCTGTGTATGTATTCATTGCAGCGGGGACACGTTGCCAGATGAAATGATGAATGGAAATGACTCTTTTAAAGCTCGTTTCAGAAGTATTGGTGCACCTAGACCGATAATCTTTGGCGAATCTTCAATTTTCATTCCTTCAAATCAAAACAAAGTTTGCCTCCGTATTTTAAACGTTTGATTATTTAAAGTGTTTCTCAATGAAAAGCCAATGCTCGAATTCATTTTTATTAGTTTTTATTTTGTATTGTGAGAAATAATGGTGAAAAATTCCAAAGATTATTGCTTAAGGCGCGCATACACTTCTGAAACGACCTCTGCTTTTCGAGTCGCCAATATTAGTTTTTGACATTGTTGGGAGTGGTAAGTAAGTATACAACCTACAAGCTCTTTTTACTTAACACAATCCACGGTAGAAAACAGTTCTGGACTTCAGAATTGCTAGAACGGATAGTCATTTTCTTTAAATTTTCCAACAGTTTGGGTCACCTTTGTTTGACTTCTTTTGCCAGTATTTAAGGTTCAGTGAAAAGTGTCAAATTAGCATTTTTCAGTTTTATCGAGGGATTGAAACTACCCCTCATTTTATTTTAAAGTTAGTATTGGCCAGAGGACTTCAAATTACTCCAGTAGCTGGTCTTTTAGTCAAGTTTTCAAAAATATTGAGCGATTCTTTCATGCTTGCAAAGTTACCGCCAAAATGTAAAATTATAGCAATGAACTTGAGCAATGAACCCGGTTTTTAATGTAAAGCGTCCGGTGAATCTCGGCTGTGCTAATATGGTAAAAAATTGTCTAAACTTCAAGAGAATTGTACTTTAGGTAGATGACAACCTTAGAGGGAAATGCCTAAAATAAAAATCGAGCGTTTAGCTCAAAATGGGACACTTTACGGGAGCTGAAGCCTCCTGAACGGACAGTGGTCGCGGTTGCCTCACGTCACGTGAGTCACGTGACGCATGGTCCAAGGTGAGATTGTGGATTGAGATGACAAGATACGGCAAAACGAACAAAACTTCCGCTCTGAGGAAAGTAACTTCTCACTTTCAGCTGGAAATGAAACCGAAAACATCGGAAATGGTCTATTTTGGACTTACGTCCTTTCTGCCCGTTCATGAGGCGCGTGTTAGCATTATTTCTCTTTAAACTCCTTGAAGGAGGTGTAATTTCTATCAGCATAGCGCAATTTAAAGGAATGCCAACCTTTCAGCAGGAGCTTAGAAAGCGAATTTTATTATGAGGTTCGGAAATTTTTGGGGGACGACCAACGCCGGAGTTGACAAAACCCTTTCTATAGCCGATCAGGAGCGTTGTTTATTGTTCGATCTCATCGATGATTTAACTCTTTCGGCCTCCACACCCCACCGGATGGATACAAATTTCGAGGTTCGGGTGCTGCATTGGTGTCATCCATCGTTGCCGGAAAAACAGTTCGGGTGAGATAAAATAAAAAGCACGATCGTTTGCTTCAAGTGAAAATTAGAAGAGGATGGAATGAGCGTTACTCACATAAAAGACGCACAGCCAAAGTCTCTAAATTGTAAGTTATTATAAAAATTGGTATTTCCGAACAGAGTTGTTATGAAACTTTTATGGCGGGAAATTTGACAATCCTGTTGCAGACGTAAGTACATGCTCACGCTGATTGTGAGAATGAGTCTCACTTTATTCCCCTCTCCCCTCCCCTCCCCTCCCCTCCTCCTTATACCGGGCACGGAAAATTTCTCTTTTTGCATAATGCGCCCGCTGATGTGTTTTTCTTAATTTCTGCCTATCAACGCCTGTCATTTCGCCGCCTCATAAAACGAAAGAGAGGGAGAGAGAGGGAGAGAAAGAGAGATAGAGAACAAACTTGCTCTCGATAATTTTTACGTGAACGTTGCATCATATAAAATGCATTGCGTCTGGCTATCGCGAATCTTTTTTAGCAGGAAGAGAAGAAGTCACACTTCCTCTGCAAAAAAAAAGAATAAAAATAATCAGTGGTGATATATGCAACGCAACATGAGGAGGAAAAATATTTTATATGAACGAACCACCGCAACCCCCTACCCTCCCTCACCTTCCTCCTCCTCCTCCCTTCCTGTTCTCCTCTTCTTCCACTTTCCCGGCATGCATTAGTTTTATGACTCTGCTATTTTTATTGAAATTTTAATTTATTCCTCCGATCACAATTTTGTCTATCTCCCCCCCCCCCATCTGATTCAAAAGAAAACGGTCCTTCTGATGGGTACCATTTTTAGAAACGTTCACGTGCAGCTAACATGTTCACAATCGTGCGCAACGATTACTATCATCACTCACAAATACTTATAAATGATTAATATTAAAAACAATACGATTTCATCGTTAAAATTATCAAGTTGAAGAAATTAAACTTCAGATTAAATTAACCAAATTTAACAAAATGTACTCCTGCAGTTGCGGTTAATCACCCAATTGTTTAACTTTTAATTTAATGAGATTTTATTATAAAAGTGGTTATTTGTCAGTGACATTACTATAAATTTATTTCATTCGCGCGTGTGTAGAATCTGATCGATATGAATATCGTCGCCAACCTGTCGAGTGAGACGCTTGCTAACTTTTGCCATATACGTGATTGAATATAGTTGATGTTTGAGTCAAATCCTGCAAAAATTACGATGAACACATTAAAAATCACAACTATTCGAAATTCACTCACAGCTCACAAAATGACTTTAGTGGTTAAGGCGTAATGGTGGAGCTACACACATGTACCATAAACCATGGGAGATTCCTAAAAATAATTTGAGACTTTTCTCTGTGTGTTTCCATAGAGAGAGACAAAATTAGATAGGAATCTCCTACAATATTTTCGTAGCTCCGCCATCTTTGCTCTTAAATGGTGGAGGTACCTAGGACGTAGGTGTCATGGGGGTTTCCTGTCTTATTTATCATTCTCTCCATAGGAACACTCAGAGAGCGGCCTGAAATTAGATAGGAATCTCTCATGGTACCTATATACGCAGCTCCACTATTACGCCTTAAACTTTCAAAGTCATGTTGTGAGTCAATGAGTGAATTTTGACATTTTTACTGCTATCATTGTAACTATCGTTGGATTTAACTAAAAAAGTATTTATTCAATCGCTTATAGCAAAAGCTAGGGAGAGCCCCATTTTACGTTCCCAATAATATTTCTTAGTAAAACTATGGATCTGAACTACTGAAAGTTCACGCTTCGAGATCCCGTCAACGAAAATTGACTCAAGAACTATGTACGGTCTTTTAGAGTGCTCGTATCAGACTTCTTCGCGCCCTTTCCTGCTCTTTAAACAGTGATGAATTGAGCGAAAGTGCTATAAATTCATCGACGGAACCTTTTCAGAAGAATGTTAGAAGTAAGTGAAAGATAAAGAATGTCTAATTTCATCGGTGAAAGATTAAAAAATAAAAAGAGAGGAAGGCGGAGGCAGGAGGAGAAGGGGAAGGGGAGAAACAAAACTCCGGGTGCGCGCGCATTTCTTATATTTGATGAATGGGGATTTTACGAGGTAGGCAGCCACTAATGGAGACGCAACTAATTTATGACTTTACGACGAAAAAAGCGAAAGTGTCATTCCGTGACGTTGCGATGCGATCCTTCGCGGTCACAATATACGCACACACAACTACCACAATAGTATTAAAGGAGTCGTCATCATCATCATCTCTCTCTCTCTCTCTCTCTCTCTCTCTCTCTCTCTCTCTCTCTCTCTCTCTCTCTCTCTCTCTCTCTCTCTCTCTCTCTCTCTCTCTCTCTCTCTCTCTCTCTCTCTCTCTCTTTCACTCTCACACAAAAGGGTCTCAGCGCTTGCGGATCATTTACAGCAACCAAAAATATGTTAGGTATCATTCTACATATGTGCATGATGAACTTGAGCTATAAACCAGGTTTTAAGCAGTTTTGTCTGCTTTAGGGGCAGATTCTACCTCAAAGAATAATCTAACAAGCAATGAGCGTTCAACGCAGTCGCGTCGCTAGCAATCTAAAAACGCTCCAGTTTCTCCATTTAAACCCATGTAAAATACCGATTCGTTAAATAAGTTTGCTGCGCAGCACGGGGGGGGGGGGGGGAGTTGGGGCTTTCCCCCCTAAATTTTCCGTCGCATCGCACCGGTAACAACATTGAGGAAATATTGTCAATTTTGGGGTAAATGTCGCCAACTTTAGGGAAATTTAGACTGAACGTTATGAAGAAGACTCCAAAGCTGTCAATATTCTCCCAACTTTTAGTATACATTATCTCAAAGTTAACGATAGTTTCCCCAGTTGTTATCTATCGGGGAAGAGGGATGTAAACCTTGAGGGAATAGTACCCAACCTCTCTGCAATCTTATAAAAAGAGTCTGCAATCTTATAATATAAGTGCTCTAATGATCTGCCTCCCAAGACTGCATCTCAGAAAAAGAGAGAAAAAAACGCTTAACATTTTCCCTGTACTATGTAGTTAAAAATAGCCTTAGCCTTTCCAAAACATCAGCTTTTTTTTTTTTTTTTTTTTTTTTTTTTTTATATATATATATTTCAATCGAAATAACGAGAGATAAAGACGACCTCGACCTAAAGTTTAACAATGAAAGAATTTTACAGATTCTTTCTTTCGAAATGAGGTGGTGTTCCTCACTCTCGCAATTAATATATAGGCTTTTCAGCTGTCAATCTGAGCGTTGCATATTTTATACAGTTGTCGAAGCATGTCTCTTGAGGCGAAGGTTTTATTACACGATCGGGCTGTAAATATTTTCGTCAGTTAGCAACGCATGTTGCAGTGACTGCTCCCACGTGGACCCACCTCTATTCTTCACGGGGCTATAAAAAAACCCTGATGAGTCAGAAAACGTTTCATTAACCTGCGACTGTTAAAATAAATTCCTCTCTCGCGTAAATAAACAAAAGTTGGTTTCGCGTTTGGGCGTTTATTGTCGAACCGAACAGAAAACTTTGTGGAGGTCATTGAAGGATTTTTCATGCTTTACGAACGTGTCTTCAAACTAGTTCAAGATTGTGACTGTTGGCTCGCAGTCGTAATTGAGCCATTAGTGAACTTAAAAAGGCGTGGCCATAAAGAGAGACCAAATATCTACAGGGCGTCATGTCATTTGGGAGAGCATGGGGGTCAATTGCTCTTTCCCACCTCTTCAAATTTGGAAGTTCATTGTTTTAAAGCATGCCTTTAAAAATGTCTTAAGAGCCGGCTTTTAAACATTTAAATCTACCCCCCACCCTAGTTTTCCTTTCGATACTTGTCTTCTGACAAAACCTGAAATGACGTCACAGGATTGATATTAGATCATTTTTGAAGGTTTTGAGGTTAAAAGTCAACATTTTTCTGTAATCGGATCGAACTCATTTGTCTTTTAAACATTTTCAAAAATCTTTTAAGATCATCCACCATTTGAGTCGCAATCGGCGCGCGGCGGTACGTGCCGGTTTTTTGCCCCGGTTTCAAATTTTAGATGACATTTTTATAACCCCCCCCCCCCCCCATGCCATCATTATTTGTACTAGGTAAAGTTTCCATCTATAAAAACTTTGAAGACTCATTTTAACCACAGAGAACACTTGACACCCAAGTATGATTTGAACCTATAATTGTCACTGGAAAGTTTTAAATTAAGCTTGAAAAGTCAAAAACTATTATTTTTGATTACTGTAGCTGTTTGTCACTGATTTTTTGCCATTTGTTTTTTTCGATCTCAGACCAAAGTGTGCCGGGACCGAAAAATGTTCGGTACGGACGGGCTTTGGGTCGTACTTAAAAATGGCGATTCTATATATAACCTCACATTTCTTTAACGGAGCATCGGAATGTTGGAAGATATCCCAACTTTACGTTACTAAAGGCGGGTTTAGAGTCAACCCGACTCACCCTAAGTGCTGCGATCCGTTGGTTTACGTCTCGTGATAGTGTGATACAGTTTTTGAGGTTACTTTGTGGTGTTACCATTTGTAAACGGTCCGATACAGTCCGTTGAGCGGTGGCCGATGCTTGTTGAGGTACTTGGGGCGGACTTCGGGTCGAGGACCGTATGCACCGAACATTTTTTGGTCCCATACATCAGGCCTCCCTGGGTCGTGATCATGGAAATCGTCGGGTGGGGGATTAAATAATCCAAAGTTCTAAAAATATAATCGAAGCTTTCCCGATTAGATGGTCATTTGCCCAAGCCACTCGAATATACGACAGCGATGTTGCGGCAGTAAAATAACCGTTGAGGAACTGCACGAAATTCCTCGATCCTTCGTTCTCCGTATCAAAATCCTTTTCGCCCATCTCATCTCACCTCATCTCAACTCAACTCAACTCGGGTCGTTGGTTGGCTGAACGATCATTATCCATTACATCCCGTCATCGCGCCATCATCACTTTGATGACAGGTTAAGTCTCGGACTATCACCGCTCTATCACATCTTATTCTTACCCACCCCCCCCTCTCCCCCCTCTCCATCCACCACCCTTCCTCTCACCTTCCGACCGATCCGTCTATCACCGAGGGGCACGATATTTGACGAGCGAAAGTCAAGATCGTCCTTTATGACACATTCACACCGCTGCCACGCCGCACAGTGGAGCGAGTCTATGGGAGGGGTTGGACATGGAAAATATGACTAAAATTGCAAATTTGAATGATTTTTATAGTCAACAAACAAACTATAATGGGTGATTCTTGAAGTAAATTTTACGATAAAACCAATGAAAACACTTTCAAACTTCTACGTTGCATATATTTACAGAGACATACGAATTTAAAATTTCCAAACCATGTCCGACCTCTCTCATAGACTCGTTCCACTGTGCGCCGCGTCGCTCGCGCTCGGATTCGTGCTCTACCATTCGTCCTAACCGCGATCTCGCGCGCGCACGATAAATGAACGCGCTTTCTTGTGTCTCCAGCTACCCCCTCCCCACGCCCTTCACCCCTTCCCCGTTTTATTCCTGTCCGTCCTGTCTCTCCTGTTGCACTCGTAACAGACTTCCCTCTTAACCTTCCTCCCTAGCCCCCCTCGCAATCATCCTTGTAATTGCGACTAATTAATGCGGGAACTAAACTCCGCGGCTCGGGGCTCGAAGCTCAGGTAACTACAAATCGGAATTCGTCGTTTTGTTCTGCGCCTGCGTATAGCGTCGTTATATCTTGACGTTCGATGTTGTCAAAGCTATCACTGCAAAAGCCCGTTTCTATGAACGGAGCTCTTGCTAACTCTCGCTGTATGCGAATGAACTTAGTAATGGGGTATTGCAAGGGTCTGAAATGTTGTGTTTTCTTATAATGAAAATGGAAGTACTTGATGAGCTGAGGACAAAGATGCCTATATATGGTTTCCAAAATCCTATTTATTCCGGAGATGAGATGTTGGCCCAAAATACTTTTTTTTAAATGGGAATTCTGCGTAGTGACGTCACTACGCACACGATTTTTTGCAACTTTACTCGTGTGTTATCTCCAAAACCGGGGCACTTAGGGGAAAAAACCAAAGGCACCGTTGTTCATAGCTCAACAAGTACTATCATTTTCTTTATAAAAAACACGAAATTTTAGACCCTAATGCAACTGCCCCATTCTCGCGTAAAAACCAGAGACACGTAGAGACGGAGCACTACGCTAAAATACAAAGGGAAGAATTGAGGCATGCCAAATTCTCTCGGATTCGTCAGAATCGTTGCAGGATGTTGAACGTTGAGCACTTGTCGGCGTCGTTTCACTTCCCAGTCCTACTTGCAGCCTATACCAGCTATGTTTACCAAATGTCATCGTTCATCACCCTCCGACGATTTGGATGAATCCGCTTGAATTCGGCGTGTCTCTGCTCTCTGCTGCAGCTAGTTAGAGCTCCGTCTCTGTATTGTGTCTGGTGAAAACCAGCGGAAATTATTATTAGCACACTAAAAAATTGCAAATTTTACTCATGGACTCACTAAATGTCTTTGAAGTTTAAGGAGTGAATGGCGAAGCTACGCAGGCACCATGCGAGATTCCTATCTAATTTGATGGTTTCCTCTGTATATTTCAACGAAGAGAGTGACATATTGAGCAGGAATTCTCTCCATGCAACCTGCGTAGCTCCGCCATTTAAGAGCAAAGAGGGTGGAGCTACGCATAGTACCATGGGTATAGGTTGATGCTTTGATGCTATCATCTCTCTATTTCTAGGGAGAGTGAAAGATTGGACAATCCTCCATGCAATCCAAGTAGCTCCGCCATTTCAGAGCAAATATGGAGGAGCTATGCAGATATCATAGTAGATTCCTATCTAATTTATCTCTCTATATGTAAGCACACAGAGGAAAGTATCAAATTATAGGAATCTCCCATGGTCCATAGTGTTCTTACCTGTGCAGCTTCGTCATTTCGCCTTAAACTTTAAAGTCATTGTGTGAGTCTGTGAATGATTTTCTATTTTTTTTTTTTTTTTAATGCGCTCATCGTAATTTTTTCTGGATTTTACTCAAGAAGTTTTAACTAACTATTTAATCGCATAAAGCAAAAGTCAGCAATGGTCACGTTATAAGCTGAAACAGCCTCTGATTGGTGGAGATGCCACGTAACAACCGCACTATCTCTAAATCCCATTATTGTGTTCATTTTGGCTTCGCTGCTTTCATGTGCCCGTTCGAATTTAAGAGCTTTTTTTTTCGCAGTCATTGTAGTTCAAAGTGCTTCAAGGCTGATATTAATTTTTATGGCCAATGCATTGTTGCAAGGGTAAATGACCAGTCATCGGCCAGCAATTGATTCTCTCCTCTCCATTTTTCCTCCAGAGTTCGGACTCCATTCCTTTTATCCTTTTAACCATCTCTCCTCTTTATTGACTGCGTCAAGGATAAGAAGAGCGATTCTTTTGCATGATTACTGTGTTTAATTATGTAACAAAATGAAAGCTCGCTGCCAAAGTAAAAATAAAAAAGTAAGAAAGTAACTACAATCGACATCAAATTGACACTTTACCGGAAGAATATAATACGATTCACAAGCTTCGTATTAGGAGCATTTGAAGTTGGAATTTACAACCTCTCCATAAGATACCAAGTGAAACGGAATGAAATGAGAAAATTAGAATAAATTGATGTTGCGTTTTTCACACCATTTAAACTTGAACTTTGAAATACGTGTCTGTGAAGTAGGTACATACATTCATACAATACATATACACACCCCTCATGATCAAAATATACTGAAATGTGAAAAGAAAACAAAAATTCACTGTCAATAATTATTGTGCTTGTGACACTACGTGCAGAAGGTTTTCGATATCCGCACAGGAACATTTCTTTCAGAAATATATTTTTTCTGAATTCGAATTCAAATATGGATTGGCGCTTGTGATACTTTTCCGAATTGGAAAGAATGTTTCCGCGTCATCTTTTTACCAAACAAACTTTGTGCGAAAACACTTTCAATTTTACGTAATTTTTTTTCCCCCTTTGGGGGTCTAACTTTTACCAATTTTATTCTTCTCTTTTTGAATTGAACTTCAAATTTCCAGTTGTTTCAGCGTATGTATAATTTTTAAATTGAAATTTTCCCAGTGTGATCTAATGAATAATAATTATAGCTCTCATTACCTACCTACTTTTTAAAAGATCACAACTTTTGATATGTATGTATCATTTGCAACGTGGGTATTACTATTAGTATATTTAAGACACTTTTCCAAATCCTGATTGCTTAATACTTTTGCAACGGAGACGGTCTCAATTGCCACCAAAAGCAGCGTCTGTGAGTATGTAATACATAATTCGCATTTTTTCCCGCGCCGTTTTGCGGTTGTATACAAAATAAAACACGGCATAGTATATTAAAAATAATAACAGCTTAAACCAACTTCATTCAACCGCAGATTAAAATAGGAGACCGGTCTTTGGCAGCCTGCTCTTTCATTATGACTATTTTTAACAAAAATAGCTGTGGTATGTGTATAGGTGTGCATATGATTCTTTCAAAAGTTAATGGGTGCGTAATTAAACAACTTTGACAAAGTAGCTCGAAAACCCTGGAATTATCAGTATGGATGTATAGGACTTTTATAGAGATACCTAGTTTCTTGGAGAATCAAGTTGAAATTCCTTGGGTATTTAAAATTTAAGAAGAAAAAATCGTTAAAGTGGATTTACATCACTACTGAACTGCGAACTAAACACGTAAACAAATGGAATGCTACCAAGATGAGTAATATCGCGAGTTTCAGTCGACAATGCACCTAAACTACCCGCGGGCTTCGTGTTGATGACATTATTGCGCATAGTTGCACCATAATCGATCGTTCAAAAGTATTTAAAGCATGTAGATAAACAAATATGAACTACGCGAATGTCTGAAATCGCTCTCACCAAAGAGAAAGAAAAAACCGTCGACGCATTTCGTCGGAATGTTCCGTGGTTAACAGGTGTGACATTGACTGAAATATCTCAAGTCCGAATGTAATTTCACAGGTTTTAATTGTAAAAATTGCAAGTTTTGGACACGACTGATGTTGATTGATAATTTTATTCATATTCCTTTGCATCTTTGTTTATGGAAGGAAGTTTAATGTTTGATGTTTGAAATCATGCAAATAATGTATTTATTTTATCAGGAAAAATTTATTAATAACACGTCATTATGTTCGTGGAATTTTTACGGAATTTGAGAATTGAATGACATTGATGACCGTGGGGTTTGATTTATTGACGGGTGACAGAAAATTAGCGGCCCAGGGCCCGGAGATGCTCTTGAACATTACAATCTTTATTACGTGCATCTACTTATTTTTTTATCGATCACACCCTTTTGTGATGTCACCCACCAGGCGAAATATATTTTCGTTCTGCAATCTTATCGATTCAAACCAGGCAATGGAATCATTCATAAGCACTGGAAACTTTCGAAAGAGTCGATTCGATTGGATCTAATTCCTTGAGCTAAGAATCAGTTTCTAATAGACTTCTGTATTATATTACTATGCTTTCCATACAAAATTTACATTCAGCCGATATACCAACCCGTTGTAGAGGTCACTTTAGAAAAGGCGCACGTAGATAGGTAATCTTCAGAATTTCCCAACCTCACTTCTCATTTTACACAATGAAAATTAGTAAAAATGAAAGCGAGTGTTGGCTTTGCCTTGAGATGAAACGCTTTAAAATCGAAAGATTCCTGTCCCATGCAAGTTTTATTTCGATATTAAAGAATGAAAATTGAAAATTCGTCAAAGATTATTATTGAGCTGCGCTTACATATCTGAAACGAGCTCTACTGATTTACATCAATGATAGACTCAGAGTATATTTTAGTACACCTTGTTTCGGAGACTTTTTAAATAACTGAGGCGTCTACTTTCATAATCGGCTGATTACATAAAAACCAAACTTCGAAAACATGCATGTTTAAATGATCATTTCTTAATTCTTCATTAGGTGAAACAGATAAAATTTGCGGGGGGAGGGGAGGGGTAATCTGGCTTTGATTATCTTGCTGAAGTTTTGGATTTATTGTTTTGGTGTAGAAAAAAAACATATAGATGTTCGCGCTTCCTGTAAAATTCTTAAAAAAGGAATGAACCGGTTTTTGAAAGAGAAACACCTCCATTTTGTTGCACGGCTCTAATTCCTCCAAAGCCGTCCTAAGTGCTTTTGCATTCATGTTATCGGTATCCCTTGAGTCCGCGATCGCCGACTGAAAGTAGGCCCGACTGAAAAGGAGAGAATTTCGAAGTGACGTATGCAAATTTCGTAAGGAAGTCATCAACCACACCAACTCTAACCGATTGCAGATGCGTATCTGTTGCAACGACGTCGAAACCAAAGCTTGATGTGCGAATAATTACATCTCTTCAATCCTCCCTGACGCACATGAACAGACACAGACAGGCGGGGAGGGGGAGGGGGTGAGGTGGTGAGGTGGTGAGACAGGCACGCCGCAAAGTTTTGCCTCTTGATGGTAGGTTTCACCGATGATTACTCGATCCTCTCAAGACAGATTACTTTCTTCATCGATATCGTAAGTTTAATTCTCGGTTCGGGGGTGTTTATTAAGACAGGCACATGTCCTGATTGTTTCTTTGATTGCTCTTTCAAGAGGGTCACGCGTTAAGATCAATTCTCACCGTTCAAGTCTTTATTATTGTTATATTGTCATTAAGATGGCGCGGGCGGCTCGTGGGAGATCGATTAATCGTTTTTACTCCGTTTGAACTGATGAGAAAAAAATTGATTTTTTGAAGGCCCTAGGAATCGATTCTTTTACATAAGTTCACGTGGTGGAGGTATCAAAACATCAACGAGAAAAGCTGATTTTACTATCAGGTTCGGGTGAAGGTTTGAAGTTCGGATTTTTTCGGGGACACCGATCGCCAAAGTCGACAAAATCATTTCTAGCCAATTAGGAGCGTTGTTTATAGTTATTGTCTCTCATAGTTGAGTTGCTATTTTTGCGGAACGGGCAGTAGCGGCTCGTGAAATGCGATCGAAGTCTTCTCCATTTAAAACTATAGAAAAGTATCGATCGTCAGGATGTGCAATTGAACCCCCGAGAAATCGATACTTTTCTATAGTTTTAAATGGAGTGGACATCGATAAATCGCATTTCACGAGCCGCCACTGGAAACGGGTACTATGACTTTCAAAAGAAAGTGTACACCCTGGTCGAAATTATTATTGTTAAATTATTCCGTTGTTTTCAATAGACTTTTAAATTTGTCATGATAAGTATACTATAAAAGAGGAATTCTTCTTAGTCCCTGAACACTCGAGACCCTGAAAATGGTTCAAAGGTAAACAAGATTTATAAGTGTAAACATTTCGACCAGGATACTTTTTTTTAAGGTCAAAGTACAAATTCTGGGGTTCGGGTGCTGCATCAGTGTCATCCATCGTTGCCGAACAAACAGTTCTAGTGAGATGAAAAAAAAAAAATGCTCCCGAATCTCATAGTAAAATTGGCTTTTTAAGTTTCGTCCCACAAACATTGAGCCACGCTGATAAAGAACCTTATTCAAAATGAGCCATTTTGGCCCTGAGGAATTTGTTTTGGATTATTCTTTCAATGGATAGAGCAACGTTTTGCGGTTCTAAAACTGAGTTTTTTTTGTCTTAGCCCCTCTAGGAGCGGCGGGGGAGGGGGTCAAAGTTGAAAACTATTTTCGTCCATAACTTTTCACCAAATTAAGCTGCGACTCTCAATTTTAAACCAAAATGTTCAGCGTAAAAAGAGCTTTCTTTTGATGTATATGATAGTGTATTTACCTCAATTATCAAGGTAAAAATTGCAATTTTTTGTTTTTTACAAACCCAAAATTTTTAAAATTTGCAATTTTAAAGATGAATACCATGTTCGATTTTTTTCAAAAACTATCTAAAAGAAAGCCCTTTCTTTGTTCTTTCAAATGGCGCAAAGTTCATTTGTCGGCAATGAATACTCTTGGAGATATGATCGGTCAAAGTTAGCAAGGTCGCGAAAATTCTTGAAAGTTGCGCGCTCCAAGGGTTCGTATTTTGCGCCTCCCTTACGTACAGTCACGAAAGTTGAAAACGATCTTATGCAAGTTATCAGAATGACTTCTGCGCAAGGGGGAGGGGTATTTTGGGTGGCGTAGGGGCATAATTATCGACGGAAATCGGTATGCAGCGTTGCCAAATGTTGTCGAAACTCATACGTTATGTGAGGGAATACATTTGCAAAGTTGGATGGAACAGTCGGAATTTATGTTCTGAAATTTGGCAAACACAGCTGAAAATATGGTTAGTGGTAAACTGACGGATGAGAGATTTTGTAAGTACTATGTATCTATTGCCTGAAAGCCGCCTTGCACAAGCAGCTTCGAAATTCATAGGCTCTGCTTATCTCCGCTAACTCACCTACAAATGGGATGACATCTGATAAAAGTACTATCTTTATCACACAGATAATGCACTGAATTGATACCGATGACATAAATTCCGACTATTCCATCCAACTTTGCAAACGTATTCCTTCACATAACGTATGAGTTTCGACAACATTTGGCAACGCTGCATACCGATTTCCGTCGAAAATTATGCCCCTATTCCACCCAAAATACCCCTCCCCCTTGCGCAGAAGTCATTCTGATAACTTGCATAAGATCGTTTTCAACTTTCGTGACTGTACGTAAGGGAGGCGCAAAATACGAACCCTTGGAGCGCGCAACTTTCAAGAATTTTCGCGACCTTGCTAACTTTGACCGATCATATCTCCAAGAGTATTCATTGCCGACAAATGAACTTTGCGCCATTTGAAAGAACAAAGAAAGGGCTTTCTTTTAGATAGTTTTTGAAAAAAATCGAACATGGTATTCATCTTTAAAAATTGCAAATTTTAAAAATTTTGGGTTTGTAAAAAACAAAAAATTGCAATTTTTACCTTGAAAATTGAGATAAATACACTATCATATACATCAAAAGAAAGCTCTTTTTACGCTGAACATTTTGGTTTAAAGTTGAGAGTCGCAGCTTAATTTGGTGAAAAGTTATGGACGAAAATAGGTTTCAACTTTGACCCCCTCCCCCGCCGCTCCTAGAGGGGCTAAGACAAAAACAAACCCAGTTTTAGAACCGCAAAACGATGTTCTATCCATTGAAAGAATAATCCAAAACAAATTCCTCAGGGCCAAAATGGCTCATTTTGAATAAGGTTCTTTGGTGTGGACTCAGCTGATAGTCAAGTATTTCAGAGTTTACCGCAGGATACTTTTCCGCACAACATTCCAAAAACTAAACACTAAACTCATCATCGCGAGGTTCTGAATTCATGTTACCCAGTAAATCTTCTCGGTAAAAATGAAAAGGCCTCTGAATGGGCACGTTCCAATATGTTGTTAATGAAATAATCAAGACAAATAATATATTAGTTTTGAAGAAAGAAACTCCGACTTTCTGCCGCGCAGCAATATAAGCGTCATCAAAATTAGATCTTGGGCAGAAAATGAAAGGTACTGAGAAATTGCAGTTTTTAGAACGTGCTAAAATACGGTGTCTCGATGATGCTGAGTGCATGTATAGACATTTGAGAATTCGCCTTCAAGGTAGCAGAGTGGCGACTTTGATCGAAAAGTTGAAAGTGGGTGGACACGTAAAGAAGAGTATCTTCATGACTTCATCCATACCGATCCTGCCCTTGTCACACACGAATGAAATTAAAAATATGACTGTCACTGTCGTTTCATATTAGGATGACTTTCTTTCTTTCGCCTCACATTGGAATTAGTTATCAGGTTTTTTGTGTACTTTGAAATGATACCATTTCAACTAGTAAAATTAAATTGCATCTACTAGATTGAATTATATTGGTAAATTATTTTTTTGTTTTTAATATTCATAGTCAATTCATTCTAATTTTAAGTCTGGAGTTTCAAGTTTGCAACCCAATTTTGTTTGAGTATTTGAGTAATATTTTCGGACAGAAAAACTTTCTGCGGGTGTAGAAAATCTAAAATTTGATCTTTGATTTTTTCATGCTGCACTGAAAAAAAAAAAAGATTACCAGAATCATGACAATATGTGAACCTATATGTAAGGGATAGTATACAATTACTAGAATTCTAGTGTTTGTACCACATCGTTTTTGAAAAGTTTTGAGGAAATTCTAGTTTTATGACCATATTCTGGTATGAACACCAGAATTTTCTGGTCAAAGTACTAGACTTTCTGTCTTTCACATATCGTTGTGCTTCTGGTAGTATGACTAGAATCTGGTATTATGACTATCGTAACAACTATATAGTCTTGTCTTCGTTCGCCATTTACTGATACTCGCCTTATTATTTCTTCTGGCTTTGATTTTTTCCAACTATGTTGTTCTAAAGTTTTATTTTTAGTTCAAAATAATGACAAAAATATTCATAGACTCTCACCCCTATCTCAAAATATGAGTAATTGTCACAAATTTTCATAATAAGTTGCATATCGATAGGAAAATAATTTTTGAATTCCCCTCGTCTCCCATGAAATTGAAGTTTGAACGTTTTGTTGCATGGATTTTGCTCAATTTTAATGTTTCAAATGTTTGGTTTTAGTTCGAAACTATAGAAAATATTTTATGAATTACATTACTTTTTCTTGACGTTGTCGTTTTTCTTCCAATTTTTAGTCTTAACCGATTGGATTTTCTCTGAAATGAACCGTTACAATGTTCGTTTCTATTTTTCCCTCGATTTTAATGTTCCAAATTTTCGTTTACGATTCAAAACGATGGAAAATATCCGTAGATTCACGTTGCTCTTTTCTAAAGCTTTGTGTAAATTTCCATAATTAGTTTCAAATCGATGGAAAAGAATTCTTGGATTCCTGTAGGATCTTCCGACTTGAGTGACGTCCGAATTTTTCGTGTCTAGCTCCACCGTGCGCTCGTTTGCCCTGACTTGAGACAATCGATTGATGAAAAGGATAATTGCAGAACATTCGAGATGTGCATTTGCCATTGCGGTCTGCAGCGGCACTCGGCAAAGAGCGTTAGATTGGGGGGGGGGGGGGAGAGGAGTGCAACGCGACTTGACTCGACGCTATAGTTTTGTAATGAGCAATAGCAAAAAAAAAAAAAAAAAAAAACATGCCGTTGAAAAAGAGAGGTGCAGTGGCCTAGTTCCAATTCCCGCTCCGGAATTCTTTTTCGTCGGGGCGCAGCTAGAATTGAACGGTATCTAGGCAGGATGGAACATAATCGAAAAAATAAAAATTGGACCGTATAGTTCAAGAAAGACAGAAGAAATTGCAATTAAAATGGATGACAATGGACCTGTGGCCACCATTTATAGGCGATCGGTATAGTAGAATCGATAATTCTGAACCTGGAACCGGGAACCTTCGATTCGATGGACTGATGAATAGGGCTCTTGCGAACTTTTGCTACGAGCAAAGTAACAGTCCAATCTGGTGTAAAGACCAGCAAAAATCACGAAAATCACACTGAGGAAGTCTAAAATTTAGTAATAAACTGACATAACTGCTATAACGGTAAGATCATAATGGCGGTTCAACGCAGTTATCATGAGAGATTTCTGTCTAATTTGTCACTTTCTCAACGGAAACACAGAGATATGTCTCAATTATTTAGATAGGAATCTCCCATGATACCTACGTCTCTCCGCCATTAAGCCAGATTCTGAGAGTGAATTTTGTGGTTTTTTAGTCTAATCATCGTCATTTTTACGGGCTTTTATGCAAGAATCAACACTTCAATCCCCTATAGCAAAAGTTTGCAAGAGCCTCATTAAACCCTTAGTATCAACAATGCGCGAGTCTGGAACTATTTGAGAATTTTGAGGTTTGGTTGTTGTTTACAGCCATGTGGTTTATACGGTTAATATTCATGATTGGATAGTAATTTTTTAACCTTCTAAATTGCTACGCATTATACAAACCATCCAAAGTTAAAATTCACTCCTCCACTTTTTCAGTGCACTAAGTTTTGTTTCTTGGAAGCAAAGTTACTGTTTCGAGTACATTAAATGGCATTTTTCAATTCACCGATGATTCCACCGGTTTAGAAAAAATTGCACAGCTCAGCTCAGTTTATGACTGTAAGTAATGAACGAAAGTACTATAATCTGTAATTTTTTCTCAATCGGTGGAATCGCCGTTACATTATTAATATAAAATATCCGCAGGTTTTATTTAAAGTCAGTGATGACTGTACTGATTGAGAAACTTTTACAGATCAGAGTATTTTCGAGCTTTAATATTCATAAACTGAACTGAACTGTGCTTTCTTTTCTCAGCCAATGAAATTATCGGTGAATTGGAAAATGTCATTAAACATACCCACACGGCAGCTTCGCTTGAAAGGGGGTGGGGGGGTGGGGGGGTGGGGGGGTGGGGGGGTGGGGGGGTGCAACGCCGGCGCGGCGCGCGCACAGTGGAGCGAGTCAATGCAATGGGAGGGGTCGGACATGGGGTACATTAATAAAAATGAAAATGCTAATGTTTTTACAGTGATGGAACCATTTTTAAAATTCTACATTGCGTATTAACAAAGATATCGCATTTAACCTTTTCGCACACGAATTATGTAAAAAATTGTCACTGAAATCTGAAACCCTATACCAATAAATTAAACGAACTTTTCTCATATATGATTTCATGTGCGAGTCAATTTTTTCGAATTTGCACAAGGCTCCATGTAAAATTTCGTTCCTTATCTGGAACACTGTGAGCGAAAGGGTTAAAGTCACAACGCCTTGTCCAGCCTCTACCATTGACTAGCTCCACACTGTGCGGCGCATTGTAGTCTATAAGACCGAAAAAAGTGGCAAAAATTTAGGAAGTTAATTTCTCATCAATATTTATCATTTATAAACTGCCAAGGCCAATTTTAATCACAGAAAACACTTTTGACGAGTAATTCAATCTCAGAAACACAAGAAGGTTTTAAATAAACTCAAAAGGTCAAAAACTATGAATTTTGATGTATTTTTCGATCTTAGATCATAGTGCGGCGGGTGCACATATGCACATGCTGGAAGCGTCTCTACATGAGGAGTAAGCAGTAAGCACTGCCGGAGGGAAGTAACATGTAAAATACCGCTTCTGACTGCAATAGACATTGTTTGAATTCGACCCCCGACGAATGACCATCTCGGCTACACGGGGACTGCGGTCGAAACAAAACGACCACACACATCGCAATCTTCCTCCCCCATCTCGATCTCAATCACTCCTCTTTAATTGACATCATCATCATTATCGTCATTATCATTATCTAGACATCAACATCATCATCTCAGTACATTTCATTGCATCATTCCTGTCTCTTTTGTTTAAGCCGCAAACACACATCTCGAAACACCGCGCATCACCGGCCGCTTGAGCTCTCTCGTCGTGGAATTGGATTAGTCTCATTTTATAGCCTTGAGGGTTGACTGAATGGACATGTATACATACAGAAGTATAAAAAATCTGAGTGTTGTTGGCGGGAAGTAGGGGGGGGGGGTGCTGAAATCACCGACATCACGATCTTTTGTATGAATCAAAATTTTAGGATTACAAAATGTGTTCTGAAAACAGTCTTTGTTTCAATGGTGCCTCGTAAATTGTCTGCGGTCATCAAATTGAGGCACGGAATCGCGAAGAGAGCTGAGCATTGTCAGATGTTGCGAAAATTATGTAATTTTTTCCTTCAATAATAACCTAATATGCACACAGAAAACCCCTCTTTCTGGAAAAATCAGGCCAATTGTACAGCGGAGGTATCCGCCGATAATTCCATGGCTGTGTGTGCCGTCTTCAGTTATAATTTTTGTCGGTTTGTTTGTTTTGTTTTTTTATTCCGAGGAAGAAGAAAAATTTGAACAATCTTTCAGAACGTGTGATGCGGCCTTTGTAGCTCTTTTTTATATATCAAGCTGCAGCCCCCCCCCCCCCTCCACACTTCTGGGTTGCCCAAGTGCAAGTATGCACTCAAACAGAACAACACAGAAACTCATAAACAGACTCCTCCGGCCCCGAGTTAAACCGTTGCGTTGAGCTCCTTCCCACGTTTTCACATGAAATTAAGATTTCAAGAATATTCCAATCAACGATAAAAGGAATTGATAAGCGAGGATTACAAAATCGAAGATAGAGCGCAGCAGCAATAACAATGGGACGCAATCAAAACGTTGTAAGCTGTGACATTTCGAACATTACGATCACACAGACACCTGTAACATAGCTTCATAATAGTCGTTGAAGAAATTTTCACTACGAAATTACAAATGGGAATCAATTGATTTGTGTGGGTAAATCTTGGAGCATCAAACAATTATCAGACCTCCGACTTGGTTCCGTGGTACGACTGAATGGGCTTATCGGTCGGGGGCTCCGGTCAACAATTGAGACCATTCCGTGAAGAAAAAAGGGCCATCAAACATAGGTGTTGTGCTCTTCCAAAGAATTCTCAAATGAACCGTAATACTGACTCATGAGAAATGAGCATATGTGACGTTTATCGGCCTCCTTCCGAAGGAGACGGTCTTAGTTCGGCTTGATGCGTCGAGTCAGCGGGGCACCTTTTTTCCTTTTTTTTTTTTTTTCACAGGTATGACCCCCGGGGTGACGACTTTCCCCCCTCCACCTGCTTCACTCAACGAACTATGCAGGGACATCGATTGTTAATTAATCCATTACGCGATTCACAATGGCTCATTCTTATTCGCGATCATTTCATAATAGCTCTTATGGATCGAGTGAGTGCGAGGAATAGGGAATGATCGTCAAGTCATAGACGCGTATGAAGTTGCTGAGTTGACTTCGCTTGGCAAAGTTCATGCCCTGTCACCCACCACGTCATGTTGGCGTCCTCCGTAGTAGGTAGGTATCTCTATAATGTCTCTTATACGTGTGGCGTTGCAATGTTCTTTTGAACCGGTGAGGTACATGCCTGTTGTATGTTGTATGCTGTATTCTCTCTATACGACCTCTCCTCGGACAGAATCAGGAATGATTAGGTCCACGCGCCAACTCATAACATTGTATGTACACGGTTGCCCAGCAAGTTTGGGTGTTTAAAAAAGATTTGAAGTAAATAATAGCGTAAAGATTATAGTAACAAATGGTTTGTTAATTTCCTGCTTGTTTGATAACCTTATGAGAATACTGATGAAAATTTACTGTTTACTAGAGTTGGGAAATTTGTCTTTTTCGATTACATGATCGTTTTTTTTTTTTTTTTTTTTTTTTTTTAAAATTTTAAAGGTGGACTTTAGGAGTGATTAGACGTGCCGATTCCAATGAAACTCATATTATTTGATAAACAACAAATTGTTTCATCTTATAGCTTGTCCTATGAAAGATTGGATTAGACAAGTGTATATACGGCTTTCATGAAAACATCAGTTTCAAACCTCATATAGACCAACCTGATTGGTTAGAGGCAGTAAAAGAAGCTGATGTTTTCATTCAAATCTGCAGTTGTCACGTCAGGATCCCAACATTCTTGGGACAGCTTATAATAACTCTGGAGTGTCTTGGGGGGGGGGGGGGGGGGGGGGGGGGGGTCGAATTTCACCCCAGGCCAGCTTTCCAACTATACCTATAAAATGCAGAAATGACATTGAATCACTTCAAACTTCCATGCTATCCTTGAAGAGGGTATTTCGAAGCTTTCTACAAAAAAATCGAAAATTGTTGTCGATTTTCCCGTATTTGCAGGCAAGAAAGTCGATTAGGTGAAAATTTACTCCTCCTTGGGCATCAACCTGTTTTCAACCAGTTTGAACGAGAAAAAATAAATGTCTTCACATAATCTTATCAGCTACTTTATGCAGTTTCAGAATCCATTTGGGGGGGGGGCAGGGGGGTCACCTAACATGTAATGTATAGAATTCAAAATTCACAAAAATTAAAGGAACGTGTTACAGTTATTTTTGGAGTATTTGACTTTTATACGTTTTTGGAAATCCTGGCCAAACATTCAAAATCAAACAATTTTTTAAAAAAAAACTCACAAAAAAAAAAACAAAACAAAACAAATCAGAGGTATATATTAAAATGATCAAGGGCGGTTTCTATCAGAGGACTTTCTTTTGAAGGTCATAGTACAAACCACCCCTACTTTATGACCAAACATCATTAAATCAACAAAGATGTTCATCAGTAAAATCAATAAAATGTTTTCAGTCTGTCGATATACCAAATACCTACATAGATAGAGAGTTCCTCGATGTCATGTTAGTTTCATCGGTTAAAACAAATATCGCAACAGTGGACGAAGTGTGTACAAAGTGCCAACATTGGCATTCACATTCACCGAGTCCAATAAACCCGAGTATACATATAGTCATGCATGGCTCACGCCTACCAATATACAAACGCGATCCAAATATTTACGTAGACCAATACCACGGCCGAACCCGGACCGTGACAATGATTAATAGGGTTATTGTCGGATTTAGTTTCTTATTCAAAGCCCGTTCTGTTTTGATTTCTCACGCTTATCGAATTCTTGCATCGAAGATTTCCTGTGTAGTCAAGGCGGATTTATCTCTCGCCAAACGAATGAGCAAAGCTTCATCAGTGACTTTTTCGATGCATAAAAAAACGCTCTCGAAAATTTCGATGTCCATATACGTCTAAGAGAAGCTGGTGAAACTTTCTCGGTAGGTTTGTGCGTTTTAAGGGGGTAAACTTTTTTGTTTAGCCTTCATCACTCCCAGCGGTGTCTGACAGAACCCAGAGCTGCTTTTTAACCCTTTCGATCACGAATTATGAAAAAAGTGTCATAGTAATATGGAACCTATACCATTAAATTGAACGAATTTTTCTCATATGAATTCATGTACGAGTCAATTTTTTTCGAATTTTCATAAGGTTTCATGTATGGGACTCGGTGAACAAAAAGGTTAAGGGAAAAATTGGCCTTCCCTCACCCATGTGCCCCCTTCAATAATTTTTTACTTTTAGAAGAGCATGATACAGGTTTAATTTTACCAAGTTTTTTAAAATTGTTGCCCAATACAATTAGTTTTATTCACGCCTAAAATAGCCTGGGCCTTTCATGTCATGTTATTGCAAGGAAAGTTTTTAAAAACTCAGGAAGTAATTTTTTTAATGCACATGAAACTGTCTTTGAAGAACTACTGTAAAACATAGGACTACGCATCAAAACAATTTACATCAGTTTGATAAGAAAATCAAAAGAAAACAATTATTGAAAAAGAAAAATTGAAATTTCATGGTTCATGGACACCCGCTTGAGTGAGTGCTCTCGTCACTATAGAGTTCAGGCAGATGAATGGTAATGTTGAAGTCGCATATAGAGGACGCCAATAATAACCCGTCTGAAATGCACCATGTTTAAGAGACTTCAACAGTCGATTAACAAAGTGTCTAATTCTTCGCACCACTGGAACCACCTGGCCGCGCCGTCAGATTGGTACATTACAACCGGTAATCTTCTATAAAACAGTATACCGGGAGACTTTAAAAAAAGATTTTTTAATCTCATTCGGTCACAAGTATATTGCAAAAGGAATCACTCTAGCAAATCACTGAATTAGGTTGATTAAACTGAAGTAAACATATTAAGCGTGCCCATGGAACATGGCACGCTTATTCCGATCGTTTTGCTGCTAACAATATAATACAATGTATACAATGTAATAAGGCAGCCTATGCTTTCCACGTGTATTCCTATGCTGAGTGGCCTAAAGTTGAAAATCGGCTGTCTTTGAATTTTGTGATTTTTTCCTGTCGTGTCTGTTGCGTTTTGAGGATTGCAATGGTACAATTATGAAATCGTACCTTCTAAAGTTTGCAGCAAAAATAGTTGGATTCATTTTAATGCTTTGGTTTTTTTATAATTCCAATTAAACGACGGACTCACCACTTTTGAGGGGTAAGTGGAGTGCGGTGAGGTAATATTTTGCGTTTTATGTTGCCAACTTTGTTGTAATTTTACTCTGCTGTGTTGGTTTTACGATGAATAAATTTTTGTTTGTTTTTATGATTAATTTGTTATGTTGGACATAGTTTTTGGGTTATTTTATTACGTTTATTGAATATATAATTGATTTTAAAGTACATTCGGGGTTTTTTCGTACGGGCGGCCGATAACGAGTCGTTGTGTGATGTTTTTTTTTTTTTTATTTATTATTGTTTTGCAGCCGGTGATTGTTTGGCTGCATTGGCTGCACTGCGGCTCACCTGTTCACTAATTTGATAATCTTTCTCTGTGAATGTCTATAGTCAGCTGATATTTTCGAATAGAAGGCGCGAAATAAAACCGATACAGATCATGGTTTTACTTATAGGATACCTTCTCACAAAAGTAAAGCTTCAAGAAGAACCCGCTAGAGAGCGCGGAATGAAGTAGTCACGTTTCTTTGCCTTTATTTGATCAGCTGATAAATGATTTTTTTTTTTTTTTTTTTTTTTTTTTTTTTTTTTTTTAAGCGCAATTTTAAACATTCAATCTTTTATGGGTTGAAAATGGATCTCATTAAAATAAACAAATTAGATCAGTATTCTTTTAATTTTTTAGTTTCGGGAATTGTTACAACATTAACGCCTGTTCGAAAGTGTAAGCGAAGTTATGGTTTTTGTATTATTTTTTAGAGTACGAGACAGGCTCAATTAATGGTATTTGTTTTGATGAAAAGGGGTCCATCCAGCTACCATTAGGAGTGCCCCCCCCTCAAAAATGGATGAAACTTTCAGGGATGATAGAGCTAAGCATCATCTTTCAGAATATCTGCAGTTTTTTGAATTTGGTGAACTGGGAGCGGGAGTGCAGGGGGTCAAAGTCAAAACCTCCAATGCTCCATAACTTTTGAACGAAAATAGATATTGACGTGAACTTTGCACTAAAAGATGCGTATTTTAAAGATCTTTCGATTGATGTGCTACAGTGTTTAGTTCAAAAATATTTGACCCTTATTTTGCATTTTGTTTTACTTTTGAAGTTTCCAAAAATCCGTTTTTTGAGTTTGAAAAATAGGCGCAATGAAGGAATCTGAACGAAAAACTATGGCGGCCATATATGATTTGAGAATTTTGAAAAACTTATGTCAAGAATAAATTCAGCGACCCAAAAAACCCGCTTCCACCAAGTTTCAATGAATTTCATCGATTATTGGTGGAGCAACAAATTTTTTTGTAGAATCGAAAGTCGGAACCCTATTTTTGGCCTAGATTTAAAACTTTGCGCGGTCATAACTCTTGAACGAAATGTTTTTCGGCATCGCGGTTTGCGCCATCTGAAAGCTTATAAAATCAGCTTTCGTCACAGAAGTTTTTTGTTCAGATTCCTACGTTGCGCCTATTTTTCAAACTTATAAAACGAATTTTTTTCTCTACTTTTAGATCATAAATGAATTTTTACATCTGCATTGAGGGTTTTTTCGAGAAAAGTTGAAAAATGTGTTTGAACCCCCCAGAATACACCCCAAGAGGTTGTCAGGAGCTTATGAAAATATCAGAAATGAAAAATTTTGAGTCAATTTTCTGTCTGATTGTTTTGTTTCAAATCATTTGTTTCAGTAATTTTCGAGAAAAATGCCAGCAACGGATGCTCTGGCTCACTTTGTATATAAAATATAGAAGACTTCTTTTATTCTATTCAGGTCCTCTGGTATTTAATCACTGTCCGATGAGTAAAATAATTGAAATCTCATGCGCTGAGTCCAGACTATACTTGCTCTCTTTGAGAGAATCCAAAAATTAAATATAATCATCAAAGGTACCACTATACGGCCAATTTTGTAAAATAAGCACATGTATGGAGAAGGGGGAGGGGTGGAAGCTTTTATATGCGTAACTTTTTTGCTTCTCATTGATAGAATGTCATCGAATGAAAGGCTAGAAACTCTGCAACTTTGGTAAGCAACTCTGTTTGCTTGAAGGGACGCATCGCAATGAAGTAGGGGACTATACACTAATTATAGTTGTCAAAGTTGATGCATAAATTATTAATACTTCAATTAGTATGTACGTCTGTAATGTTTTTACTGGATGCTAATCATAACATTTTTTCCAAGTAGATGATTCAGCCTAATTTTATCTTGAGTATTCACCATAAGGTTTCTCTGTACAGTAAAGCCTTTAATGAAAACATAGCAGGAATTGCTTTTATTGACATTAATTGTAATTGTTTAATTTTCAGATCCAAATCGGCCAATACTGTGTCTAAAAAATTTAGATATTGAAAGGAATGACTCTATTTCGTCTCTATCAATATGTAGACATTTATTAATTACCTTCTTTTACCTTTCATCACCATATTCCACCAACAAAACCATGGCCTACTTATCTTTTCTTTCTCATTTTATTAAATTATAAATAGAATCTTTTACATCCATTCAACGCAGAATCGAATCATTTAAACTTCAAATACTCCATAATCAGTGATTTCATCCAAATTTTCATTATTGAATCATTCATGTATATTATAAATCTATTTATTCAATTCATATGTTAGTTACATACTACAATGTCTCCTTAAGAATTGCTGATGCATTTCAAACAGCTGTAATCCACAAATGAACAAAACACTGAACCAATTGTAATGTGTCACTGCAAAAACAACGACTCAAAAATATTTTTTTCAAATATACGTCTCAAATGCATATACATTGTCATATTTTCTTAATCAAAGCTCCAACAGCACTTCCTGTACCTTAAATAATATACAATAAATTGACAAATCTTCTCCCATGAACTATACATTATAATAAATATATTTAAACCATGTATGCGTAAGCCTTTATGCAAAACTTGTTTCTGCAAAACCCAGCAGAGCAGAAGACCAAATGAAACAACTTATGCGCAGATTTTTATGTTTACAATTCACAGGCACGCTTTTCCAATACATGCAATGTATCGGAGCTTCCCTGCTTGTTTTTATTATTTTAAATATAGATGACTGAACCCCCATACTTTGATCCGTTTTCCATGAGCCTGAAGCAGGTATAGAGAAGACATCGATAAATCATATTGACGAGTGTTGCCCTGAGAATCGCCTTTTTTAGGCTCGCAATTTAATTCAAGGCTCTGATTCAAGGTCGGGAGTATTGAGATTTCGCACTCCCGAACCAGTCTTGCAAGTTAGTTGTCGAATGCATGTTTTCCACCACCGACAGTCCCCCCCCCCCCGCCCCTTGTCTTCGTTATTCTTCTACACCTCAAAAACTCGAACCCCTAGAAAATACCAGAACTGAATGCATATTATTCTCTCCTATTTTAAAAATGAAAATTTGCTCAAGTTTGATACAAATTGAGGCGAATAAAACTATGGTAATTATTCGGTAGACTCTCTGATATTGCTGAATCCTTGCTTGCGGAATTTTCCTATTTTCAAGCTATATATTCACCATTTATATTCACTCCAGCAACTTTCTCTCGCTGGTTGCACTCCAAATTTCTCTGCTTGTTTCAATCGTCGAAGAATAGGGCATCTCATTTTTCGGAATCAAAATCTCACAAGGTTTGAATTCTCAAAATCCACAAAATTTTAAAAGAAAGAATTAAAAACACAATGGGACTGCTGAAAAACTTTAAAAATAACTTTAAGTAAATTTTAACATTCTTATTTTAATTTTTTTTTTTTTTTTTTTTTTTTTTTTTTTTTTTTTTTAGTTGAATTTCATTTGCGACGGTGAAGGAGTAAAATTTCGCATTGCACTTGACTTCACTAAATAAACTTATTCTTCCTTGCCTGGCGAGGAATTTGCTAGCTCTCAAAAACCACCGCCACCCGCTATGCACTTTTACCTACTTCTACATCTGGCGGGTTGTCGAGATAATTTTAAAAAGTCAAGGACTAAAGCAACAAAGATCGTAGACCAGATAAAAAGGAGATCAGGAGAGTGTACTGAACCGATTAACGCCAACATTTATCTATTTGCAAACCATATTCCATGCCTCTACTACGACGCCCCGTTGCCAAATATACAAGTATTATTAATTTAAAAACAGTAAAATATAAATTATTTGAAACGATTTGAAGATATTTCTTTTTGAGAGAGAAAAGTCTTACAGTGCGGCGTAGCGTGTGATTTTGCAACCCATGAAAACCCATTAAAAGGATCGAACTATTAGGTGTTCGGTGAACAACTTCGCATTCGATCTTTTATATGGGTTTAAATGGACACAACGCAATGTTGCCAAATTGCACGCTTCGCCACTGGAGTCTTAGTTATTGAGGCGATCCTCAGAAAAAGAGCCAACTAAACGTTAAGTGTGCTCTCTTTAATCAAATCAGCTGTATGGTTGGATTCGTATCTGTTTTCTGAGAAAGCTCAACCGCTAATCTTTGGATGCAATCTTGAAAATATGTATACGCAAAAGTTCTAATCGAAACGCTCCATTTCTGGCAACCCCGCTTTAAACGGTACCACCGATTCAGCGCTTGTTTTAAACGCGTGACTTATAATGGGATTTTGCGAAATCTGGGTTCGGGTGTCGCGGATGGACAGTGTTGCCGTTTTGCATGACTCGAACGAGATTTTCAAAGTCTACTACGTGTAATGGGGATTTTGCTAACTTTTGTTATGAGCGCAGTTGAATAGTTAACTCTCGCGTACAAAAGATTATTAAAAAAAGTACGAATTTCATGCACAGACTCATAAAATTACTTTAAAGTTCAAGGCGTAATAGCGGAGCTACGCAGGTACCATAGAAGACTACTATTAATTCGAGACTCTCCTATGTGTATTTAAATCAAGTGGAAGACAAATTAGATGGACATATCTTATGTACCTGCATAGCTCCATCATCTTTATGTTCTTTAATGGCGGAGCTACACAGGTATCATGAGGGATTCCTGTCTAAGTGTCCAATGTGTCACTCTTTCTATCGAAATACACAGAGAGAAAGTTTCAAATTAGATAGTAATCTCCCGTGGTTCCTGCGTAGCTCTACCATGAAGCATGTCAGTTTAAAGTAACTTTGTGAGTCTATGAGTGCGAATGTTGAGATTTTTTTTTTCTATATATACTCACCACTGAAAAAAATGAGTTGCTAATTTAATATCCTGTACCTATGTTAAAAAAATGTGCAACAATTCTTGAATCTTGATTTAACCCCACTTGATGATGTTATAAGTTTTCGTCCGAGGATGTTATGATTGCATCCTAGGATGTTAAAGTAACAGCAGGAGTGTTAAGTCACCATTTTGAGAGTTGTCTTACATCTTTTTAACATCCGCGCGATGTTAAATTAGCATCTTTATTTTTTTCGGTGATGGTCATTTTCACTTGTTATCGCGCAAGAATTAACTATTCATTCGCTTATAACAAAAGTTAGCAAGGTCCCTATTGATCTAAAACGGAGCTGTCTTTTTGCGAATAAGTTATAGTATTTTTCAATTCACCGATGATTCCACCGGTTGAGAAAAGATTACATAGTTCAGCTCAGTGTATATGACGGACGGTAATACGCTGGAATACTCTGATCGGTAGTCTTTTCTCAATAACCGGTGTAGGTGAACTCGTCGATGACTTTAAAAACTTGCGAATATTTAATTTAATTAACGGCGTTTTCACCGATTGAGAAAAGATAACTGATCAGAGTATTTTCGTGCTGTTAAGTCATGCACTGAACTGAACTGTGCGCTGAAAAAAAAATCCTTATATAATTCTAATAATATTACCAGAAACACAACGATTTGTAAACCTAGGAGAGTCTAATACCTTTACCCAAAAATTCTGGTTTTACAATCAGAATATGGTCCAAGTACCATAACTTCTTCAAAAATTCCAAGAATTATGGTATAAACGCAGTAATTCTGGTTAATGGTTATCTAGGTTCACAAATCGTCGTGCTTCTGTGGTAATATTACCATATATCTTTTTTTTCAGTGTGTAATCTTTTATCAACCGGTGGGATCATCGGAGAATTGATTAGTGCTATTAAATGTACGCAAAATGGCAGATCTGATCTTAAACCTCATTTTTCTCCCATGGATGTATAAATCGCAGAATTTGGGAATGTCGTCAAATTGGGCAACTCTGGTTAGGGGATATCGTGCATTCTGCGGTGCAGCACCTTTAGGGCCGACGCTATCGCGAGCGCGTGTGCGCCTCGCGCCTCCTGTCGCTTGTCGTTCGCGTTCGGTGAACGAACGGCTGCACCGGAGGGAGAGGGAGAGTGAGATGGCGAGGGCCCAGGGGAGGGGGGAGGGGTCACCCCGCTGCAGCGATCGCGTCAGAAAGAGCACTCAAGGGTCAAGGGATTTGAGACGTTCGGTGCCGTTTATTCGCTCCGGCGACCGACGCGCGACGCGATACGCCGGTTTTGTCCGTTTGACGCGCGCAAACAAATCCATACGCGCTAGTCATAAATCGACATGATATAGTCGAGAGAACGAGATAGAGAGAGGGAGGGTGGGGAAAAAAACTTTGAAAAGTTAATTAGGCGAAAAGCCGCCTCGGACTTAATAAACTCCGAACAAACTTTCCGGTGTTGCCGAGATATAACCTCTCCCCTGTCCCATTCTACATTACTGCGCGGTTAGATGTATTGTCTGATGCTGCTCCTGGAGGAAACCTCGCGCAATTGACGACTAGAGATGCTTTTCTGCATCTTTAAATCTTGAATTTTGTTCAACCCTGCGTTGAAATGGCTTTCCTTTTACAATCGAAAGCTTTGAGACATTATGAGTTACATGTTCTCTTTATACATATTTGATCATGGATGTTCTTTTTATCAATACTTCATTTTGAACCGGAAAAGTTTTCAACGAAGTTTTCATCACAAATGTTTCCTTTTTATTACATACTTTAATTATTTAATGCACTAACACACTTTTTCGTTTGGCGCGCATCTTCTATCAGAGACATGTGAAACTTACTGTAGCCCTCGTCTCTTAAAGCAAGGTTCAAGTCAGGTGACAATTTATTAAAAATATTTATCTATTGAAATTGATTTTATTCTTTGATCATTATTAGCTGCGTTTGAAGGGTTTTTACTAACGAACATATATGTCTAGTAGGATATTCATAAATAAACAAAACCGAATCGCAATCACTTTTCTAAAACTCTAAATCCCTTCATCCTTCCCCCCTAAATAGGATATTCATGCTTTGGTTTCATATTCTCTGCATAAAAAAACAACGTTTTTTTACAGTTGATGTTGGAAGGGGGCAGTTTAAATCGGGGAGCTTTATCCCCGATTTGTTAATAACACAAGAGCCTCGGAAGAAATTGTCTCATTCTTCTATTTATATTTTATTAATTCTAAGATTGCCGTTCTATATGATCGAGACTACTTTAAGGTGGTTTCCGAGAACAGAACTCATCCATTTTTAGGTTAGTTCATTCTGAGAGCTCAGCACTATCGCTCCATCGAGAATTGTCCGAAAGAGCACTCTAGGTATTTTTTGGGCCCTTCTCAGCAGTGCTGCCGCATTGGGCACAAATATCAGTGTTGCCAATAGTGGACAGATTCGACCACACGTGGACTATTTTGACGAGAATACAGCCACAACTGTCCACAACTGTCCACGCTCCCATGTTCCGATCTACTATCCCTATCCACAGCGTGGACAATTTTCAACTCGAAAACTGTCCACGCGTGGACTATTCACCCTATCCAAACCTGGCTACACTGACAAATATACACAATTATTTACGTAAAAGCGTATGGGAGTCGTGTATCCTCTTTGCCAAAACTGGCGGCACTGCTTTTTTTAGATTACTCCGATTGCTCGTTATCACGATAGTTTCTAATTTTATAACACAGACTCAAATTTTACTTTAGATAAATCGGATCAATTAAAATTCGTCCCAATCAGAAATTCCCATATCAGTATGACGATAAGCTCTCTGATTTTTGTGGCTGATTAAGGTTGATTATCACTGTTTCTAGTATCTTTTAATGATAAGTGTATGTCTGTGGACGCAACCTTCTTGCTGGGGGGTTTTGGACTTGGCCTGGTGACTTCCGCCACATGATTCAAATTTTCACAAATACTCAATCCATATCTAATCGTTAAAGAAAAACTTTGGAATATTGTCTTATCAAAATTGAAGCACAATCTTTTAAATGAGCGAAATATTTTTAGAAGAGAAATTTAATTATTTCCTCAAGACGTCCAGAGATAAGCCTTATGTTGCGTGTTTAATAAACTCAAACAAATACGTGGCTCAGACGGTCATTTTGATATTTCGAGAGATTTTGTGCAACTTTTGATAAGTACTTAAAATGCAATGGATGAGATTATAAATGTTTAACGCTGCTCACATTTAAACGAGGGAGAACCACCTATTCCCTACACTGAAAAAAATACTACCAGAAGCGTGACAACATGCGATACTATGTAAGGAATAGTACAATTACCAGAATTCTAAGTGTTTGTACCATAGTTCTTGAAAATTGTTAGGAAACTTTAATTCCATTACCATATTCTGGTATTAACACGTACACCTGAATGTTCTGGTCAAAGTACTAGACTTTCTGTCGTTTACATGTCGTTGTGCCTCTGGTCACATGACTAGAATCTGGTATTATGACCATCGTATTTTTCAGTGAATACGTTAATATTTCCTTTCAGCTTCATAAAAAAATTTAAAAGGAAAATTATAGGAAAATAATTCATATAAATAGTAATTAAGAACAAATCAGAATGCCATGTTACAGTATGTCATGAAAAATAGACAGTTATTATGAGAACAACAGAAATATTCATCAATAATAATTTCTATCAGAAGACCTTCTTTTGCAAGTCCTAGTACCTCATTTGCGTGGACTTAAATCGCGATAACCTGCGCACAGAAGACGAATTTACGCCCCTACGCGCAGGGGTGAAAGAGCTGCTAACGGCAAACTCTTCTGAAGCGACCTCTCCTTTAACCGAAATTTGTCGAATTTAGTATAAAAGCCGTGATTGTTTTGTTTGTTTGTTTGTTTGTTTGTTTTTTTTTTTTTTTTTTTTTTTTTTTTTTGCCAATGTCTGAGTTAAGGTTGAATTCGGAATCCCCTCTTCCCCAACGCGTGGAGAGTGTTGACTTGAGTCTAATTTTCACTAATTTTCGAATCTGGCAACGGAACGTAATTTTTCAAGGTGCAACACACCGGCTCGCGGCGGTGCGGGCGGGCGGGCGAAATGCAGTGGTAGAGAGACAGTGCGGTATATCCGTATCATGCCAGTAAAATCTCTTACCTACTTAACTTTTGAAGCGGAATGCGTTCGATATGGAATAGAGTGAGCAGTGAATATACACCGCCACAGCCGTGTATACATACATACGTCCACTCTCGTTTATTATTAATCTGTTACTGTCTCCTACGCCGCCTTTCCTTAACGCGCCGGCCGCCTTCGTTCACATAGTTGTCGCCTATTACGAAAACAGGAGTGAAACAGCTTTTATGTTTTGATGCAATGAAACGACCAATCAACAAATTGTATCCCATTGAACACGCCTGAGGCCAAAAACTATCACAGCTTTAACCTTTATCTCCCTGAGCGGGGTCTCACATACCCCAGTGATGTATTTGTTTCAGAATAAGAAAGCACCCCTAAGGCCCCCATGTACCTCATGTACCCTATATACCCCCATGCACCCCCTGTACACAGAAAAAAAACAGCAAAATCGCTTTGGTACCACTAACAAAACCTTTGATAGAAAATGACCAAGCAAAAGACCTTAGTAGAGCTAATCACATTTTTGTACTCCTAACTAAAGGGATTTGCTGGGTGAATTTTTTTAAATGTTTCATTTGTTTAGTTCCTATTAAGTACACCCCCATGAATTTCAAAAGAGAAAATGTTTTTGGAAAAAAAGGCAATTTAAGTAAGGATTCTTGGGGATCTTGCTGGGGAATGAACGACTTAAAAGAGGCCAGAAATATGAAGGTTAAAAGCCATCTAATGCACTATGGTACATGGGTTGTCGCCCGCCTTATGAATATAAAAATTTAAAAATTTTAAGGAATAACCAACTTCATTAAAGGTACGATCTTGTTATATTCTTGCGCAGTGCGGACCGATCCTCTTTCTTTATATTGAAAAAGACCAATCGTTCTTTGTTTTTCAGCCGTTTTTCCGATGTTTTCAGGCAGAATGGACCAGAAAAATTGTCAACGGACGTTTGTTGGTTGATACTGTTGTAAAACTAAATTAAGTTATTCAACCTTCTTTATTTGATTACTTAATTATAATGGTCACTGTGCATTAAACTCGTCTTTTTCAGCGTTGTACCAAAACTTAACCAAATGACATGAGCTTGAAAAACTTAAAACAATCACATAAACACTAAACAGGCACAAAAACGGAAGAAACATTTTCATGAAGCAATTCTCAATTCGAACTACTGTTGTCTTCCCAAGTATACTTTTGAGGCTACTTTTTTATGATGGAGTTAAATTTTTCAGGCGTTTTTTGTCTACTTCCTGATCTTCCTGATACTATCTTCTAGAATAAATCTTTGCCCTTTATTGATTATGTTTAATATCTTCTTGTTTATGTCACTATAAGCTATAGGTTGTTAAGGTAATACCTTTGGACGTCTTTTAAAATACCGACAAGTTCAAAAACACAAAACTAGAACTTGTCTCAAGTCAAAACTCAAGTTGTTCTACTCCAAACTGTTATCTGCAAGTTATTTTGGCAGGAATCTCATCAGCCTGTCTTTCACCCAACATTTTGAGGATCAAGAGTGCTGAGAGGAGCTCGTGAACCTCTTGAGCTGTAATAGCACTTGAATTCGATATACGTTAGTCCCCGAACCTTGAAATGTAGTATCTACTAGATAGATTGTACTTTTGCAGATAGAGATCTACAATCAAGGTCTCGTGGGCACAGCCCTTCGATGTTTAGAATACTTCCAACCAAGTGTATCAGGTAGTGACGTTGTGTGGACATCGCTGCATTTCGTTCCGTGTAAACCCGTGTAAAATATCGATTCGAGGATGTGCATTGTATATACTCAATAGTTTTACAGGTTTAAATGTATGAAATACGATGTTGTACAATTTTACGCGACCTCTCTGAATTCTCAGGGATCCCCAAAATTTTTACTCGAAAAAACCACCTGAGGGGGGGGGAGAGGTTGGAGAGTGGCAATTTATATTTTGCGACCAAAGAAACCGTTGTGAAATACTCCTGCCGAGTCAGCATTTATGCTTATTTTTACTGCAATATCGATACTTGTTATACGAGTATTAGGTTTAAAAAAAAAAAAAAAAAAAAATGTGATAGAAGGAAGCAAAAAATCGTTTTAAGTAACTTTCGTCAGAATTTATTAGGGTTCGAAATTATACCTGGATGAATATATTGTTTTGCAGGTCGCATTTCGTGTACTTTTCGATATTGATATCCGAGAGTTGATTTAAAACCACAAGTTTTTTTATCACCATTCTCAGCTTCTGGCATATTTTATTCCAATCAGGAATCTACGTACCAAATAACACACTACGCTGACAAACTTTGTTGGAATTAAGTTTGGCAACTATGGTTTTGGAGTGAGCGTCTCGTAAACGCGCCATACTCGGCTGACCATCTAAACGACCTACCATACCACCCGCGCGCGCAGCCATACATCGACTTTCAGGTGAAAACGATTCAGAAGTAATTAACGCTCTCCCAACAGGTAATATCGCTCTTTTTTATTTCTTCTTTTTCTTTTTGCTTCTCTTAATTTTAGCCTGAATCATCAACGTCAGAGACCCTTTCAAAACTAGAGTTCCGGGCAAAAAAAGAGAGCCGTGTTGCGAATGCATTGCGCGGTAATGCCTCTATCGCCTTACCCTATAAAGTTAAAGTCCTCTAACGTGTATCACCATTTTCATTCCGTTCATCTTCTTGAAACTTTTAAGTTTGGGTGTGAGAAAAACAGAGCAGAATCATTCGTTTTTGTTGTTTAAATAAATTCCTTAACTTCCACTTTCATATGTATTTAATGTCTTTTAAGTTGCCTTATTTTTCTTGCGGCATCAAGGAACAGAGCCGTGTCTATTGGAAAAAACGCAGGTTTTGTGTTTTCGATCAAATAGAGGTGGCTTGAAACAATAACCTATCAGTGGAAGTTTTGTTTCCACAATTTTGAAAGTCAAAAATTTGTGTAATCTCGTCTGTTTCTCATCAACCATGGGCGCTCGTTAGAAGGAGAGGGGAAGGCGCCCACCCCAGAAATCAGGAATTCTGAAACAGTTCTGTATTCATCCAAACCTGATATGTATCTCTCTCTCTCTCTCTCTCTCTCTCTCTCTCTCTCTCTCTCTCTCTCTCTCTCTCTCTCTCTCTCTCTCTCTCTCTCTCTCTCTCTCTCTCTCTCTCTCTCTTCTTTTTTTTTTTAATGAAAAAAATGATGTAATGGAGACGATATTAATTTTAACGACCCTCTTTTTCCAAGCTTATACAACGCGCTGTGTGAGAAATTTTAATTTTTAGCTTGAGTTTTTAAAGTTAAAAAAACAAAGAAGTTTCTGAGGAAAACTGTTTACTTCTACTCTAATTTTATTCTAAGAGAAATGCATTTTATGAGATGCGCCAGTTTTAAAATCTCTATAAGTCCAAGTATTCGGTGTATAAATGAGTCTGTAAGGAGATGAGCTAAACTGACTCAGAGCTTCTGCTCAATTTTTTGTTCTGGTTAAACTAACTTTCAAATTTAAATGCCAAAAAAATGGTCATAGAACCAAGTAACCAAGTGGAAGCTACATAAGATGAATATTAGGCACGCGCAGACTAACCAACACTTACACTAGACTGGAATGAGTTTGAGCTTGAACGAACCGGTAAGAAATGTATAAAGTCTTGCTGGTGGTTCAGTTCTAATCTCCATCACCCGAAAAAAATGTCATCTTAGGAACCAACAAAATTTACAAGATCCTTATATCGTGCACTTCAGGGCCCGACGAAGTTTTTCTCTTAAAAATACGTATTCCAAGTTTATGGAAATCAACATACAAGTTTTAAAAGTATAGGTTTTAAAAAGTCTCAAACGCTATAGTTTGTTTTACCCCATCATCCGGAAAGGTCCTTTTGCAAAGGCAAATCAGATGGCTTGGAAGCTCCGAACAAGTAATACTCGTTCGCAGATCCTACATTTGTAAAATCGTTTGGAAAAAAGGAAATTCACCTAAGAGGTGACTAGTTGATCAAACTATAATATTTTATATAAAATGAAGCTTAACCGTTTTTATTTGATCAAATCCTTTTTAATTTCAACTGTTTTTTATAGCGGTATTTTCTTTTTCAGAGGTCAAGAGTGTTACCTACCTAGAGCTGCAAGAAGTTTTGTTTTTGTTATTTTTTTAAAGCTTTTTTTTTTGCATAAATTGAATGAATAGGTCCTAGGTTAGAATCCCGATAGAGGCATCAGATTTTTTTTCTAGTCACTCAGATTCCCCAAAAGTGGGTCTGTGGCAAAGATTACAGTGGAAACCTGAGTGCTTAAAGCATGGATACTGGATGTTCCAAGTCTCTGGTGTATTCTGACAGTAAACAAACTTAATAAGCCAGCTTTAATTAATTCAATTTGGCTATGTGTGTCTAAAGGCGGCTGTCGATTCTCTGATAAATTCAAAGAGAATAAATCCAAAAATGTCTAAAAAAAAATTTAAAAAATTAGAAAAAATAGAAAAATAATAAACTTACAATTTTTTAAGCGGTATCCCGTTTCTAGAGTAACACAGTGATTTTCTTGAGCTGTTTAAAAAAAATCCAACTTTTTAAACACACAGAAAAAACACTCGCGCTCGGAAAATTATCAACCAATTTCACACCGGTAATTCATGCACTCGAATAAAACACACACTTCACACGTAAATCAACTTCGGGTGGGTGCCACGCAGAACTTAACTTGTCGAGAGTGTGCCGGTGGATTATTTTTTTAAATGAAAAATAAACTGTCAAAATTGAGTCAGATCCATGGAGATGGATACTATGACGCGCGCGGAATCATGGTCGGTGAAGAACTGTATCGATCTATTATGTCTCGTGAAGCTCAGATTCCGCGATTGTCGTAACTGAGCGGTCGGTCATTCGATTTGGACTGAAGTCAAGTCCAGACCGTCTTCGGAGACTTGAACGCTGGAGAAAGAAAGTAAACGCTGTTTGGTTCCCCCCGTAACCCCCCTGCCCATCCATCCTTCCGCGGTCGCCCGCCGCTGCTAAAGCGCTGATCGCCCGCTGCGAGTAAGCTGAGAGCAGTGAAGTCCCCCCCATCCACCCCTCGCCACCCGACAATCGCTGACGATTCAGCGTGTCGCAAACTTGTCCCCAGGCCGGGTTAAAGCCGCCGTAGGAGCGGAGTAGGCAATCGACCCCCATGATACCTCGGATAATGGATACTTTGATATACTCTGTAGAAAGCAAAAGTTTTAATTTTTTTGGATTTATCGCCCGGGCCAGGCCAGGCCGAGGCCGAAGCAGCGGTCGCACTAAGGTCTGAGATCAAGATTAAGTGGCCAAAATTCAGTGAAAATAATAATAAGGCCAAAAAAGTCATCGTTTTCGACCTTTTTTAAATTTAAAATTTTTCAGTGACACATCTGGGTCAAACTTATACATTTTGAAGATGTCCTTTGTAATTAAAATTGGTCTTGAAAGTTTATTAATGATAAATGGGTCTGTTGCGTACTTTTGCCACAGCAATATGACTCATTGATACTGATGTAAAATTCGGCGAAAATAACGATACGCACATTAAATTCTTTCAAAATCCACCCATTAACTCAGGAAATCACTTCTCTTTCAATCATCTAGCGCTACACCAGACACGATTATCACCAACGCACAACTACATAGACGGAACGACCACGTTTATGCAAACATCAACAGAACTTACAAACAATTGAATGTTTCGTTTTGTTGCATACAATTGTTGTATTATTTTGTAATATTTGAAAGACCAGAACAGACCAGACAGCAAATGCAGCCAATATTTCATATATTTAGAAGGAACTTCTACCATTTTGTAGTTACGATGTTACATATTAACAAGGGTTTCGTCTATGTAGTAGTATTTCGGTATACTAGTGTCTAGTGCAGCGCGGGCTTTTTAATATTGAAGTGATTTCCTGAGTTAATGATTGGTTTTTGAATGTTTTCAACAGGAAGGAGGGCGGCAAAGTTAGGGTGAATAACGAAAAAAAATAAAAAAGGTTATGTATGTATCAAATTTCAAAGTGAATCACCGAGGGCGGCAAAATCAGCGTGTAACGAACAAAAAATAATCATAAATAAAACTTCATAATTTTAGGGGCGGCAAGATTGGCGTCCGGACATCCCCTCCGGCAATTCCCCCCCGGACACTTCCCCCGGTCATTTCCCCCTCCCCGTCAATTTGAGACAAGAAATGTCCTCGGGGGGAAATGACCAGGGGAAGTGTCCGGGGGCAAATTGCGGGGGGTGTCTGTAAACCGGCAAGATTTCATTCTTGACCCACGCTCCTGGTTTTCAATGTGAACATCGTTATTTCTGCCGAAAAATTGCGAACGAATCAAGGTTCTATATTGATGTAGCAAAAGTATTCAACAAACCCATTGATGAGAAAATATTTTCTGATTTTTGTCCACTGTTTGTCCGTCTCAGACCATAGTAAGCCGGACCGGACTGGCCCAGTCCGGTATCGGATTTGCTTTGCCTTGCGACGAATGGAGGATCAGCGTGATCTGATGGTTATGTTTCTATCAGAATGACAATTTGACTGACTCAAAAGTGAGTGTTAACGTGCTTGCCTGCATATGTGTGTTAGTATGAGTGTCTGTCACACCTGGGTTTTACTTTCTTTCTGCTGCTTACCTTACCTACCAACCTATTCCAGACCGGACCTCACCTGCAGTTTCACGGTGAAGCTTGGGCGGCGCGCGGCGGTGATTTTTTTCGGCTTCACCGCGCATCACGCCGCACGCCGCACGCCTTACGCCTGACGCGCGCGTTCAAGCGTTTGATCATAAAGTTGTGCGGCTTGACGTTTTGGAACGAGTTTTGTGTTTCTAACCCACTCTGAACGATACTTTGTTTAATTGTCTTAAGTATTCGTTGTCGCGTCCGTGTTTTTTTTTGTTTTGTTTTGTTTTTTTTATCTGAATAACAAATTATATGACTGATATTTACCGGCTGGTGGCTACATGTTAGCGTATTGCTGTCTTGGATCTCTGATCGATGATCAGCCATAGGATTTTAAGGTGTATAGGTACTATAGCGGGGATAGAGGTATCTGACCCGGATATGCAAAACGCAACTCACCAATGGGGTATTGCAAAGGCAGTAACGACTCGTGCGTTTTGGCAACGGTGCTTATTTGCCATTCAAACCTATGCAAAAGTATACATTGTGCAATTGCTTCTCCTCAGGATCGATTGTTTTACCTAGGTTTAAATGGAAAGCATACATTGCTGCCACTGTTACTAAGGAAATGAAAGTATTCAGTGAGCTGCAAGCAAGGGTGCTTTCATTGGCGGATACGGGGGTTTGCCACCCTACCTTTTCTGTAATAACTCACAATCAGAGTTGAGTAAACACTCTGCTCCAAAGCTTTCTGAATATTTTTTATTAACTATTTACGGGATTTTTCGCATGACGTCTACTACCCTGGAATGGCTCAACAGCAAAAATCGATTCTAGGAGGTTAAGATTGCTATCCTAATAATCGATTATATTCACTATCCGATTCCTTAATAAATCGATTAATAATTGATTGGTTCAATTAGAGATAGTGTGCTGCTGCTACGTTTCACTAACTCATCACCTTTGTTAGTACCCCTCGCTTATTCATCTCTCTCACATTCTGATTGATGAACTAGGAACTTATACTTCTCCTAGAATTTTTGAGGTAGGCGTCTCTTCGTTTACCCATTAATCTTCCTCTGTCCCATCAGAATTATATCACGAAGGAATAAATATCGCAGTCGTCTGTTTTATTATGAAAGATGCGATTGCAGATTAATTCCACGCAGTTTTTGTTATTCTTTTCGTTTTTGTTTTCGTTTTTTTCGTTTTGTTTTGTTTTTTTTTTTTCAATTTTTTTTCTCTCTCTCTTTCTCCCATTTTTAATTCAAGCGTGTTTTGAAACAATGCCGTGTGTGGCGCGAGAGTGATGTATGTACTTTTTGTCGGAATCGAAAGTGCATTTTTTCGGTTCAACGAGCGAGGAGGCGGCAGTTTTGAAAGCAACGGTATCATGTGTCTCCCGCGAAAACATCAATTTGCTCCGCGCTGCTGTGACATTCTGAAGAGCTGAAACGCATATCGTACGATTTATTCATCTTTATCTGCGTCTTTAATGTTGCCAAGTGGGGCGGTTATCTAATATTTTTTTTTATTCACAAATACACGTATATGTATCTATTCATTTAATAATTCGTCTATCTTTCAGTTCCTAAATAATTTCTGTTTTTTTTTCTTCTTTTCTCTTTTTTTAAGAGAGTTTTTATAAATTACAGCTATATCAGGATTTTTCGTTGACGCCGCAAAACTCAAATGAAATGGTATCAGTAAAACTGTTCGAGGCTTCTAAACGAATTAATGTTTCTGTTAAAGATGTTCATCAAGTTTAAAAACAACTAACAACGGGCTATAAATGGATCGTTCAAATTTCTTCTTCAGAATCAACACTCCATATCGCTGTAGCAAAAGTTTGCAACGTATATACATACCCATTCCATACAAGAACGTAGTGATTGCTGCCCAGAGCCCATGAATAATCGCTCTTATCCCATTTGAATCAATGCAAAATTATCGATTTATTGGACGTTTAATTGAACCCCATAAAAATCGATTCTTCCTCATAGGTTTATATGAAAAAGTCGTGTTTTTCAAGCCACTATACTGCCTGATGTGATGGGCCCTGTGACTTTTCTAAAGCAGGCTCAGCGTAACGCGCCTTTATAGTCGACATTTATGATCTGTGTTTTTTTACCCGTCCACGCGGTTCACAGAAGTGTGATGTGGAGCCTTGTGATTGACCATCAACCAAAAGGGGAGGGAGGTTTCCTTTATCAAAAAAAAAAAAAAAAAAAAAAAAAAAAAAAAAAAAAAAAAAAAAAAAATTGGTGAAATTCGAGCCTTATGGCCACAAGCTTTAGAGCACTTCAGATAAAGTCGCTAACAAACGCTCACAGAGGGATCACACCGTTCTCATTGATTACATAAGATTACAAGGAACGACTGTGCGAACATTGATAAGAATAATAAGATAAGATAAGACGCATAATATACTCTTTTAGCCTTAGGTTCCAGCGCTGCCGGATTTCATGTGGTTAGTAAACGAATCCCCAAATCCAACAACAAATCGGTGAACATAGAAAGATTGCTAATCTCAACTGAATAGTATATGACCGTATTCTATTAAAAATAAAATAAAGAAAATACTCGAATCTGTAATCTTTTGTCAACCGGTTGAACCATCGCGTTGAATTTGGAAAAATTCTCTTGCTGGTTGCACGCAGGTTGGCAGCCCTGTATGTGTTCGTTTGGGTGATGGGGAATTTGGGGAGGAATGCACTATGCAGATTGTCTGATGACATTCGATGTCCGGTGGTCTTATATCCCACGAAACGATCACGATAACAAACGAACTGAAAAGTATTTCTATTTTAGAGGGTGTCACATAAGTATTTTTGGTTTTTATTGTCTGCTATGTGTATATGATCCGTTTCTGTTAACATTCTCCACTCCAACCTATTGTTTTTCTCTTTACCAAAACCTGCGCTCAAGTTATATTCAGTCGTTTCAAAGAGAAGGAATAAAATCCCGGATTTTAAATCCGCATGAAGTGTGTTATCTTCAAACATCAAAGTTATCTGATCGGTCATCGTGTAATAAAATAGTCATCCTCCAGCATGGACGTAAGAAGAAGGTAGCGTTGGGGAGGGGGAGGGGGAGGGAGTCGCGCCTCTTTGGATTTGAGCAGGATAAAATTTTCATGTAAATTTTCTGAGAAGTAAGCTAAAACTATTCTTTACAGCATGGCAAATAACATTAGTTATGTATTAGAATAAAAGTAAAAAAAAGTAAATTAATTAATGAAAACGAATTTATATCAGTTATAGAAAATCTTGTATTGATTAAAATTACATACAGAGCCAAAGGCTTCTCAGTTTTATATCATTTCCAGTGACTAAAATAATATTTAAACAAATCAAAAAGAGAAGACAATTAAAGTGAATAAAACATCCTAAACCACCGGGCAAACCAATTCATTTTTCAGCACCCTCCCTTTAAAAAATAAAAAATAAAAAATAAAAAAAAAAAATCTGATAAGTACTTCCGATTATAATATAATGAAGAAAGAATTTTTACACCCATCAATCTTAAACCTTGAATGAACCTTTTTTGTAGTCGAAATCGCCAAGGTGTCCTAGGCAATTGATTTGCCGTTGATAGTGAGTTTATCTGAGGAGAAGAGAGGCAGGGCATTCTCACCGCGCTGCGCTGGTTCCGATTGCGATAGGCGCGGGAAACCCTTCTGCTGAATCATCGCGAGGCGTTCAGCGTCCGGTCTGGCCCGGTACGGTACGGTACGCCGGTACGGTCCCATCAGCTCTACAGAGATGCCAATTATGGATTATAATCAAATATTTCTCTAACAAAGATTTAATTTATTTCTACGAGAATAGGTTTATGACAACTTTGGTAAACAATGTCCCTTATTTCCGTTTTTTTCCCGCTAATTGAACGTTTTAGTGATGACTTTATCTGTTGAAAAAGTCCGTTGTGAGCATCTTAAGTTAAGATACACGAGGGTTAAGATTCTCTTAACCCTCGAGTGGTCGCGTGGATGACATACGTCATCCAGCTACTTACTTGTTTTAGCGTGTATTTTTGCGAATTTTGAATTTTCAAAGCTGAGATTTTCAGAAACTGCCCTTCTTGGATGGGACAGGAGGATTCCGAAGTTTTTTCTTTTTTTTCTTTCAAAACCTGGAAGTTACTAAACGTCAAAGTGGCTGGATGACGATTATCATCCACGCGAACACATAAAAAAACATTTTTTTCAAGTTTCAAAAATTCTGAAATTTGAACTAGAATGTAAATCCTACGAGAGAAACAAAAACAGCATATTTCTTGAAATCATCATTAAAAATGTTGAGCCTAAAATATTGGTATATTCAAAAGTGGCAAAATCTGAATTTCCTATTTTTTAGTTTTTCGCCATTTGCAAACTGAGGAGGGTTTTCCCTATCGACTGAGTATGCGTACATGCATTTTTAGGCTTAAATTGGCAGACTTACAGCCATTTTTAAAAGTGGATGACGTATGTCATCCACGCGACGTTTCGTGTCACAAATGCGAGCGCGACCACTCGAGGGTTAAACTATATCTTTCTCACTTTCACGTAACCTTCATGCACTGCTAGAGCTCACGCATTGTCAGTATCGGGTTTCAGTATCGGAGGTCTTACTTTGATAAAGCCGGGGTACCCCGGGAAGGAGTGTTCTGATGAATTCCATCGGAGTTCAAGAACGCTCCGATAAATTGCACCGGGTCATCAGAAACGAAATCGGAGAGTAAAAGAAGATCAACTTGAAGCTTAACTGGTTATACGGTGAAGCTCACCGGGGAATTCTGGAACGCTCCCATTCTCAGAATGTAAACAAACGTGCAAAAACACATCCAATGGCGGCGCCCATGGTTTGGTTCCACTTGTCTTAACTCTCTACACACAGGGACTCTCTGGTTTGAACCTACCCCGGTCAGTAGCAAAGAAAGTTTGATCACCATGGCAACATCGGTCAGTTCTCAACTGGTCGCTCCAAGATTTAACTTCCTCTTCTATATCCGACGATTTCCGAATAAAAAAATAAAAATTAAAAAAAAAAAAAAAAAAAAAAAAAAAAAAAAAACCCTTTCGATCGGAATGAATATACAAACAGGAGCGCGGCCGCAGTGACGCGACGTCACGCGTCTTACCGCGGCGGGCGGCGCGTCGGCGGGAGCGCTCGCGCTGTGTGTTGCTGTTGCCGCGCGTTTTATAATAACGCCGCGCATCACGCTGCGATGCGCTGTGCTCTGTGTGCTCTCCGTGAGCGCTGTATGCGGTTCTACTGGAAACAATGAAGCATTTAGCTGCGGATATTCTTCTCTATTCTATTCCTTCTCCACGGTATCCGTTTCTGGATACTGCTGAAGAACAACGCACAATGGAAAGAGTCAATTTTGGGAAGGGTTGGACGTGGAATATATGACTAAAAATGCAAATTTTATTGTATTTACCGTAAAAAAAATAAATTATAAGGGGTGATTCTTAGAGAAAACTTTACGATAAAAACAATGAAACCACTTTTAAACTTCCACGTTTCGTATTAACAAATATATAAGCATTTAAAGTTGTTGTTGTCATATCCAGCCTCTCCATTTTGCTTCAATTCACTGTGCGACAAGCCGCTGATCGAGTCAAGCAAGTCGATGAGTCGAGGCAGCTTCTGTTATATCCTCACCTCGCCCCGCTCCATCCCATCCCACCCCGTTCAGTCGCAACTCGATTCGCGGCTACTCCAGAATCGACCAGAAAACAAACAAACAAACGAATAAACAAACAAGTCACCCGCACACCGCACGACACGATATGCGATGGACGGATGGACGAACGTACGAACGCATCGTTCCGACCGCACTCACGGCGCGCGGGCGGCCGCGGCGGGCCGCCCGCCCGCGCCCCCCTGAGCTGCTGCAGCACTGCGTACATAACCACTCACAGTGGTACCTTATGCATCGGAGATAATTAACTAGAGACTAGAGTCCCTATATGTGGAGAGTTAAGACAAGAGGGTAGTCAACCTCTGATTGGTCATGAGTTTTAGTCTCAAGGAGCGCCGCTATTGGATTGTTCATTTTTGTTTACATACCTTTATTTACAAACAAAAAGGTCCAACGGTATTTTACGGATGAAGGAGTTAACTGTCTATGAACTTGTTAATTTCAATCATGATGCACCCCAAGAATCAAGAACCAAGCACAGAGCTTTGGAGAACTAGGCACTACCGAATTGGCTCCCAAATGGCCGAATTGGCTCCGAACGTCGAAGTCGATATGTTGACGGGAGTCGAATTGGCTCCAACGAAATTTAAAATTTCAAATTTTTAAAAGTGGCAACGCTGCAACAAAAAAGTTACAAACACCAATAGAATTTCCAGTTGATTTGAAGGGACGGAAAATAGAATTTGTAAGCAGTATACGCAACATGATGAATAAACGTGAAGAAATTGAAATTGATCTTTTGAAATTTAAACAAACTAGCAATTATTTTACATTCGATGCTTTGGTCTCAATAGCCAAAAACCTCGACGCAGCTTTTCTCATCAGTCAACGTATGATCCATATTTGCGGTGTTCTGTTGAGACCCCGAAAAAAAAAATTGCCACCACGTGCATGTATCGAAAAAAAAAGGCAACCATGCCTACTATTGTTGTTGATAGTCCTAAGTAGAGTCCCTGTATATCAAAGAGTCTCGCCATACGGGGTATAGATTCTGATTGGCTGCTAGATTTTAGGCTTTCACGGAGCTCAAGGAGGCGTTCTGTGTTATTCTCCATAAGAGAACCGTTAAAACACCCCTACGAGGAGACTTACACGCCTTCTCGGTGAACCGAACCAATCAGAGTGGACGCCTCCTTCGATTTATTTATTTATTTATTTAAGTTTGTACATAAGAGCTATTAGCTTAAAATACACGTCAGGAAAAAAAAAAAAAAAAAAAAAAAAAACAGATAACTACATATTTAATAATAACGCTGGTTCTTAAAATTAAATTAAGTTTTAAGTATTAGCCCACTACTCCTCCACACTGTAAAGGGCTTTGTTAATAAGAAATAGTCTCAACTGTCCAAAAAAATTATCAAACTCCTCATTTTTAAATAAAAGTTTAAGCTCCTTAGGAATTGAATTAAAAATTTGAACAGCTGAGACTGGAACAGAAGCTCTTGAGGCTTCCTATCTAAATTTGGGTGTGTCAAGGTTAACATGCCTGCTTTTATAATGATGTTTTATAATGATGAGAGGGGCATAAAAGGGATGGATAAATAAGCTGATTATAGATTGCAAATTTTAAAATCTCAAAACAATACAATGAAGGTAGGGTTAATAGTTTATGCTCGATAAAAAAAGGTTTACAATGGTGGTTTACAGGTAAATTGAAGATAGTCCGAATAATTTTCTTTTGGAGCACAAACAGCTTGGAAGCCTCAGGACTTCGACCCCATAAAATAATACCATAACTTAATCTAGACATGATGTTGGCATGATAAAACATTAAAACACATTTATTACTCGTAACCTTTGTCAGATTTCTGATGGCCCAAGAATAGCAAGGAATTTTCTTGGCGACTGAGCTGATGTGAGTTTTCCAATTTAAATGCGAGTCAATGAATATGCCTAAAAATTGTAGGTAGTCAAAAAATTGAACCCCACAATATTTCTGAATATCATTACAAGTTTCCTGGAGGAGAGAGGACAGTTTTGTAGTTGGAGAATAAATAATTAGTTTGGATTTGTCTTGATTTACAATCAAACCATTAGCTAAAAACCACGAGTAACATTGATTGTAAGCTAATACTACTTTCTCACCAATATTAGACCCATCAATTACAACGGAAGAATCATCAGCAAAGATGAAAGAAGAAAAATCAACATTACAAGGTAAATCATTGATAAATATGATAAACAAGAGAGGGCCTAATATTGATCCCTGAGGAATACCAATGGATAACAAGAGTTCCTCGGAAAAAACTGACCCCATGACAGATTTTAAACATACAGATTGATACCTATCACTAAGATATGATGACATGAGATTAATGGCTGATTGATTAAGGCCGTAGAACCTAAGCTTATCTAGAAGTAACTGGTGGTTAACTAAGTCAAAGGCTTTTGACAGGTCGAAGTGGAGACTAATCACAGGAAATTTGGATTCAAAAGCTTGATATACATGATTTAGAAGTTTTTGCACAGCGTGAATTGTTGACTTGCCTTTTCTAAAGCCAAACTGGATTTCTTCTTCACGTGTCGAGACTCTTTGATATACAGGGACTCTAGTCCTAAGCGTGTGTAAAATGGTTCGACAAATATTTTTTTGACAAAATCTCTCGATTCTAACAATCGGAGCCATCAATTCGACTGACCTTTGACCGGAGCCGATTCGACCCGCAGCCTACATGATCGGAGCCGATTCGGATGTACCCGGGGAGCCCCTTGGTTGCATAACAGCCAATCAGATTCGTTTCCACCAATGTCGATGACCTTTTGGAACCTTTTGGAGACCTTTTCGAACCAGTCTAAAACTTCGGCAGAAAAGTTCAAGTATTTCAATTAAGACAGTCCGTATAGCTCATGATTTACCATTTCGGAAGCCTTTGAGAAGTCGAACAGAGTTGACAAAGTTAGTTTTTTGTCGTCCATATCATCTGGGACTTAACAACAAAGCACAAAATCAAGCAGACTGAAACAGACTCTGAACTGAAGCAGAGAGAGAGAGGAAGAGAGAGGAAGAGGAAGAGGAAGAGAGAGAGAAAGAAAGAGAGAGAGAGGGGGGGGGAGGGAGAGAGAGAGAGAGAGAGAGAGAGAGAGAGAGAGAGAGAGTCTGGAGCGTCCAACTTCTTCACCAGATTACGTCATCACTAAAACAGTGCATTCTGCGTTGGCTAGTAGACAATGGTCATCGAGGCCGGTCTGAAGAACTTTCAACTAGGGGGCCTTTGTTTTGAGATCCGATCGGAGGACCAATGTGCGTCATGTCCATCAAATATTCACGCACGCACTCTCTCGCGCGCGCTCCCTCTTAAATCACGATCGCGGACGCCCCGGATGCCAACGCGACGCAGCGTGCAGACGCAGACACGTAAATTCGGATGCACGATCGCCGCGCGCCGGGTAGCCTAGCCCTAGCTTCTGCTTTCCAGCTACCGATTGCTGGCTACCATCTAGTCTCCTTCTCCCCTCCTCCTTCAACGACATTAGGGTGCTCTCTCTAGAATGAAAATGGGGATCTTTTACACATAGTTTTCCCCAACAGCAATATGAAAGTATGATACACTTCCATAGAGTTTAGCCCAAAGAAACCTATGTTTACTCTCAGTAGCGTACGCAGGAGGGGGCTAAAGGGGCTAAAGCCTCCCCCCCCCCAAACCTCCAATTTTTGGGGGTGGAGGGGAAGGGGGGAATAATTTTTAGTCAAACGCTTATCAGTGTGAGCCCCTCCCAAGAAAAATCCTGCGTACGCTACTGTTTACTCTACAAATCCTCAAAATCATCTTACGAAGCCGGAAAAATGGCTTATCAAAAATCCGTAAACTCAAACAGCGCCCTTGCATTTTCGATAGTATCAAACAAAACCACTGCTATATGATCATCAATACATCCTGATAAAAATGGTCCATGAAAATCCTTGACCAAACCTCCATACAATGTGGATTTCCATGAAATCATATGGATCTCCTTGAAGTTGTACGGAAATTCTTGTAAATCCTTAAAAATTTCCATATATTTTCAAGGAGATTCTTATGATTCCATGGAAATCCACATTGCGTGGAGATTTGGTCAAGGATTTTCATGGACCATTATTACCAGGCCTAAACCCTTGGATGCCCCAGGTTTTTTTACACCTTTTGATAACCTCGGGGGGGGGGGGTAAATTTAAACCCCAACTCTTTAAAAACCATCTTGTCCAGGATTCTCTGAGAAACGATAGTATGTAAATGTTTGGGAAGGAAATTATCCAAAAAAATTACTATCTTCAAATAATCCACACAAAAAACAGTAGCAAACGTCCATTATTTGATTTCTTTGAATTTTGACATTTTTATAGGGCTTAGAGCATCTAAGCCAATCTGATTCCTGTATTTCAAATTTCCCGCTCGTCCCTAAAACAGTCCATTGTAGAACACGGCGCGGATCTTTTTCCGCGTAGAGCGTGCGACCGTTCGCATAGCTTATGTAGAGTGTGTCTGCTATACTCCGTTGTGGCACGGGCTGGACTTAAAGGCCGTTATAAACATACAAAGGAGGGAGAGGAGGCGAGGTGCAAAACCGGCCCTTAATGATTATTGATCATGGTAATCAGTGACATAACCGTCTAATCAGTAATCAGCGACCGTCCGGCGGCTCGGCGCGACTGAGACTAGACTGTGGTCAGCTAATCAACATCCTCGGCGCTAATCGCAATAATTTGGGAGGCCTGACTCCTGAGCGTCAAGAGCGAACATGCACTTGCACTGGAAAGATCACACACAAGAGTTAATGTTTTTCCTTCAAACGATGAATGCGTGCAACAGAGAACGCGAGTGCGTCTGCATAAGTATAATGCGTAGTCATTCTCTTGATTGTTCAATGTTCCCCTTTCCCCCTTGATCCTTCCCTCGCTACTCATTCACCTCTGGTGAGCAAAGTTCCAAGGGGGGAGGGGGGGGCTGCAGTCGCTTTTCGCAACTTGCTCTACGATCGTTTAGACGAAAAATGACCATGGTTTGTAAGATTCCTCTTAATGTGAGTTGCCGTCCGTTTGCCACGAATTTAATGGAACATAATGGGTTGTCGACTTTATGTGTTATACGTCGGACGTAATAAGTTTTGGACTTTTTGTGTTATTGGACTTAATGGAACTGGACACTATGTTCCTTACGACATTTTGGAGTTAGAACATTTAATTTATTTACTTGTTTACTATAAGTGACGGTAGCGGGGTAGCCACTCCATGACCCCGGTCAAGTTTATCTATTTTTATAAATGTTACATTCATCGGGGGAGAGGGTAGTGCCAACAATAAAATGTCGACTTTTTCAGTTTATTTTTTATTTTTTAATTTTGCACGTTCTGCGAGTTCATTTTGATATAGTATAACTACCGTAAATATCCGGACTGACGCCGTAACTCAAAAAGTAAGTGATTTATTTAGCTAAACTTGGTTTCATTTGAAAGAAAAAGTAAAAACAAACCGATTGAGATCAAAACCAGCTTATTTGACTAAGTTATGGCAGTTTGAACATGGGATGTAAGGAAACATCCGACCGTTTTTAGAGCATTTTTTTTTTCTTTGTAGAATTAGCCCGTAAAACTTTCCAGGGGTTCTGTTTACAACAAAAATGACTGGACAACGTCGAAGACGACTTGACAAAATGTAAGTTGAAACGACCAGACATCCTCCGTTTAGACCGAATTTGGCTCCCTGAGATTTCTGGCTATTCCCGGAATTAAAGACAGCTCTCCGCGGCAAGCGATTCGAAGTGCATAAGATTCAAAGGAAGATACTTTCAGAAAGAGTGAGAGAAGCTTGAAGATTCCGAGGATAGCGGTGATGAAGAGTTTGTAAATTTTGATGAGAATACATTTTTGCTCTAAAAACGGTAGGGTGTTTCCTTACACCATATGTTCAAACTGCCATAACTTGGTCAGTTTTTGTTCAAATAAGCTGGTTTTGGTTTCAATTGATCTGTCTTTATTTTTTCTTTTGAATGAGACCAAGTTTAGCTAAATAGGTTACTTGGTTTTTGAGTTACAGCGTCAGTCCGGATATTTACGGGACAGCCTTTGTATTAAGAGGTTTCCTTAAAGTTTTATCTCGTTAGAAAGCGTATTGAATGATAAGAAGTTTTCTTTCCCCCCTTTTAAATTTTCATGCGGATCTGGGGACGCGGACGGGGGGCAGAAGAGGCCTAAACTCACTAACCCCTTGTTGAGCCAACATTTTACGCAATGTCGCAATCTATGATGGGATTTTTGGGGAAAGTTTTAATGTGTACTAAAGTCACAATTTTTAGAAATACACCGCGAATAAATGCGGTTGCGATGGATTCTCTCTTTGATTCAACATTTTTTATCCGGCGTACCAAACATTTTTTGCATCTTTCCGCAGCTTCAACATACTTGCAGTTGAATACTTTTTGCAGTATTGTTTTTCCTTCTGTTTTTTCCTAAGTAGGGGGCTCAAGTTTTAGGAATACCATTTTTTTTTTTTTAAGCGTGCCGTATATATACGGTACGCTTTTTGTTTTCATTTTCATATCTAATATATAGGTTGCATGCTTTGCTTATGGCAAAACCTTGGCGGGAAAGGTTTGAAAAATTAAAAACGTGTTTTCTTAAAACTGGTTTCATTAATCGTTAATTTATTGCTGCAATCCAGGAGGTCTCGGCGTCTATTTTCTTAAAATTGTAAAAGTGTTGGTATTCCTGTTAATTTCAATAAGTTATTAAGCGTCAAAGTCGAATTCCTTTGAACGAGAATTCCATACACGTCCAGCAACCTAAGTCATTTGTGCCAACCTATGAGTCAAAATTCCAAGGCAGGAGGGGGGTGGAAACATCCTTCACAGAAACCCTCTTTGCCCCTCGGTTTTGGGCTCCACCGGTCACGAGATTTCTTCACGGTTCATTAAGCGGAGAGATTTGTGAATGTGTGGGAGAGAGAGGGTGTTAGAGAGGCTTTGTGTCTCGGATCTCGGAGGGTCTGAGGACTCATAAAAGTGTCAACATCAGTTTGACGACGGTATCGAAAAGAAGTGACGGCGAGGTATTGATGAAGAGCGGGGGGGGGGGGGGTATAGAAAAGAGAGGGGCTCATTCATATCCTTTAGTAGACCTGTTTAGTGATGACGTCACCATCAAAATAGGTTCCAAACAAATGCTCTATCTCGCTCACTCTCGTTGATTTACCTATAAGAAATCAGATCCAAATTTTCGAACGCATATTCATGCTAGTTAAAGCACAGTTTTCTCAAATTTTATTGCACCATTAGATTCCACGTACCTTAAAGTATTTTTCACTCTAACATAATTCCTAAAAGATCACAAGCGAATTTACAATCACAGTTATACCGAAAGATGTTCTACGTTTTGTCCTCGTCTTACTCACGGTCTCTTATGGGAGTATCACCGCCATGACACTCAATCATTCTAACTTCTCTTCGTATCGAAGCTATTGTTCGAGGTATAACACATGTCGTGATGGTGCTGATGAGCCTATATCCTAGAATGTTGTGCTCATAAGAAACTGTGAGTGTGACAAAGACAAAACATAGGACTTTCTTCGATATAGCTGTGATTGTGCATTGTTGCACGATGTTTCAAAAAGTTTGTGGTAGCGAGCTCACATTTTATCACTGAGAAAAAAGTGGGTGTTAAAACTGTAAGAATAGAACCATAGATGTGTTTCGTCTTATTTCAATCATAAGACCTATCGTTGCTATAGTCAGCGCTCTTGAATCTACACGAATACCGATTGTCTCTATAAAATTTCGATTATTTTTATGGGAAATAAAGCGCGGGAATATATATCATATCGGAAAATTCATTGAAACAATCGGAAATTTTTATAAGGGACGTGAAATCCAATGTTGTGATAAACACAACTGGTGCAAAGAACATGTTGTTTACTAGCACTTGTATTTGAACATTTGAATCGTGTTTCAGATGGGAAAACCCACGAGAGCGAGTGAGACGGAGCCTTTTTTTGGAACCAATTATTTTCATGACGTCACACTAAACAGGTCTTGGTCATTGGAAACATTTGAAATTCTGGGGGATCGGCAAATTGAAAACCCCTTAATGAACGTCTATGCAATCAAGGGATTTTTGAGGAAATTTTGGGCGTTTTGTTGAAAAAAATGTTCTTAAAATCCAGAACAAAGGGAGGGGGTTAAAATTCAAATTAATAGCTCTAAAAAGTGAGAGGGGCTGTCGCGTGTCTTCCACCCCTGGACAGCCTCCTCCCTGCGGCTATGGAATTGACTCTGGAATAACTTATTTACCTATCCTAAAAAGTTTCTCGCGTGTACAGTATTTTTTACTGGAAGCCTCTTCAAATTTTGAAAATTATAGGTCCATATGAAACTTTGCTTTTCCAAAACGAAAAATGATATCGACCCACGGCAACAGAAAAAAAAATCATATTACAATGCGTTATAGGCTTAGTTTTAACTGTAAACTTTTGATACTTTTCAACAAAATAAATGGGGAGAGGGGGAATTAAAATCCACAAACGTCTTAAACCTCCACACCTACTATATAATCTATACCCCTAGAATGCTTCACGTGTAAAGGGCACCTGAAATGGTTAGTTCTGTATATTAAAGGATTATTTTTTCATGAATTCGCAAGTGTTCCATTTATACATATTACATATCTACATCGTGACAATCGCAACAAGTGCTGACAGCACCTAAAACGGAAAAAAGAAGAAAAAAACTGTTTATTATTTAGAATCACGGCTTTTCCGAATATGACACTTTTTGACTTCAAAAGAACGCAACCTCATTTTTGATCCCTGAACAAGCCGTTTAAAAGGTGGAGGGATTTAGAAATATCTACTGTCTATACTTCATGTGGGTAAAAAAGATCGAGCCTTATCAAATAATTTTCTCTTTTCAGCTTTCAATGGGTTTGTTGCAAACTTTTGCTACAGCGCTATAGAGTTTTGATTTTTATGTAAAATCGCCTGAAAATTACATTGGCGGCATCAAATAGTCATAAAATCCATTAATAAACCCACAAAACGCATTATAAAGAAAGCCAAAATGGCAGTCGTAAAGCCGAACAATCTCTGCACGCGCATACGACGAACATCAAAGATAGGCGATCCATTTTCCCCTTTTTCGTTGAAAAGGGGGGGGGAGAACATATCTCTACAGTCAAACTGTGATTTTAAAAATTTGCATGGTCAAGATGTTGTGTTCTGTGAAGGGTGGCGGGGGGGGGGGGAGCAAAATATCAAGAATATAGGGTGTTTCAAAACTTAAGTGCCAAACTTATGGAGTGTATTTTTGGGGTCAACACATATATAAGGCTTTATTTTCCTACACGAATATGTGCTGCAAATGTTTCTCTTCTGAGCTAGAGCCCTCCAAAGTTTTGAAAACAAAAATCAAAAAACGAACACAAAAAACAACGCCTTTGACTCATCTCCTTATAGATACATCTGATCTTTTATTTTTTTCATCATTTCTCACCAAATCAGCTCAATTGGACAGCACTTGTCACAAAAGAACTGAGTGACATTTTTGATAAAATTGAGTTATTGATTGATAGACCTAGCAATACTCAATCTCGAAGCAACAAGTGCTTCTTCTAATAACAACTATTTCCTCATTGAAGCCTCATTGAAGTCATTGTCCATGTGATGAAATAAAATGAGAACTTGGTTCCTTTTTCTTAAACCTTAATCCGAGTCACGTAAGGAACCAACTCCGACTTGGTTCCTTTTATAGAATTGGGAACGGACTTAAGTCCGGATTAACAGATTTTAAAATAATCAACAGTGTAAACCAACTCTGCCGTTTGGTTTCTCTTAGAGACTCGTTTTTCGTGATTATGCCAAACAAAAAGAAGAAAGGAACCAAGTCACTTTAAACGCTAAAAATTAAGTAGGTACCTTTCCTGCATAGGAAATTCCACTTTTCCGGTGTTGAAAAGCAAAAACATAACACGGTAGTTGAATGAAATCAAAACGTAAGTAATTCCGCGTTTTTTGTTTAAATGCTAGCTCTTCAACTTTGGACTCAATTTTCTCGAGATCAGCTCCATGTCACATGGTTCCTCTTTGATGAATTATCATTGCTAGCAAAAGCATTAAAGCTGTTCAGACTTTAGTGGCATGCTTTTCCAACACCTGCGTGTTGGAATTTTCCCTGCTTGTTTTTTTTTTTTTTTAACGCAAAAATGTGATGCTCTATTACTCAAGTCATATCGCAGTTACTTTTCAGACCATCTTTTCCTTTGCTCATATCTAAAGATGAGATAGAGATGGGAGGCGAGGGGAGGGGAGGGGAGGGGAGGGGAGGGGAGGGGAGGGGAGGGGAGGGGAGGGGAGGGGGGAAACACCAAGTTTGGAATTTCGCGAACTTTCAACTATACGTTCACGTGAGACGAGGTCCTTGAACTAGCGGCAAAAAAGCTCAAAGCGTACTCTCGAGCGTGTGCATGCGCGCGCACGGAGAAGGGAGCGAAAAAAAATGAAGAAGAAGGAAAAGAAGAAGAATAACGTCTGCCGGAGAGAACGACCAGGAATGCAAAAACGAGCCAGTGCCAAAAAGAGAGTCTCCGGAGATTCGCTGACGAATCGCGGAGGATCAAGAGCTATAATCAACACAGTGTTGCCATATAAACATTTAAAAAATAAATGGAATTTCCATCATCGCATCGCATCAGTGCGATCGACTGATCTTGTGTATTGAACAGTATCAGGTAATGAAAATTGGCGATCGCGTCTCGCGTATATCATTGCCCGGAGGTGCCATAAAAAGTGTGGGGGAGGAGATAAGGACGCTTTTGCATGATGAAATTGGCGACGGCAAACGGTAAATGGACGCCCGCCAAAACATCCATCCCCCCCTCTTGTTTTTGTCCCCACCGACCATCACGGCAATGTTGCCAGATTTTACCATAAATTGCGAACTCGTGCTTTCAAGGGCTCTATATGAAAAATTAATTGAGATAGAAAATCATGAAAAAAAAGGAAATCATGAATGTGTGGCCATATCCCACAAAAAAAAAAAAAAAAAAGAATTTTGGCTTGTTTAAAAAAAACAAAAAATGAAAAAAAGGGTAAATAATTTTTTTGAAGTGACTAATGACAGTTCAAATATTATCTCTAGGTTGTATGGAATAGTTCCATCATGACAGAATTTAAAAAAAAATTAGACTGATGGAGCTAACTCAATTTTGAATTGGGGTCCGAGCAGACCCTTCTCCTTAGTAATCAACGTATATTAAATACCTTAGGAATATGGAGGTTAACCTTGAAGGTCATAGATGCAACTAAAGTTTCTTTTTATTCGCAGTTGTATGTAAAATTTCACTGGAATATCAGTCATCATCCACGCCATTTGGCAACGGCGTTCTAGATTACAGATGTTCGGACACTCTCACGCTAGGCTAAAGCTGGTAGTTGTATGGGCTGAAGTTCAAAGTTCCATAAAAGCGCAGGAATTTGCCTGTGGCTGTTGTCTAGTAATTCATCATTGCTGTTACATCGTAAAACTTTGAACAGCCAATGCGCTCATCTTTTTTTAAATGCCCAATTTTACTCACGCGCATGCACGATGCATGTGTGCATACAGTGTCGTATTTCATTTCAAATGTTTTTCTTGTTCTCTCTCTCTCTCTCTCTCTCTCCTCCCCCCCCCTCTCTCTCCCCCCCTCTCTCTCTCTCTCTCTCTCTCTCCCTCTCTCTCTTTGAGTTCTGAAGAATACTCAGCATAAGTCTTTTGCCAGTCGACAGCATTATGCCTCATCTTTTCATGATCAATGGATGGTCTCTTATAACGTTTTACGGGGCAAACCTTGAAACATGAAGTGCCTTCGTAAGATTATTACGGATTTTAAAACGAGTTAGACCACTTTTCAGAACGAAGCTGTATAATGAGTCAGTTGTGCAAAGGTTATATTTTTTTTGTGCTCTATGAAAATGCTAGATGATTTTAGTTGCCTCTAATTTTTACAAATTTTGTCAACTTCAAATTCACTGACAATGAGAAAAGAAAGGAACAAAGTTGCACCAAAGGCGTAACGCGAGAATGCCAGTCTTATTAATGGCAATTTAAGATGGTCGCAGTTCGATTTTCGCAGTTCTTGACGAAATGTCAAAAATTATCATATATAGTTTCGATGACTCAATTTTACCATTTATACCAACTCAATCTAATTCTATCATCTTCAGAAAATGCGGAGGATTCATAAATAATATCGTCCAAACATCGACGAAGGCTGAAACCTAGATATTTACACGTTTTTTTTGTGATAATGGTTTAATCATTGCAAATAATTTTGATTTCGCAGAGGCTGAACATCATGCGACAGATTTTATAAATTGCACTTTACCATAAAAAAATTTGGAGATTTATGATTTTGACTGCATACTAGTAAATGATACAAACCGTGACAAGTATGAAGTACCTACTTATTTATAAATTTTGGGTGATTAGTTTCATCATCGCTAATCACTGTGCTCTTAGAACCTCGTAAATACACGCAACAATCCGAGCGTTGCTTTCTATGGATTGCACTCTACTGCGATTGCGCAATTTAAATTAGGTTCAATGAATCGTGTATGATACGATTGCCTAAATGTCGATCCACTCGCCTCTTTTCAAAAATATATGAATCTTCAGCAATAAAATATCATTTCGATTAGTGCAGGGTAAAAAAAAAAAAAAAAAACCAACATCACACATCACATTTTTAACTTTTTTACCGCTCAACGTTGATAAGAGTGCACGAATGAAAAGACAGGGTTTTAATCATAAAGCATCACGCATCAATTTATTACTTACGAAATAGAGCAAACTGGTCGTTGATGAATCATCGTTAAACATAGGGTGTGCTCTTTTGAAGAAATCCTTATAGAAACCTCGAGGTTGTTCATATCCGGAGAGCGCTCCTGATGTCTCATGGGTCCCCCTCTCCGGCAATCAACTCAAATTTTATCAAAGCAGAAGTGATGATTCTATGATCGCACTAACTGGTGACTAGGCGGCATCATTACCATTGGCACACGTATGCAAAGGAGCGATTCCCTCCATTTTTTCCCTGTATAGGAGGAGGGGGCGGGGGCCTCCGGGGGGGGGGGGTGTATGAACGTTCCGATTTTTGTATTAAGTCAACGAACTATGTACGTTTATGACATACATAAAAAAGTGTTATGAGCTGGCCTATTCGATGTCCTCGTGCAGAGGCGTTTTTAATTTGTCACTTTTGTAAAATCCCATAAATCGCATATTCCTAAAACTATAAGCATCAAGTTATATCAAAACTACTACTAAAACATGCAAGTATACTAGTATTACTAGTGGCGTCCTCGAAAATGCTTAATTATTATGGCTGATTCCACTGCTGAAACTGCCGAAATCAACTCGATAATACAGATTACTCTATGCATTTGGAGGTTGGAACCACCCAAATATTATTGTCGTTGTTGTGGAATGGGCGGGAATCTGGCGAGAATGCAGGTGATTCCAACCTCCAAATGCATCGTGAAATCTGTAATATCTTGTTGATTTCGACAATTTTCGTCATAAAACCAGGTACAATTAAGCATTTTTGAGGAAGTAGAATTCATAATCGCAAAAAGATCCCATTAATTGTTTGATTCAATCGCCTAAACTTTCGTTCAAAAGTGCGCATATGCATGGGGAAAATACATAGAATCTGAGTTTTTTTTTTTCGAAACCAGAGGTCCTTATTGGACGGCAATCAATACGATAGGTCGCTCTATTGAAACAGTCTATTTCGTTTGTTGGGGCCTAGTTGAAGAAAAATGACTCTTAATTTTCCCTTGAAAAAAAAAGAAAAAAAAAAAACCTACTGTGCGACGGCAACTGCGCGAGGTTGCGTCGCGTCGCTTAGCTTGTGGATAGAGTGTGCCTGATTGGTTCGATCTTATAAAATCAGGACTAGTTGTGAATCAGCTCGTGTTTGCAATCCATTCAAATCAATTGATCCTCGGGCGGGCACCTCATCTCCTGATTCATCCAGGTCTTCTTGTCCTTCTCCTTGTCATTCGTTCCCCGCAGGGAATTTGTCATTTGTCCTCCCCGCTCATGTAAAACATATGTGCTAGATAAATAGATAGAGAGGGAAAGAGAAGGAGAGAGAGAGAGAGAGAGAGAGAGAGAGAGAGAGAGAGAAAGAGAGAGAGAGGGTGTGAGAGAGAGAGAGAGAGAGGGGAGAGGGAAGAGAGAGAGAGAGTGAGAGAGATGGGCGGAGGAGGACCATATTTTAACTTTGGCCTCTAATCCAATCTTTCTATAACGCAAGTGTTCTGATGAGTGAAGAGGTAAGAGGACAAATTCCTTGGTCCACTTCTGGGTCAAGTGTTAGCTAACTGTACTCGTGATCGATTAGTAATCAGGTCGATCAATGAGCAATCGTGTTTGATGATTAATACAACGCTATGAGTAATCGATAACAACCTTTGGTTTTTACCAGATTTTTCAAATCATTTTAGTCCCGGGTCTCTATCAACACGATGGGTCTGCTACAAACTTTTGCAACATCGTTGAGGGATGGTCGAATCCTTTGTAAAATCACTTGAAAATAACGTTGAGAGCAACAGAAAGTTCCAAAATTTACTAACAAACTCAATATTTTTTTTTTTTTTTTTTTTTTTTTTTTTTTTTTCAAAATTACAAGATGGCGGTCGAATTAGCGAATGAAAGTGGGGGAGCCCCATCTACTCTCAATTTTCTCCATAATGAATCCCTTTTCTCATTGTCCTTCATGTTTGGCCATTTTTTAATGCATTTGACAGGCTCAAACCTGAAACTCATCTTGTTCAGTGGCGGCTTCGTGCTATTTTGCTATACCATATTTTTAAACGTACAAGCAGAACCATAAGTCCTGCGTCTACGATTCGATGCAACCCGCATTACACGTACACTTAACACTCTCTTATCTTTCTTTTCTTTTGTTCTCTAAAGACCGAACGAGGTTCGGGCTACTTGTAGTGCGGGTTGCGTCGAATCGTCGACGCAGGACTGATGGCTCTGCTTGTACCTAGTTTCCATTTGAACCTATGCACAAGTATCAGTCTCCAGGGGCGGCTCGTGCACTTTGGCAACAGTGGTTTGCCTCCATTTGCATCTATGTTAAACAATCGATTGTTGGTGAAGCGCTGCTTCACTGTCGAATCGATTATTTACATAGATTCAAATGGAGGCAAAACACTGCTGCCAAAGTGCACGAGCCGCTACTGTCGGTTTCTCAGGGTCTTAGTAAGTCCCCTGAAGATCGATTATTTTACGTCGGTTTAAATAGAATAAAAAATCCGTGGTTAGGTTGCACGAGCCGCCACAGGTCTCATCGCGTTAAGAGATATTAGTGATAAATAAGCCTCATTCCCATTCATATAAATGTTAAATCAATGAGGTGTTTTTGCTTTCGAGAAAAGTCGGTATCTCGCTATAACAAACGGAGCTTTTACACTTAGGCCTGTAAGATCGATCATTTCCAAAGTTGTTCGCCGAAAATTCACTCAAAGTTTTGCGTTGACTGGACATTTTTTTTTCGGTCTCCGCATAGAAACTATTTCCCGCTTTGGTAAAATCTATGTTACACTGAAAAAACAAAGTTTAAGTAGAACCGAAGCAGCTTTTTACAATAGCTTCGCAGAGAAAGAGTCCTAGCTTTACCGGAGCGAGTTGCGGTTTTCCTAAAAAGCACTATACTTCGGTAGAGCCAAAGCGAGAAAAGAGACTGTTACTCTAAAAAATTAGTGATCTGGAACACACGCAAATTTTCTCCGGTACTGCTTGAACTTTTGCTCTGCAGAGCTATTTTAAAAGGCTGCTTCGGCTGTACATAAACTTTGTTTTTCCAGTGTACAATAATCTGAAATACATATAGCCTACTTCCATCGCCGAAAATGAGAAAAAAGGATGAACCGCGTTTTATTATAGTCGAAGGTGTGGCAAGTACCAGCTCCTCAGACTATTCTCCGGGGTTTCCCAACTTAACAACGACGAAGTCTAATTGTGAGCTCTATGCTCAGCGTACATGTGAGTATATCTCCTAACGAAGTCTAACGAGTAATAGTCTAAGTGCACGATTGTCGCAACCAGACTCCTCGCGACGATTGCGACAATCTCGTATGTGTATCATACCGCTTAGTCATCGGGCGGGTGTCATCGTCATCATAAGTCGGAGGACGTCGCAAGGGGAGGAGAGGGGCCATAAAAGGCGTATTTGCCAAATATCACCAAAATATTCTGCCAGTGGCGTAGCTGAGGGGGGGGGGAGGGATTTGGACCCCCACTCTCCCTTAACACTTAACTTTGCCCAAGAAAAAAAAAATTGAATAATTCTTACATTTTCAGAGGAATTTGTTCAAACTTTGTCCTTTAGACCTCCCTCCTTGACAATTTGCGGACCCCAAACCCCCTCCTCCCATCGGAAAATTCCTGGCTACTCCTCTTTTCGATGTGTTATAATGTACTATGACTTGCAAAGGAAAGTATGCTGGTAGAGGTTTTCATAGTGTCATTTTTTCACAAATTTTAAAGAATTTTTCTATTTCAGCGCTGAGAAAAATTTTCCGGTTAATTCAACCGGACGTCTCGTTAATACTTACTTCCCCGAAATTCCTGCGTTGTTTCAACTGGAATCACTGCTATTTTAACAGAAATTCCTGTTACTCGACCGGAATTCCTGTTAAAATAACAGGAATTTATTGTTAAATAGCAGGAATGCCGGGTAAGTAATTTTTGACAAGACGTCAGATTGTGGCAACAGGAAATTTTTCTCAGTGAGTGATTTCGGAGTTTCGCACTAAATACAACTTGAAAGTATATGCCTCAAAAAATATTAAACTCATTCGTAAATGATGAGAAAAGGGGGAGTGGCAATAAGGCCGGTTTTAGCCCCAAAAATGGTCAGCCAATTTAATTGGTCTAAAAGTTTTAATAGTAAAATGGATCTACTTACTCTTAAAGGCTTACATTTACAGGTTTGAGTGGTATTCACGGGATAAATGTTCTGTAATGGCGTATTTTACCCCCTCAAAGTGGGTCGGTTTGTGTTTTTCACGGAGAAAACCCTATTTTTCATTAAATTATTGAATACTTAGGTGTAAGATGGACATAACTCGGTTTTCTCCATTAGATATGTTATTAAGCTACTAAAAATAGGTAGCGTTCTTAAAAATAGTCACCGAACTGTGTCCGTCACGTGTGCTTAACAATATTAACTTTTCTGATTTCGTGAAAATGGAAAATTTGAACGAATTCTATGAATATATACGTAAAATAATAGCAATATGACATCTTGGCAGCCTGTAAAACGTATTTCATGGTTTTATAGGTTGCCATATAACTATATTACTGCAAGGATATTAATCGAATTTATGAATCTCCCTAGAAAGAAGAATGGCAACTTTGGACAGTGGGTGCGGGGATATTAGGTTGTGAAGCGGCTGTCGCAGAATTCGTAACCGCAAGGTTTGGCGTTGCCTTGTCTTCTTCTCCTGAATCTTTGTCACTTCTTTAAGTTGTCGTCATCATAAATCTCCAATTATCATAATGTCGAATGGAACACCTCCCGAATCTGCGTCTGCTCCTCACTGACTATATCTAAGTTCACGCGCCCAGGATTTTACGCAACGTACCGACTGCGGCAGCCGGCAAGACAGTGCGGTCCCTCCAAATTGGTTCTCAAAATCCGACCCCAAAAATCTACTTTTCACATCGTAAGTTCATTCACACGGTTGCCAAACGTATCGTCAAATATTTCGACTAGAACTGAACACGCACAAGTGGAAAAAGGTCACTTGTCCACTCCTTTTTCAGACGTTTTTCAATTCACCGATGGAAAAATATTACTCAGTTCAGTTCATGACTATTGAAGCACAAAACTACTGTGATCTGTTATCTTTTCCCGCAATCAGTGGAATCACCGCGCCGTTAAATTATACATTAAAATATCCGCAAGTTTTTCAAAGTCAGTGAGTGGTGACTCCATCGGTTGAGAAAAGATTACAGATCATAGTATTTTCGTGCTTCAACCCTTTCACGGGAAGTGGTACGCAATTGCACCATTTTATGCAACATGGGATTCAGTGAAATTTAAATTGACATTTTGTCAAAAAAAATTGTGTGACCCATCAAATTTTTTTTTTTGAAAATTGTCCTCTTTTGAACGGTCTAAAAAAATCTCAAAAAAATTAAAAACTCAAAATGCGTACATGAAAGGGTTGATAGTCACAAATTAAACTGAACTGAGCAATATTTCCACAACCGGTGGAATCATCGGTGAATTGAAAAATGCAATTAATTTTACGCAAAACGGAAGCTCTGACTTCCAATTTTAAAAAATAACGGAGAGGTAGGTATTCTTTTTGGACCCATCGCACTATATAGTCTGAAATAGTTAAAAAAGAGGCCAAAAATCATTTAAAAAAATTTGTAAAAAATTATTGTTTCGGACTTTTTAAGCTTAAATTAAAACTTTCCAGTGACATTTTTAGTTTTAAATTAAATTACTTGTTTGATTAAATTTGGTCTTGAGGTTTATGAATAATAAATTGATGAGAAATTTGTCTACTTTCTGATTTTTGGCCACTTTTTGACGATCTCAAACCACAGTGCGTCGCCCCGTTAAATAATCGAATACATTTTAAGGTTATACCGATGGATTTTTATGTCCTTTGGGGTGGGACCAGCTCTGATTTACATTACCATTCACTTTCTCAAAACCAAGCAAACCTTTAAAAATTATATTTATAATAAACGAAATTGTTGACCATCAACTTATCCACAAGCATTTTATCGTTATTTAGAGGCAAACGAGCAAGTCCAATTTAATTCACATAATTTTATCCGATTAAAACAAGTGAATTTGCACAGCGGTTTCGATCCGATTTTTAGTGCCTTCATGGTTTTGTATTTTACGTATACTTTTCCTGAACAATTAAAAATTTACTTTCGGTTGACGAGAATTGGTGCGACATTTTCATGAAAGTAGTGTATATTTTTAAAACTTTCGTCGTCTTGTTTTGCTGATAAAATCGATCAGCAGTTGGTGGGCTTTCACCACAAATTGAAGTACTTGTTGAAGTGAGCGTTTTAAAGTGTAATCTAGATTTTTGGCAGTTTTAAATCGCGATTGTCCGTTCCACCGAAACTTATATTTAGTGGTTATAAAACCAATGTCACTGATCTAATAGTTGAGATAATGAAACGGAGGCGGAGGTTAACTATTTTATTCCCCCTGTACCCCCCCCCTTCACTTAAATGAGAGATCTCCAAGTTTACATAAATTTAAACATTGCAAAGAACAAGATGTATTGGATTAACATACGTAATAAGTAGTAAGTAATATTAACATAACGTTTACATAAGATCTGCCCCCTCCTAAACTCTCACTGACCAAATCTATGTAAGGATTTTTAGCTTTTGAAAAGTTGCTTGAAACCCAAATACTTATAGTTATCAGAAAACGTTTATTTTATTTATTTATTTTTTTTTTTGGTGAATCGGTTGTCGAAAGAATACCTATGACTTCAGCCCCTCCCCGTTTCTGTCCTTTTCTAACACATGCAAACAAATGGGGCAAAGAGAGAGAAACACCATAGTTCCTGGCTACGGCTATGGTAACCGTGTAGTGGCAACAACAATTTTTGTATACTCATCATATTCGAGCAATAGCATCATACTCATAAGCAGTTTCCAATTCAGAGGCGAGGCGTGACATTTGGCAACAATGTATTTTTTCCATTTAAAGTCACCAAAAAAGTCGAACGCTTTAGTCATCGGCGATGACCTTTCTAATGTGTTTAAATGGGAAGAAGGAACGTTGCCAAATCGCACGCCTCTTCCAATTCCAATTCCAAGCCCGAGTATATTCGTTTCAGTAACTAGACCCTATCTCACACAGTTTCAGTTTTTATTCTCAATAATAGGGCTCTTGCAAACCTTTGCAACAGATGATTGCGGATTCTCGTTTGAAATCATTTTATGTGTTTGGAGGTGGATTTCGTGATTTTTTGTGAGCTTTTTTTTATCCCTTATTCAGCTTTATAAGCATGTAAAAAAAAAGTTTGCAACAGCTCAATTGCTAGTATTTGAAGAATAGTGTTTTGGAGCGCCTTCAATCAATTAGGTATGCAAAATCAGCACCGTGGTGTAGAAATATTTAACTACCTGATTAATTTGAGCGAGTAAACATTGATTTGTCTTCATAACTTGGTCGTAAAATGGTTAAAATTAAGACGAATGTCAATCTTGGCACTTTTTCGGGAATCATCATGTCTTAATTAATAACTAACCCTACTGTTCCCATTTAATCTATGTAGAATTATTTGGAATCTATGGGACGTGGGAAGTCTCGACTTACAACCTTGATTAAATGTGACCAAATTCATGCGATAATTCTGTGGGTGAAAGTTTCATTTTTAAAAGCTTTTTATTTGTTTCCTATGAAAGTGTCTTTATCTGACTCTGAATTTCTCAACGACCAAGCTCGACACCGCATGACTTAAAAAAGCTCCGGTTAGATTCAAGTAAAAGCGCACGTCTAATCCAGAGCCGGTCTGAATGATTCAGCGTGAATTCGGATTAACGTTGCCGAATCTTGCGAGCCAAAACTGAATAGCAATAACTATTCAATTTCATGCAGCAAGAGTTAGTGAGAGCCCCTCTGAACTTTCAAATTAAACATACCTAATCGATAAAACTCTTGAGTTCGCAGAAAAAAGTTAAAGGGGACGTACACCCTAAAATCGTAGTTGAGTTAAGCACGGAAATCGATAGAGGAAATCGAGACATGAACGATGGTGAAATCCGTTTGTCGAAATTCGTCTTCGTTGCGAAGATACAGCCGCCGAAAGATCCGGCGCTGACGTCATCTGCTCCAAGCGCACGATGCGGTACCATTGCGCTTAATGGGAAACGCAGCGCCCGCGCTGTTCCCCCTCAGTTTGTGAGGTTATCGGCACTCCAACGTAAAAATCGCTAAGAACAAAAATTGGAGAGCAGGAAATTTCCTTTCCAACTGTTTTTTAACTTTTTCTCCAAAATTATTTTTAGCTGAGATATGAACGAAAACGGCAAAACTTCGGATTGCGTTCGAATTTCTGACGGTCCGCGTTCTCAAATAGCCGTCTCTCTAGTCGCTTAAAGTTTACTTATGAAAACTACTGATGGACCATTATTGCAGGAAATTTTACGCTCTTCAAATTTAGTCCTTAGAGTTTTTGGCGTGCGGTAAGCCGTTGGCCCGGAAAATGCGAAGGAAAACAAAAAAAATGCCGCTTTCTTAATTCCAACACGCATTTGTGAGTAGTTTTTTCCTATTTTCCTTGACAACGGTAAATTTTTGATGGAAAATCATAAGGGGTAAAGTTAAAGAGCGCAAAATTTCCTATCGATTCATTACACAAAAATTTCAAATATGCGTTTTCTGACCGAGAAACTACAATTTTCGGTGATTTTAGAATTTCAAGACAAAAAATAAATCGAGATATGACGGGTGTCGAACCAATTAGCTTCGAATAAAACGAACGCCGCAAACTGGCAAAAAAATGATTGTGTTTACTTTTTAATGTTACCTACGATCGAGGATGCCGAGATAAGTTGAAGAGGTGATCTTCGTGTTTTGTTCCAACCTCACGCTCACCAGACTGTCGCGGCGCCATGCATGCCGGCCGGAGGACGGGCCGCGCTCGTGGTCCACGCACCGAGGTTAGCAGTTCGTCGCCGAATTCAATTCGAAGCGGATAACCAGATAATTCGATCGTAGGTAACATTAAAAAGTAAACACAATAATTTTTTTGCCAGTTTGCGGCGTTCGTTTTATTCGAAGCTAATTGGTTCGACACCCGTCATAATATCTCGATTTATTTTATGTCTTGAAATTCTAAAATCACCGAAAATTGTAGTTTCTCGGTCAGAAAACGCATATTCGAATTTTTTGTGTAATGAATCGATGGGAAATTTTGCGCTCAATGCGCTCTTTAACTTTACCCCTTATGATTTTCCATCAAAAATTTACCGTTGTCAAGGAAAATAGGAAAAAACTACTCACAAATGCGTGTTGGAATTAAGAAAGCGGCATTTTTTTTGTTTTCCTTCGCATTTTCCGGGCCAACGGCTTACCGCACGCCAAAAACTCTAAGGACTAAATTTGAAGAGCGTAAAATTTCCTACAATAATGGTCCATCAGTAGTTTTCATAAGTAAACTTTAAGCGACTAGAGAGACGGCTATTTGAGAACGCGGACCGTCAGAAATTCGAACGCAATCCGAAGTTTTGCCGTTTTCGTTCATATCTCAGCTAAAAATAATTTTGGAGAAAAAGTTAAAAAACAGTTGGAAAGGAAATTTCCTGCTCTCCAATTTTTGTTCTTAGCGATTTTTACGTTGGAGTGCCGATAACCTCACAAACTGAGGGGGAACAGCGCGGGCGCTGCGTTTCCCATTAAGCGCAATGGTACCGCATCGTGCGCTTGGAGCAGATGACGTCAGCGCCGGATCTTTCGGCGGCTGTATCTTCGCAACGAAGACGAATTTCGACAAACGGATTTCACCATCGTTCATGTCTCGATTTCCTCTATCGATTGAGCCAATGTTGTTTTTAAGGTGTACGTCCCCTTTAATAGATTGTTCTTGAGCCACCCTCACCATCGCAAAAAGCAAAAGTTAGCAAGAGCCCCGCTGAACTTTCAAATTAAACATAATCGATAGCTTTACTTTGCTCTTGAGTTCGCAGAAAAACGTTAATCGGTTATTGTTCTTGAGCCTCCCTCATCCATCGCAACTGTTGGCAACGTTGGCTCGACTTTAAATATTGTCTCCTCTGCGTGAGAAATGCGATTGCAAATAGTTCAAACAGAGGGGCACTGGGCACGGTTTTTTTTTTTTTTTCTTTTCTTTTTTTTTTTCTTTTCCTTTTTTCTTTTTTTGCTTCTTTCATTCTCGTTTATTCGATGGAGATCGAGATTTAGTTCCTGTTTTTTCTTTCGGTTGATTAATGCGGAATCGCCTTCCGCCGTTACTTGGAGATGGATCGGCGCAGTTCACGGCCGCACTTCTCTTCTCGGCGTGTCCTCGAGGTGTGAGATGGCCGGGCTTCAGAGGCCTTTGCATTTTGCAGCGATGCAAATAGACCGTGTTTAATGTGACCATAGTCACGGCATGGGATTTGTCTTTCTCTTTCTCACTCTCACTCTCACTCTCTCTCTCCCTCTCTCTCTCTCTCTCTCTCTCTCTCTCTCTCTCCTCTCTCTCTCTCTCTCTCTCTCTCTCTCTCTCTCTCTCTCTCTCTCTCTCTCTCTCTCTCTCTCTGTCTCTCTGTCTGTTTCAGCATCAATGTTAGAAAATTATGGAGATATGGGTTGTCATGAGACTTCAGCCCCTGCCTCTGTCCTTTTCTTATACATGCAGTCAAATAGGCAAAGAGAGAGAGGGGGAGAGAGAGAGAGAGAGAGAGAGACTCGTACGTCGCGTCGCTGTCAGAGAAAAATGCATCCTTAGTTTCGGACGGACTAAAAAGCAACTTTTGAGTTTGAGTCGCTCGTTGAATATTTTCTCCTCTCCTTCTGAGGAGCTTACAAAAGGGGTGTTTGGAGAGCGAGTTTGAGGACAGAGGCAAGTCGTCTACTCTTTCCGATAAGAACAACGTATCAGGATTGAACCTTATTTAACATAAATCACGACTCCTCTTCATTTTATTATGAAAAACTTGAGACATAGTGGCGATAGCGTCGCGTGAAATCTACCAACACTGCGCTTCGTCAATTTAGACACACAGTGTCTGATACTTTGCTGAAACTTTTCTAGAGCTCGTTTCAGAAGTGTAGACGGACCTAAATCATAATCTTTGGCGAATTTTCAAATTTAATTCCTTTAAAATAAAACCAAACTTGCTTCTGACTTTGTTCTTTTGCGTTTATAGTGTTCCTCGTTAAAAAGTGAACACTCAATTTCATTTTCATTGATTTTCATCGAGTAATATCAGAAATAATGTTCACAAATTCCAAAGATTATCGGTCTAGGTCCGCCTACACTTCTGAAACTACCTCTAACTGATAGTTTGCATTTTTCACTGATTGAAATGGACGGTGTTGTCAAATCTCACGTGACGCCTCTGATTTGAGGATTAAAACTTTATGGCTTCATCTTATGTTCCACCATTTTGTGGAAGAAGGTCGAATATGAGAAAAGGCTCTGGAGAAATTTGGATTGTTTTTCATATTTTGGTTCACGCCACAATGCATTTTACACCACTGCAGATTGTAACATTTTCTTGGCTATCTTCCAAGATCCATAGAATATATGTTTCATTCGTTGTTCCTCTTCCCTATTTTTTCTCCCCCACTTTTTCAGTTACCCTTTTAATCTGCCTTCCACCTCACCCCCAATTGATCCATTACATCTTTAGATTGCCGCAATTCACAGATCACCTTTGGCCCAAACCGCGAGCGTCAATGAAAAACACGCGAACCAAAGTTCTGCTCGGCGCGCAAGGGAACACGACCCAGAATACTCTGAACAACATTCTACCAACAAAAATCAATAGTATAAAAGCTAAATTTGAAATGAAAACTTTACAACCAGTAAAAATACTAACACTCCAGCTTTAAATAAGATAGATCACACGGCTTAAATTGAAACGTATCCCCACTAAACATTTTCCGAAGTAAAATAGTAACATTTTTCTTGTCCGGAAAAATCTCAGATCCAACCCTGTGTTTGGTGCATTGGGAAAAAAACAAAGAATCACAAACCACGACTTGCATCACCCATTAGTATACGGAAGGTTTTTGATTCAGTTTGTTCCATGTGCGCACGAAAGAGTTACACGGAAAAAAAAGACTGGTAGGATTTACCATTTGCATAGCTGATTTTAGCGTCTGCTAGCAAGTATGGTAAATTTCACCATAGTGTGGTAAATGCAACGTATCTTGTGGTAAAATAACGTGTACGTGTAAGTGTACGTGTCTTGTTGTATTTTACCACAATCTGGTGAAATTAACCATACTTGATAAAATACTCCAAAATCAGCTATGCAGATGGTAAGTTCTTCCAGTCTTTTTTTTTTTCCGTGATACTATTGAGGCCTAAAGAATCTCCCTGAGTTGTCAGGTTAAGCGGTGTCAAAGATTTTGCAAGTGGGTTAAAAGGCAATGCTTACGGAGCCACTAAAATCTACGAAACCGAACATTTTCAGAAAATCTGACACAGACCCCATATCTACAGACCAATGATTCACTCCCCTTAGATTAATCAATTATAAATTCAGGGGCGGACTAGCTCTAAATTTTCTAAGCGGGCAAGCTCATCACTATGAGGCTCCGTACCATGGTGTCCATGGTTCAATTGATGTGGTGTCCCCCAACGTTGATTAGCACTACTTCGGGGACCCTTTGGCACTGATCCGGGGGCCCCACTTACCGATGAATAGGTGTCAAATCGTACTGATATAGAGCAGCTTACCTCCCTATATTCTTACGTTAGTATCTCCAATCAATTTTCCCTGTTTTCATTTACATTGTAGCGCGCGACTCCAATGCAATTTGGGGGCTTCTTGTAAGTTAGACATGGTAAAGTTAGGCGGGAATGCCCATCCACCCGCCCTTGTCCAGTCCACCCCTAATGACACTCCTTTTATGAGTAATGTATGAAACAATTGAATGGTCAGAAAAAAAAATTTGCCCTTTGCAGATTAAAAGTTTGCAACAGCCCTTAGCAAGGCGGTTTTTTTGGAAATAGGGGAGGCAGAGGACATATATGGATAAGCATCAGGTGCGCAAAATCCTGCAATATACCCTCAAGGCTAATTTCTTCGGAAGGACACACCCGAGGTTTTATGGGCCCTTATTGCATAGACTGCCTCAATTCCGAATGCGATTATATGATGCTCTCTGTTGGATATGGATGCTGTCCTGTAATCGTGCTCGGTATACGCGACGGTTCACTGCCCCACCGGACAATCCTCCGCGCGCTAGATTTCCCTTCAATTCTGTAACACACACGTACGAATCCGTACAAGCGAACACGAGACGGTAATTTTATAACTCTTCTGCATATTTCTTGATCCCCCCCCCTTCCCCTCCGACAGTCTCGCGAGGTCTACCTGCCGCAGCATCCGTCTTCCTAGGATGATATGCCGATGCAAAATTGTTGTGGATGATGATGTAACATCATTATTAATACTCATTGTGTCTTCGTTTTTGAGGCTCATTATGCGTTGCAAAATCATCCCACTTGACATTTTTTTTTTTTTTTTTTTTTTTTGTCTTCTTGTCTTCCTGTTCTGCGAACGGGATTTAAGTACGTATTCAGATGTGAGGAGTTTGAGGTTGTCCGAGGGCAAATCGAGCATATGTACCTCACACGTGTGTTCTTATAAGTGTGTGTGCGTGCGTGCGTGCGCATGCGCTCTCGTTCCTTTCGTTTTATTGCAGTCGCGTGACGCGCTAAATTATGTCCAGAAACTCGATCACTCGCTATGGGTAGAAAAAAAAAGTGTCGGTCTAGCTCCTTTATTTTGTATCAGGATTCACCGCGGAATCATGAAAAGAAAAGAAAGAGATAGGATATAATATTGCAGACTTTTTCGAGGCAGTGTATTGATAGGGTGTCCCAAATGTACACTGAGAAAAATTACTTCTTTAAATACAAGGAAACACGTTTACTTGTGACAGTTTTCCTTGCGCGAAGTAAGTTCTGATTGCATGAAAGATAATCACTGCCACAACAACGAATCTTTTACTATTGTAACAACAGTCATTTGCCTTGGGTTGAATGAATTCCCCTTGGTCAACATTTCACTGTGCAATTTCTTTAAAACAAACGAAATACACCTTGGATTAAAAAAAGAATTCTCTCATTGTATCGGAACTGGTGCTGTAACTTCCAAATTACATGAGCTAGCGAGCTGATCTTTAATTACGTTTGAAAAATCAACTCTTTTGCTTACGGTCGTGCTCAAGATGAGCACATTTGGTGAAGAATTGATAAAGTTGTGGCAATTTAGAGAGACAAAATACGTGTTTTCGTCAGTGTAATCAGCAAATGAGCGTAATCAATCTCTTATCTACTTCGGAGTGCTATCGGGTCACACCAAAAGCACTAAAATAACAACAAACAAGCAGGGAAGCTCCGATACATTGCATGTATTGGAAAAGCGTGCCTGTGAATTGTAAACATAAAAATCTGCGCATAAGTTGTTTCATTTGGTCTTCTGCTCTGCTGGGTTTTGCAGAAATAAGTTTTGCATAAAGGCTTACGCATACATGGTTTAAATATATTTATTATAATGTAGTTCATGGGAGAAGATTTGTCAATTTATTGTATATATTAGATTATTTAAGGTACAGGAAGTGCTGTTGGAGCTTTGATTAAGAAAATATGACAATGTATATGCATTTGAGACGTATATTTGAAAAAAATATTTTTGAGTCGTTGTTTTTGCTGTGACACATTACAATTGGTTCAGTGTTTTGTTCATTTGTGGATTACAGCTGTTTGAAATGCATCAGCAATTCTTAAGGAGACATTGTAGTATGTAACTAACATATGAATTGAATAAATAGATTTATAATATACATGAATGATTCAATAATGAAAATTTGGATGAAATCACTGATTATAGAGTATTTGAAGTTTAAATGATTCGATTCTGCGTTGAATGGATGTAAAAGATTCTATTTATAATTTAATAAAATGAGAAAGAAAAGATAGGTAGGCCATGGTTTTGTTGGTGGAATATGGTGATGAAAGGTAAAAGAAGGTAATTAATAAATGTCTACATATTGATAGAGACGAAATAGAGTCATTCCTTTCAATATCTGAATTTTTAGACACAGTATTGGCCGATTTGGATCTGAAAATTAAACAATTACAATTAATGTCAATAAAAGCAATTCCGGCTATGTTTTCATTAAAGGCTTTACTGTACAGAGAAACCTTATGGTGAATACTCAAGATAAAATTAGGCTGAATCATCTACTTGGAAAAAATGCTATGATTAGCATCCAGTAAAAACATTACAGACGTACATACTAATTGAAGTATTAATAATAATTTATGCATCAACTTTGACAACTATAATTAGTGTAGTCCCCTAGTTCATTGCGATGCGTCCCTTCAAGCAAACAGAGTTGCTTACCAGAGTTGCAGAGATTCTAGCCTTTCATTCGATGACATTTTATCAATGAGAAGCAAAAAAAGTTACGCATATAAAAGCTTCCACCCCTCCCCCCTCTCCATACATGTGCTTATTTTACAAAATTGGCCGTATAGTGGTACCTTTGATGATTATATTTAATTTTTGGATTCTCTCAAAGAGAGCAAGTATAGTCTGGACTCAGCGCATGAGATTTCAATTATTTTACTCATCGGACAGTGATTAAATACCAGAGGACCTGAATAGAATGAAATATGTCTACTACATTTTATATACAAAGTGAGCCAGAGCATCCGTTGCTGGCATTTTTCTCGAAAATTACTGAAACAAATGATTTGAAACAAAACAATCAGACTGAAAATTGACTCCAAATTTTTCATTTCTGATATTTTCATAAGCTCCTGACAACCTCTTAGGGTGTATTCTGGGGGGTTCAAACACATTTTTCAACTTTTCTCGAAAAAACCCTCAATGCAGATGTAAAAATTCATTTATAATCTAAAAGTAGAGAAAAAAATTCGTTTTATAAGTTTGAAAAATAGGCGCAACGTAGAAATCTGAACAAAAACCTTCTGTGAAGAAAGCTGATTTTATAGGCTTTCAGATGGCGCAAACCGCGATGCCGAAAAACATTTCGTTCAAGAGTTATGACCGCGCAAAGTTTCAAATCTAGGCCAAAAATAGGGTTCCGACTTTCGATTCTACAAAAAAATTTGTTGCTTCACCAATAATCGATGAAATTCATTGAAACTTGGTGGAAGCGGGTTTTTTGGGTCGCTGAATTTATTTTTGACATAAGTTTTTCAAAATTCTCAAATCATATATGGCCGCCATAGTTTTTCGTTCAGATTCCTTCATTGCGCCTATTTTTCAAACTCAAAAAACGGATTTTTGGAAATTTCAAAAGTAAAACAAAATGCAAAAAAAGGGTCAAATATTTTTGAACTAAACACTGTAGCACATCAATCGAAAGATCTTTAAAATACGCATCTTTTGTGCAAAGTTCACGTCAATATCTATTTTCGTTCAAAAGTTATGGAGCATTGGAGGTTTTGACTTTGACCCCCTGCACTCCCGCTCCCAGTTGACCAAATTCAAGAAACTGCAGATATTCTGAAATATGATGCTTAGCTCTATCATCCCTGAAAGTTTCATCCATTTTTGAGGGGGGGCACTCCTAATGGTAGCTGGATGGACCCCTTTTCATCAAAACAAATACCATTAATTGACCCTGTCTCGTCCTCTAAAAAAATAATACAAAAACCATAACTTCGCTTACACTTTCGAACAGGCGTTAATGTTGTAACAATTCCCGAAACTAAAAAATTAAAAGAATACTGATCTAATTTGTTTATTTTAATGAGATCCATTTTCAACCCATAAAAGATTGAATGTTAAAAATTGCGCTTAAAAAAAAAAAAAAAAAAAAAAATCATTTATCAGCTGATCAAATAAAGGCAAAGAAACGTGACTACTTCATTCCGCGCTCTCTAGCGGGTTCTTCTTGAAGCTTTACTTTTGTGAGAAGGCATCCTATAAGTAAAACCATGATCTGTATCGGTTTTATTTCGCGCCTTCTATTCGAAAATATCAGCTGACTCTAGACATTCACAGAGAAAGATTATCAAATTAGTGAACAGGTGAGCCGCAGTGCAGCCAATGCAGCCAAACAATCACCGGCTGCAAAACAATAATAAATAAAAAAAAAAAAAAACATCACACAACGACTCGTTATCGGCCGCCCGTACGAAAAAACCCCGAATGTACTTTAAAATCAATTATATATTCAATAAACGTAATAAAATAACCCAAAAACAATGTCCAACATAACAAATTAATCATAAGAACAAACAAAAATTTATTCATCGTAAAACCAACACAACAGAGTAAAATTACAACAAAGTTGGCAACATAAAACGCAAAATATTACCTCACCGCACTCCACTTACCCCTCAAAAGTGGTGAGTCCGTCGTTTAATTGGAATTATAAAAAAATCGGCGCGAAGCGCCGATTTTTGGGGGCTCCGCCCCCAAACCCCCGCACCTGCGCTACGCGCAGGCGTTATAGGCGCTTCGCGCCGTTTTGACCCATGGGCACATTCTGTAGCGGGGTCCGCACGCGACTTTCTCGCTCCATGGTGCCAATAATTTGCAGTATATATATTAATTGATTACTTACAGTTTCATATTATTGTGGTCTGGCTCTAGGTATCGATAGATATCGCCTGACGAGAATCGACGATTTCATTGTATAATAAGCAACAGTCTAGATCGACAGCTATCGAAATTGATCGATTATATGCCAAATATTCAAATGCTGCAATCGGATTCGTCATAATCGATAGTCGTCAGGTTGTTCGATCTAATCGATCATCCGGCGAACCCCCCCCCCCCAACTACTCTCTACGGAATCTACAGCGTTTTAATTGACTCCTCAGAAAGGGCTAGACTTTTTTATGTTTAGGTCGTCTTCGATCCAGAGATTACTTAAAGCGTAAGAGATATGGCACTTCCTATCTCCGCCGTGTTGAAGAACCGGGCCGGGTTCCGTAAAAAACGCCTGCAGAATGGCCGTGATGCAATGTGCAGTACGCTGGAGACCGTAAACATTGTTGTTATTCATGTTGTTGGAAATGAGGTTAGATTCTCTGCAGCATCTAAATGTTTGTCATCTAATGACAGATGGTTTGATTATTTATTAAAGTGTCTTAGATTTTCAGATTCACGTTCAAAATATACTCAGATCTCATTAAACGTCATCGCTTCTGGTCAGATTGTTTTCTTCAGAGTAGTCAGATATTTTAATCTATCCTTCTTTATTGCTCAGCCCAGTTTGTATTTCGTGAGTATGGATCCATGGTCATTGGTCAAGTTACATTTTGAATTGATTTTGAACAGTGAAGTGCTGCTATTATTTAGGGGCAAATCGTACATTATTTTTGTTCCTGAATTCTATTTTAAATTGTGACAAGACATGACAAGTAATTGACTTGCTGATTAGAGCAACAGATTAAGTATTCCAAAGGCAGAGGCACTTTCACCGGTTAATCATACTGAACAGCTCTGCAGGAAGAATCCAACTTTTCCTTGCAAGCAGAAGGGGGATCTAACTACACAGAAAATGTGCAGGAATTGGTTGCCTTCTACGAGCATGACAAAGTTGGTTCTTTTCTGTAGAAAGCCATTAATTTGTAAGGTTGAATTTCCTATTTTTACATTTTTTGATCAAACATTTCACATCATCATTGTCTGTGTGTCAATTTATTGTTTGGTTGAGCTTCTTCAATGGAACATCACTGCTAGTCTCCTTCTTGTTGATGTGTGGTGCAAGTTAACTGAGATAATTTCCAGAAATAACTCTTCATTTAAATGAACCTAATTGCAGCATCTAATGACATATTACCTTTCATTTCAGTTTGTCGTGGTTCACTTTCGTGATACTTCAGTCATGATGTGACCTAACAATTTAGTCTCGTGACAGTGACAATTCTGGTTGCGGTTCTGGCGTTCGAAAGCCTTCAATAGTTTGTTCCTTAGAATGGTTGCTGGCAAAAGCAGTGCAAGTACTCCCAACTTTTCTCCGAAAGAGGCTTTTAAAGCTTACACATGGATTTGCCATCACGTACTATTTTACTTATTTTCATTTTACAACTATCATTTGAATCATGGTTCGTTTAGGGAAAAAATTCCTCATAACTGATGCGTGCGATTTTATCTCATGAAAGTATAAGCAGAGAATCAGAGAATTTTAATGAAATAGTCATGTTTACGTCTAGTTTATGTGATGTTTTCATGAAAGTACAAACGTTTGCAAGGACTTAGCGGGTTCTAAAGTGGGCTAGCCAGAATTGTTTTCTTTGGTCTTCAAGCGATGGTAAAGTTACAATCCAAGAATCATAAACACTTTAGCCTGCTTTTCAAACATATTATGCTAGTGGCTCAATGGCTCTTCAGTTTAACGATTAGGGAGAAATTTACTGGGTATCAGCAGTCCTAGAGTGAAATTTACGGGTATGGACAGAAACTGCTCTCATGAAGGGTCAAGTGGGGTTGAGAAAGATAGAGGAAATGGCGCGCATGAAACGAAAAACATACGTACCTACATACTTTCATGAAAACACCACGTAAATTTTGTTGAGTGATATAGTAACTAAAACAGTTGATACTTCGGTTTCAGTAAATTTCAACAATCTCTGGGTGATCCGTCACAGCAGCAATGGCGGCTCTTGATATTCGGCAACAATGTTTTTCCTGCATTTGATATTATGGAGGATAACAATCAATTTGGCATGTGCAGTAGTGCTTCAGTAATTATCAATTTTCTGTACGTAAATTCCTATGAAGGAAAAGTATTGTTGCCTAATTTCACGAGCTGCCACTACAAAGCAGTGCATTTTATTTTGATTTCCCGAAAGGAGCTTACTTTTGAGATGGCATTCATTGACCTCACCCTTGTCTTCACATGGCTTTCGAGACTTCTAATTTTTATCTATTTGCTCAAACCTATCCTCTTCCGTGGCATATCTTCTCAGTAATTAAGGCTGGTAAAATAGTTCAGCGAGCCGGGGACTTCATGGTTAAACTAATTGATAAGCCTAAATACAAGTGATGCTAGGTGGTGAGAGACCGATTGGGAGGGGGGGGGAGTCCTTCCAAAACTATCATTCAGATGCTCATTCTGTGAAGGTGTCTTCGAAGCAACCTTTACTTATTGAGCAACTGGAAAATGGTTTTCAAATGACAACAGCCCCAAATCGGTCTCACCCAATCGTGGCACTTGTTTATAGTTTTATCGATCAGTTTGAACATATAATCCTGGATCAGCTACCCGACTAATTTGTTCTATCAAACCCAGTTATCATTTACTTCCTATCAGTGGCGTGGCGTGCGATTCGGCAACATTGAAGATTCTCCATTTAAACCCATTAAAAATATCGAACCACTGGGTGTTCGGTGAACACCCTCGAATTCGACCTTTTACAAGGGTTCAAATAGACACAAATACAACGTTGCCAAATGGCACGCTACGACATTGCTTCCTATAGATTTATGTGATCATCATCACTTTTCTGCACCATCTATACTTCAATATTCTCTTAAATTACTACCCTTAAATGTTATTTCTTGGTCGAATCAATGCTGCCATTCGATGTGTCTATCTTAGGAGCATATTTTCTCCAAGTTTCAAGAAAATCCTCACGGTAGTGGTCTCGGAAACGGGTATTTTTCCCCATTTCCCCCACCCCCCTCTCCCATAACTACCCTTATTAGGGTTTTCTCGAAAAAACGAATAATGCCATTCGATTTGTCTCTCTTAGGAGCATATTTTCACCAAGTTTGAAGGAAATCCTTAGAGCCATTTTTTAGAAATTCCATTTTTTTGCCATTTTTGGCCTATTTTTGGGGTTAAACCCCCCTTAATTTTAACTTTGGACAAAATCCAAAAAAGCTCCTCTTGGAAAGTAGAAAACAATTCTTCTTGCCAAATTTGAATGCAAACAGATGAATAGTTGAGGAAATATCATCCGTGACGGACGGACACACAGACAGACAGACGGACGGACATTTTTTGGGATATGGTTTTTTGGGTTCCTGGGGTCATCAAATGCCAAGAAATGGAGCTAACTCAATTTTCAAATTTTTCATGATTACAATACTTTCTCTACCCTACGGGGAGTGAGAAAGTAAAAAACTAAAGCATTAAAATGAATCCAACTATTTTTGCTTCAAACTTTAGAAGGTACGATTTCATAATTGTACCATTGCAATCCTCAAAACGCAACAGACACGACAGGAAAAAATCACAAAATTCAAAAACAGCCGATTTTCAACTTTAGGCCACTCAGCATAGGAATACACGTGGAAAGCATAGGCTGCCTTATTACATTGTATACATTGTATTATATTGTTAGCAGCAAAACGATCGGAATAAGCGTACCATGTTCCATGGGCACGCTTAAAAAACAATATACAGGGTGTCCCAGACCACCCGTGTAGGTACTTTTTCTCAAAAACGGCTGGGAGTAGAGAGCTGAAACAAAAAAGTCAGATAGGGAATTGACCCCAAAGAATTCAATGAAAATATTTTCAAAGCCCCCCGAGGCCCCCCGGGGGGGTTTTGGGGGGGTTCGAAACACATTTTTCCATTTTTGGCGGGAAAAAGCCTATAAAAGGTAGAAAAATAAGTTCAGATTCTGATAGAGCAACTCATTGCCGACATTTTTACTCCAGTAACTTTTTCCAGAAAACCCCAATTTTTGGGGTTATGGGCCCTTTTGGGGGGGAATTTTCATTCGGCCACTGTGACCACACTATTCAATATTTTTCAAAAAACTAAAATCCATCTGAAAGAAGAGATCAATACCTTTCGATTGATGTGCCACATAATACCTAAAAAGGAAAAATTAAGGCCCCCACGTAGATTCCAAAATTTGGGGGTCTTTGGCCCCCCCCACGTAAAAAAAGTCAAATAGCAAGGTATGGCTTGTGATACATCGATCAAAAGCCCTCAAAGAGTAGAATAAGATGACGCAAACCAAAATTGTTTACAATCATTACTTTCAAAATGGCGGCCATTTGAAAATTATGGGTGTTCAAAGGAAAGTCCTGGGAACAGAGTCCAAGAATGAACGATACATAGATTGAAAGGCCTTCAAAAAAGCAAACGAATGACGCAAACCGCAAATCAATCCGCCTCTTCAATCAAAAGTTATGACCGATTGAAATTTAAGCAGCCTTAAATAGGCCTTATTGAGCCCTTTAAGTTTCAATCGGTCATAACTTTTGATTGAAGAGGCGGATTGATTTGCGGTTTGCGCCATTCGTTTGCTTTTTTGAAGGCCTTTCAATCTATGTATCGTTCATTCTTGGACTCTTTTCCCAGGACTTTCTTTTGAACACCCATAATTTTCAAATGGCCGCCATTTTGAAAGTAATGATTGTAGACAATTTTGGTTTGCGTCATCTTATTTTACTCTTTGAGGGCTTTCGATCGATGTATCACAAGCCATACCTTGCTATTTGACTTTTTTTACTTGGGGGGGCTCAAAGACCCCCAAATTTTGGATTCTACGTGGGGGCCTTAATTTTTCACTTTTAGGTATTATGTGGCACATCAATCGAAAGGTCTTAATCTCTTCTTTCAGATGGATTTTTTTTTTTTGAAAAATATTGAATAGTGTGGTCACAGTGGCTGAATGAAAATTTCCCCCCAAAAGGGCCCATAACCCCAAAAATTGGGGTTTTCTGGAAAAAGTTACTGGAGTAAAAATGTCGGCAATGAGTTGCTCTTTCAGAATCTGAACTTATTTTTCTACCTTTTATAGGCTTTTTCCCGCCAAAAATGGAAAAATGTGTTTCGAACCCCCCCAAAACCCCCCCGGGGGGCCTTGGGGGGCTTTGAAAATATTTTCATTGAATTCTTTGGGGTCAATTCCCTATCTGACTTTTTTGTTTCAGCTCTCTACTCCCAGCCGTTTTTGAGAAAAAGTACCTACACGGGTGGTCTGGGACACCCTGTATATGTTAAAAACCAAACAAAAACAAAAAAACAAAAACCAAAACAATAAAGAAGAAGAAGAAAAATAATTTAAAAAAATCAATAGATTTTAAAGAGCTCTAGAAAATCACAATGTCAAAGTCCAGGCAACTTTTGTTTTTATTTTAAGGAATGGTCATTTAAAATTCTCCAAAGATTAACGAGAACGTATGCCTGATACGAGCTCTGGTTGGTATTAAAACTCAACGGTTTCATAATTATGTTGATTTACGCAGATAATTTTCTGAAACACATTTATTGTTTGTCAGGTTTTTTCATTCATTTTGTTTCCTTGAAGCCAATATTTGAGAAATCTCATCTCCCTGAAGTACTACACATACAATTATCTAAAAATACTAAGCACTCCGATTGTATAGTATTGATTTATGTCTATTCATTGCCAAGGTCAAATGCGTATGCGTTTGTTCGACTCAAAAGCTATCACGATAATTCAAAATGTTTTTTTGGCTTCTTAAACTATCGTAGTTCATGCGAGTATTTCAAGGAAAAATTGGGATGCTTTAAAAAAGAAAGAACAAAAACCATTCTTCCCTAATAAGTAGAGTCATCTGTCTTCTGTCTTCCCTCTTACCTGTATCAGTCTAATGCCACCAATTCATCTCAGTCTCAAATTAAAATAACTTTCGGGATTCATCAGGTGATTTTCAAACCACGCGGCCTCCTTTAATTATGCGTAGTGTTTTTTTCAGGATTCTCCCGGCTATCTCTATATAACCCTTCGAAAAAGTTCAAGAAAAATTTAATCAGTTTTCACTGACAGGAAACCTGCTCAGTTGTTAAATGTTCATTCCTCGAAAAAACCAAACATTTGAGCAAGTCAACGACCGGTTGGCCGTTCACCCGAGAAATGTTTTGTTTGGTTTGTTAATACGAATACATTCTATTTTCCTCAAACATCTCTTTTTCTCAGCCTTTTTCACAGAACTGTTGATTACACATTGCACAACAAAGTTGAAAAATTTACTGATCCTTCCATTTACTTTGTAGCATTCATTAAACTGGTCCTCAGAACACCGATCCTGTTTCCATTAATTGTAACATTTCATATTTTGATTTTTCTTTTTCTTTGATGATCGCGGTCAAGGCTTATCTTAACATGGCTGCCTTCTTTCGCGAAGTCAGTGGAATTTCCAATTTCAAAGGTGAATCAGAGTTAGTACTTATATATAAGTATACTGGAGACAACACACTATCTTCCAAGTGTTAAAATTTGCTGTAAACAGTTTTTTTTTTTTTTTTTTTTTTTTTTTTTCTTCGAAGACAACGACCAACTGGTTCATACGTTGGCTGATGTGCGAAGATGTTGAGGTCTCAGTGGCCAATGAAAACGATGCATCGGAGTTTTGTCGTTGGTTACTAGTCAACGTATGGTCCAGTTGAAAGTTGGTTCATTTGTTATTCTACACGTTGAGTTCCGGAGCGAAAACGTTTGTCATATCCACGCAATTAGCTGTAGTGCGTGGTCTCTAGTATATATCGTCTCAGGCAATGAATACACCGGTGGACAAAAAGATTAAATTTGTTAGTGTGACTGCATCACAATATCCCACGAAAGCACTTTAATCTGTAATCTTTTTGTCCACAGATGGAATCGCCGTTGAATTTGGGAATTTCTTTAATTATTCATGCAAAACGGTGGCAACCCTGTATCCACGAATGAGCTGCTTTGTTGAGGGCTAATTTGATTCAAGGAACAGGTTCTTTTTGCGCAAGATTTAAAAAGCATCACGAAACCCTAATAAATAAACAAAATGATCGAGGATGTATAAAACCGGGAAATGCGGAAAGATTCACAATTTGCGGCACGTATGGATTGAGGCAACAAGAAAAGATCTTAGATTTTGAATAAGTCAACGACCGATCTGATTTCACATTTTGTAATCCTATTAGCCTGCCTTTTCAGATAATTGTAGTGATCCTTTTTCGTTTCAGTAGAAATAATATTTCTTAATTAACGGTGGATATAATGGCGCAGAGAAAAAAAATTACCAAACTCTGGGATGAAAATTGGATCGATGGTTACATTCTTTTTTGTGAATTTTTGAAAACATAACCACTGCTTTGCTGAATTTGATTTAGCCAAAATAAAATACACATTTTGTTTATTTTTTGACGAGTCTGGCAGCATTGGATAAGAGGAGGTGGAAAGAAGGGCTTCTTTTTGCTATTTTTTGCTACCTACGTTTGGATTTAATGATAACAGGCATTTCCTTGTCTTTTTTTTATCTCTCTTTTCCTCGAAAAATAAGGTAGAAATATATGTAAATTGGAATAAATCTTGAGTTTGCCTCACTTTGGAGTTTAGTCAAGTGACAATCCATTATCAAATTTCACTCATTCGATTCTACAGGGTGTCCCAAAATTGATAGTAAATATTTTTACCACGTATTTTTGGGGTCAAAATAATAAGACTTTTTTTTCCTATAAACATGGGTCCGAAATTGTAGTCTTTTCGAGTTACAGTGTTGCAAAGTTTCCGAAAAACAAATTGAAAAATTGTCATAACTCCCTCAGGAATTGTTCTGAATGCTCGTAAATAGGTACTCTGATGTAATTTTAGGCGCTCTTGCCGATTTTGGCCGTGAAAATGCTGTATGCAAAAATGTGAGGGGGGTTTCGGGGGTTTTTCTTGATTTTTCTCTCTTTTTTTGGCCAAATTATGTGAAAACATGCTTTCAGTTTCATTAAACCCAAAAACGATCAGCATTATTCAAAAGTTCGTAAAAAAATATGCATTTTTGGTCCTTACGAGTTTTTCCATTTCGCAAACCATTTCCGAGAAAATCGTCCCTGAAGTTGGAGAAGTCGGCCGATAAACGCCTTTTCTTTGATTTTGTCAATTCTTGTATACACGTAAAAGTATCGATTATATTTGGAGGTTCAATTGACTTCTCGGTGGATCTATTCTTTCGTGAAAGTTTTTATGGAGAAGATGAAGAAACATTTTAATTCACGAGCCACCTAGCCCAGCGCCCTGCGAGCTAATCACGTACTTAAAGCCGACAAGACAAAAGAAAATGGGAATCAAATAATCCTATTGGTTAAAATGGCGTCACACGTGACCAAGAAAATACTAAAAAGAGTCTATCGCTGTGGAACGGTAAACGTGTTTAGAAGGTCACCCGACACCATTTAAACAAATAGGACTAATCGATTTCAGAAATTTCTCATCTTGTCGGCTGAAAGTAAGTAATCGGTCTGAGGAAACACATCTATGAATTGGTCCTCCTCTGTCATCGCCAAAGGGGCGGCATGAGTTAATAAAGAGTTGAATTTATAGGTTAAAGTCACGCGTTAACACTTCCTCCCATCATTTCATCCTTATTTTAAATGGGCAACCAAGATATGAAAAGACAACTTCTTTGTTGGTCTTATGTCTCAACGAGCTATAAATTTATCCAGAGTGGCAATCTAATGGGTAACCTGCGTAACCACCATGGATGGTTTTTAGGTTAAGTTTAAGGTGTAATTTGTTTTCGTTTATTCCCATGTAATTCAATACAGGCACACATAGTGGATCAAAGCATGTTCCAGCCTCTGTCCGTTGCATCAAAATACATGGGAATAAATGAACAAAATTACACCTTAAACCTAACCTAAAAATCATCCATGGCGGTTACATACGCAAGTTATCAATTAGACTCCCACTCTAGATTTTATAGCTCGTTGCTCTGTCCGTCCTGGCCGTTACTGGTTAAGTTTGTTCATGAGTCAGACACCTAGTAGAGTATATTTCAGGTTCTTTAATTAAAATTCATTGAAACTTCTTTGCTTTAAAATAAAGATGCATTATGAAAGCAGCCACGGCTCTTCGCATGATTTTTCTATATCACATGAACCTATGTAAATGTATCGATTATTTGGAGATTCAATTGAACCACCTGAAGATCGATTCTTTCCCATGGGTTCAAATGGAGGAGATATCAACGCATCGCAATTATTTGCGAGTCGTTGCAGCATAATCGAATAGTCGATCGAATGTTTAAATGCCAATGGAAGCACATGATGGAGTCTCATATACTCTGGACCCTCTTTCTTCTTTATTGCCTCTTTTGACCGTTAAAAAATGCCCGCGAATTTTAATCTGCACTGCTGATAAGCTTATTTACTGCTGCACTGCATATTCAAACACTGTTTAATTTATCAACGTATTTAAACTCCAGAAATCAGCCATTTACTTTCGAAAGTTGGTTCATTCAGGACTCGTCATTCGTCAGTTTCGGGTTTCGGGTAAGAAACGATCATTCTCTGAATGCTTCTCTTTTAATTAGTTACTCGACCTTTCCCTCTCACTCCTTTCTCTCCTCTTGTACAGGGTGTCAGGAAGTTAAACTGACAAACTTACTGAATCGATTCTTAGGGTCGAGAGAAGAAAAAAAGAAACTAAATGCTATCAACATCTGCCCAATAATGTACTCATTTCTAACCACAGCGTTGTCAATTTTTGCAGAGTTTTGAAAAATTTGGGCAAAAAATACTAAATTAAAAAGTCAATGTTTACTTTGGGCATCTCTTTTAGATAAACAATAATGTTCTCAGGACATTTCAATAGCTTCTGGGCAAAATATTCAAGCGAAAAAAGAAGTAGGCTGATGAAATGCTGGAATTTATTAGTTCTGAACCAAATTAACTATTGGGTCTGAAAGCGTCCTAAAACCAGGGCTTAAGTCACGTGATCAGTGACAGTGCGTGGGTCAAAAAAGGAAGGGCGGCTTGGATTGATTAATTTCGTTTTCTTTTTTTTTTTTTTTTACTTTCAGATGTTTGACGGAATGTTCAAAGAACTGTAGGAGGAGAGAATTTACAAAGTCACTGGTTCAATTTCTTTTTACTTTCTTCCATTTGCTCTTTTTTCATTTTTTATAGCTTTCCTTTTTTTTCTTTTTTTTTCTTTTCCTTTTTTTCCTCTATCATTTTCTCTCTATTCTTTTTTTCTAGCTTTCTTTTCCTATTTTCCCTCCTTCCTTTTTTTATTTTTCTCTTTCGTTTTCTTTTTTATTCTTTTTCCTTTTATTTCTTTTTCCTTTTTTTTTCTTTCGCCTTTTTTTTCTTTTTCCTTATTTCTCTTTTTCCTTTTTTCTTTTTCTCTTTTTCCTTTTTTCCTTTTTCTTTTTCTTTATTTCCTCTTTTCCTGTTTTCTTCTTTTTCACAGTTTCAAATTCTTCTTCCAAAAACGCAAACGGTTTGAGTCCCCTCCCCCACGAACCACCTCTGCATGTAACAGCCCGCCCTCCCTACTTCCACCCTTTTCTAACACATCTATTATCTGTTATCAATAACGGGCATAGAAAATAGAAATAGAATTTCTTGAATACGCCTTTGAAGATGAACCTTACGGTCGAAACAGCCATGAGTCTCGACATATCAGTTCGATGCAAGTACCTATGCACAGTGTCGAAGAAATCGGTCTCGCGGCCTCGAGGGCCGTCTCTTGAGTGACGTGAAGAAGCCGCGGTAACAATCCATTTCTTCCGAGCGGAATCGGATAATATCCGGAGCGGAAAAGCAAAATTTGCCTGCATCAGCGGATACCAATTTGAATGTACGCAGAGAAGAGCGGTGCAATAAGAAAGGAATAGGGGAGCTCATTTCCTCGTTTCCGCGTCTCAATTATTCTTTTGCATTTGACCATAAAAGTACAATCTGGATGAAACCGCGACTGAGATAAGGTGTATCCCGTCCATCCCCTCTATCCCCTCTTGTATTCCCCCTGCATAGTGAATATGTGCGCCATGCGCTCATCCTCAGCACGGGAGAGACGGGACGGCTGCTTCGTTCAGGCAACTCACGTCTTGGTCTCCCCACAGAGGCACACTGTTGCCAAATGAGTCTGTGCGGCGTCATTTTTTTTATTTATTTATTTATTTATTTATTAATTGGAGAATATATAAGTGCAAAATTGATTTTGTCTTATATACATTTCAAGCTCTTTTGCAACTTCAAACGGGCATCCGCAGCGGTGCTCAAGGGGGGGGGGGGGGGTGGTTCAGAACAATCAAAACTTCACGATAAAAAATATAAAAGAACGAAGTAAGATGAAATATGAATTAAAGAAGTCTGAGCCGGCGAATTGTCTTCTTAGCTTCCTTCAAAATTTTATTTTAATTCATTTTTTATTGCGAGGAATACAAGTTGTGCTCATTTTCCCATCATTATTATCATCTGTTACCACTTTATTCATAATATCAAACACGTCAAAATTAGTATCAATGATTTATAAATCTACAGTAGCTTGAAATTGTACAAATTGAAAGAGAAATTGAATTTTGGTCTTTTTCTTGGGGGCATGGGGTGAGGGGGGTCCCTAGACCTGCTTTATCACTGCGTGGGTTTCCCTATGGACCTTTCAACGAGGTTCAACATTTCGTCACCCCCCTCCCCCTCCCTGGTAATTTTTCTGCGTTCTCAAATGCAATTTCTAATGAGTCTTTTGCACACTTTCGCTACTAACGGTTTAGTAATGATGTCATTCGGTGAAAAAGTTTGTTGGGAGTTTAGTACCATCTCTCTCATGTTGGACATTTATGGGTTAAACCCACTAACAATCAGACAGTTGAGTGTTCGGATGACACCTTTTTTCATTCGACCTTTTACACGTGTTTAAATAGACAAAATACAACGTTGCTCATTAGTACTCTACGCCCGGGCCCGCCACGCCATGACATGTGCCACTCACTGGGGCGCCCTAGTTATAAATTGGTCAAAAAAAGAGTCCTTTGTAGAACAGTATCGAAAGATCGTTCGATACATCGAATTTCGGGCATTATCACAATGCATGCGCCTCTGGTGGGGTTGCGGGGGGCGCACGAAGCTTATAATGTATCGTGTACACAGAGAGTAGGGTACGGTAGGGTATACACCACTACACCTATAGGTATACTCAACTCATGTGGTTGCGTTGCACATAACGAGATGTCTTATAACAATTATGTTAGGGAACAGGTTTTTGATGCTGTCATCTAGCCTGCAGTTCGAGCCCCGTTAACTCCTCGCGTAAGACTCGATTTTAGTGTCGTTATTAAGTGATTTCGTCCTCCTTTCGTCGTTGTATTTGTTGTTGTTACTTTAAAACCCCTACTGGCTATTAAAGTGCTCATTAATTGTTTATGTGAGCGAATTATGTGTCAATATTACGTTCTTCTGCACCGAAGGCGATTCTAACCGGTGGCGGGAGGGGGAGGGGGTGAGGATATTCTGTTACTCCCCCGCTTTTTTGTTGTGCTTTCAGGCTACTTGCGGTCCGGTTTAAAGAGCTAATGAACCGATGTGATGTTGCTTCCCGTGAAACCACTGATCTTCGAAGATCTTGCGAGATTCGCTGTTTGTTCACTAGCTTAAATATACTTCGTGTAATCCTTTCAATGTTTGACCTTCGCGTGGCTCCTCCCAGCTTCTCCGCTCGCTAATCAAAATAAAAGTTTATTTGTTTGAAGTTTTTGGTGGGTTTTATGTTATTAGTATTTAATACGATCATCTTTTTCTTTTTTCTTTTTTTTCACTTGATTTTACGCGAAAAGGCTATTCGTTGCATCATTCATTATTTTCTCAATTTAAATTGGATTAGAATGGCGGACTCTTGCAAACTTTTGTTATAAGCAAATGAATAGTCCCATCTGATGCAAGCACCAGCGAAAATCACACCAAGAAAGTCTAAAATTCAATAATAAACTCATAAAACTGCAAAATCGTAATGGCAGTTTAACGCAGGTATCATGGGAGATTCCTGTCTAATTTGTCACTTTCTCTACGGAAACACAGAGATATGTCTCAAATTAGATACGAATCTCCCATGATACCTGCGTTGAACCGCCATTAGGCCCGATTCTACGAAAGTGAATTTCGAGATATTTTCGTGTTCTCATCGTCATTTTATAGGTCAATCACCTGTAGCAAAAATTTGCAAGAGCCCCATTCATATTATTGTTGCCCAACCCCCCCCCCCCCTGGGAAAAAGAGGAAACTTTTTTTTTTTCATCCAAATAGCATACAATAGGTCTGTTGCGTACTTTAGCTTCATCAATATAACTTATTGTTTCTCACGTAAAATTCTGCGAAAATAACGATGCGCATATTAAAAACTTTCAAAATCCACTCATTAACTCAGAAAATACCTTCCATTTCAAACAACCCGCGCTACACTAGACACTATATCACCGACTTAAAACTACATAGATGGAACCATCTCGTTTATGTAAACATGAACAGAGCTTACAAACATTGGAATGTTTCGTTTAGATGCGTACATTTCTTATATTATTTTGTAATCTTTGATAAACCGAAAAGACCAGACAGCAAATGCAGCTCATATTTCACGTATTGAGAAAGAAATTCCATCATTTTGTAGTTACGAGGTTGTTTACATATCAACGGTGGTTCCGTCTATGTAGTAGTATACCGGTGCAAATAGTGTCTAGTGTAACGCGGGCTGTTTGAAATTGAAGTGATTTCCCGAGTTAACGAGTGATTTTTGAACGTTTTTATTGTGCGCATCGTTATTTTTTCCGAATTTTACATAAGAAGCAAGGTTCTATATTGTTGTAGCAAAAGTATGCAACAGATCCATTATTAATCAATTGTACGAGTATCAAATGATAATAATAATTTTGACGTGTTTGATATAATGAATAATGGGACAGCAGATGATAATAATAATAAGAATGTAGAATTCTACTAGTCCTTGCAAAAAATGAGTTAAAATTACAAAATTAACTAATAATGAAGTTGTTTAACTAATCTCCTTAGATTAAAATTTCATTTCCTTTTGTTCCTTTAATTCTTAATCGTGAAATTTTGACTCTTTCGAACTCCGGGGGAGGGGGGGTGCTATCTTTTGCCCCCCGCTGGGGGCGCTCATAACGATTCATTCTTATGGTCATCTTACATCAATTGGACGAAAATGCAAAATGGACGTTTGATTGTTTTGGTCAAAAATATGAGATGGACGAAAATATTAAATGGTCGTCTTGTATTATTTACCAAACGTAAATTGCAGACGAAAGTCGTTGGTCGAAGATTCCTGAAACCGCTGTATCAAGAGTTCGATAATGCGACATAAAGTAGATATGAGAAGGAGGGGGGGGGGGGGGGGGTGTTTGAATGCTCTCCCCTTTCATTCAGCCGAAAGGGAGGAATAGTAGATAAATAAAAGGCGATAAAGAAACGCTGATTGTTTCGCGGACCAGTTTCAATGCCGACCGATGACCTAGGGGGGCATGCAGGTCGATTTTTCTTCGAACCGACAATAACCTCGCGTCATAAAAGTTATCGGAAAAGATGACCGATTGTGAGAATATGAGACCAGCAGCAGCTGATGGCTATGTTCGCTCATCTTGACTTTATCTTATCCAATCTAGATCACTCCAGTAAATTGCTCGCTAATTGGCTCAGATTGTTACCTGAATAGACTCCATACTGCATAGACTCTCTTAGATAAAACACAAATTCTCATTAGGGTGAATCTACACAATACTCGGTGGCGATGGCGGCTCTTGATAAATCTCTACCATGTATAAAACAATGGAAAAGAATCGATTAGAATCGATTCGGAAGAGGAATCAATTGAATCCCTTAATAATCGATACTTCTGTATTGCTTCACATAAGAGAACTAATAAGGAATGTAATAATCAAATGCATGCTTACAAGTCACCAATCGATTCAGTATAAGTATATTACGCCATGCCCACTTAAAACCATGCATAAGTATCGATTCTTCTCCACGAGTCTTCATACGAGAAGGATATTTATTTAGTGCAATTCGCGAGCCACCATTATTTTTGGACAATTAGTAACAAAGGCCCAGTTTTTATCCTTAGCAACGGGAACGGGGGAACGGATAAATCGCATTAAGTTAATGCAGTAGCGCGCCGAGAGTTTTCTTCATCCCTCTCTTTTCTCCATTAAAAAACGTATGTTAGACAAGGATGGACAACGGGATAAAACCCCCTCTTTCTGTCCTTTTCCTACTTATACATTCAAATGGGAAATGGAAGAGATGGAAGAGATCCTGGTTGCGCTAGTGAGTTAGTGATTTAGTGGTGCCAGGCAACAAAAATTTACTCGGGGCTCCAGCGCAAGCGGATCGACCAGGGCTGACGTTTTGCGGATCTTAACCCTCTCGATACCAAGCCAGAGTACATCCGTTTTCGGGAATGCCTTACGACTCACACAATTCCAATTTCTTTATTGGAAAAGCTACCCCAAACGGTTGACTTGTCATTTGCTAGATAGTGTCTTCGAGCGCCTTCAATTACATGAATAGGCAAAATCAATACCACAGAGTAGGAATGTTTAACTACCTGCTCAATTTTAGCGACTTCTCGATTATTTCATGTAGTAACCTGGTCGTAAAAGGGCTATTTAAGTTACTTTAATCCACCGATGATTTCACCGGTCGATGAAAAGATTACATAATCCAAATAAGCAATATGTAAGACCAGAACCCACGAAAATGTTCGTAAACTTCTCGTTCACCGATAAAGAAACACAGCAGACTTTAAAATTTAATAAGAGTTTTGAGAGTCTAGTCACCGATTATAAAAATTATTATTATTAAAAAAAGGGGGATCTGAGTAATTTTGTCCCTTTACATAGTCAATAATCAAATGAAATAGACTGTGCTTTATTTTTGTCAACTAGTGAAACCGTCGATGAATTGAAAGAATCTACTCAAAATCCGCTAAACAGCAGCCCTAGACCTAGATCCTATACGTTTTTTTGCTTTACTGTTATCGACCAAGTCATTTTGGTTTTAATTTGGCATCCTTGTCTAAAAAAGTAATCTATTTCAATTTTGTGGGAGTCGAAATGAGAGGGGGTTCGATACTCGCGAATAGCCTAGAGTAAAATAATCGTTGATTTGCTTCATATTCTTGTTTCTTTTTTTTCTCTCTCTCTTCCTTTTTCTTTTAGCTAGTCGACGGACGCGGCGTCGCGGTGAAAGCATAAAAGGTCCGAACGCAACTTTGAATCAACGGCGATAAGTCGATCAGTCGATATATCGACCCGTCATTGTTCCCCTAAAGCGGAATGGAAGGAACATGGAGCAGGAGCGTAGCATTCTCTTTCAGTTCAATCAATAAAACATATTCGTAAATACGCATCCATGATCCAGGCAATTTTTTCAGCGTGAGCTTAGCTATTCGTTTTTCATGGCTTGGCTCATTCAACGATGCCAGTTTGATCCATGCATGCGCTCTTCGATACATCGATATTTTTTCCCGTTTCAACTATAGGGAATGAATCGAAATTATGTTTTTAAGTTTTTTTTGTTTTTTGTTTGTTTTGGCATGTTCGCTCATTTCCTTCCTGGGACCAACTTCCAACAGTCTCTTTATGAAGAAAAAATACGCAGACGATGCGTCTATGGGCTTCGTGACGTCCTAAACTACAAGCAGTCAATCAAACTTTTACCTCGTACGGAGAGAATCTGTAATATACAGGAACCAAATAATGTCGCTGCTTCGGACCCCGAACGACGTTGAATGGTCGGATTTTAACTCTTTTGCTCACAGCGTCTCATGTAAGGGACGACATTTTACATGGAGCCTTATGGAAATTCAAAAAAATTGACTCGCACATGAAATTATACGAGAAAAGTTCGTTCAATTTAATGGTTTAGGTTTCAGATCACAGTGACACTTTTTTCATAATTAATGTGCGAAAGGGTTGATAACCCTCCGTAAGTGATTCACAACCATCTACAAGGCAGAAGCGTCTCGCGCAATTTGGCAGCAGTGATTTTCCTCCATTCAATTTTATGTACAATAATCGATTCGACAAAGAAGCAGGACCAGCAATCGATTGTTTGACATAGATTCAAATGGAGGGAAAACATTGATGCCAAATCGCAAGAGCCATATATCGATGCACTGCTAAGAGGGTGGCCGCGTGAGGACTCAATATTAATTATTTTTTAAACCCCGGAACTCTACCTAGTTTGAATGCGGTACCGGGGTCCGATCAAAGTTGAACCACTGGAAGTCATTCTCAAGTTCAACCTATATGCCTCGAACCTGCACCGCCGACCAATCAGATGCAAGCATTCGTAAAAAGTGAGGTTATGCTAGTTTAAGTCAAGTCCGACTTGTTGCCAACTTGATCTGGCCCCTGTGCCTACAAGTACTTTGAATAAAACTGGCAACAAGGCAGGCTATAGCTTGGAAAGATTCTGATTTTTCTCTGACACTTCCACGTATTGTCTACAGGATTGGTGATCTGCTACCGTTCAGCTATACTTCATTTGGTGGTTCCTGCTAGTTTCGGCTCACGATTGTATGATGCATGTACGCATGTATGTGCGAGGAACTTGATCAGTGGCGGCTCGTACAGTTTGGCAACCATGCTTTATTACCATTTAAACCTACACAAAAGTATCGATTTCTTGGAGGTGCAATTGAACTTCGTGAAGATCGATTGTTATATAAATAGGTTTTAGTGGAGAGAATACGTTGTTGCCACATTGCACGAGCCGCCACTGAGGTTGATAGTTGATACTGAGGCAGGGTATGCATGCAATACGCATCACACGAAATTTCATTGCTTTAGTTTATGGGATGTGATGCGTGTTGCATTCCATGTCCGATAGTAGCTTTGTCTCCGCTAACGGCGCTAACCCACGGTTTGGTGATCTATCGCTGGATTTCCTACAGCTGTAGTGCAAGTTAGAGACATTACATAGTGGTAAAACAATAATAACAATAACAAAAACAAACAAAACAAAAAACCATCGTCATACATATATCAAAAGGTCCCGCGTGAGTGTCACCCGAATGAAATCCCGAAAGGCGACCAGGAAAATTAACCAGGAATTTCTTTGCACGGGAAAAGAAAAAGTGGTAGAACTTACCATCTACACAGCTGATTTTGGAGACTTCTATCAAGTATGGTAAATATTGCCATCACATGGTAAATGCAGTACGTACCCATACCTCGTGGTGAAATGTACCTACACGTTATCTTAATTAACCACAAGGTAAGTACGTTGCAAATTTACCATACTTGATAGCAGACTCCAAAATCATCTATGCAGATGGTAAGTTCTACCAGTCTTTTTTTCCGTGTATTTGTTCACAATTCATCAATTTATCAATTTAGCCTCCATTATGGAGGTTTCGTACAAACATTTTTCGCTTAATTTGCACACAGCATTTGACATTGAGCACTACATCTTCTCCACAAACTCATCTAAAACCATCACCTCTACCGCCAGGGACTGATAACTCAAATTTTGTTTATAGGTTGAAGTTTATTGCTCAACGGTTAGCTAAATTCTTGAACCGGTGATGGCGGAATTTACCCGTGTTCCACCGTATATCGTTGGGCAAGGAGTCTTAAGAACGAACAGGGAAGTTGAAGTTGCTGAGCTCTAGAAAACAAAACTAGGTGGACAAATTCCTTGTTTTCAAAATCAGAGATTTAGCAACAAAACCTGTCATCGTCGGAGGAGTATATCAGTCAATGAGATCAGAATCGGTGCGGAGGTATGATGTCAGTGCGGAGACAAGACTTGGCGCACATTGAGCCAATAAACTAAAAATTATAGCATTGGATGCTTACAATTTTTTGCGCCGAGGTATTTTGCCCCCCTTAAATACCAAGATGAGGAAAGGGGCTCAAATATAGAATAGGAGATCACACAATATAATCTCTCTCGAAATAATTTTGTACTGGTTAAAACAGGGTGGACATTGGATATGGACGTTTTTCTTGTGAATTACAAAAAAAGCAACATTCCGACATTCCAATAATTCACGCAGTAAATTCCGTGCTCTATTTCAGCTTTCGTATGTGTTTTTGTCGTAGAAGAAAGTCATTTGGCCAAAAAAATCATGCCCCCCCCTCCCACACAAAGAGATGCGAAGAGAGAATGCATGCGCACATTAATGCAAAAGCAATGGACCCACTAGACTCAAACATTCTGAGGCGTCTCAAGCAAACAACGAAAAACGTTTGAATTACTTAGTCTCAGATTACTTTGAGAAATTATAGGGCAATGATGGGTCCAAGGGCTCAACAAAGTTGTTTTTATTTATTTGTTTTTAGTTTGTTACTTAACTTTTTATGTTTAAACTTAATTGACAGCAGCCTTTTACACTGCTGTCAAACTTACGTCCTCTGACATTATTATTTACTTGTATTTGCAACTTCTTTCATGCGCCTATCTTGTTATTGGTTTTTCTGTTCAAAAAAGAAGACGTGACCAAATTTTGGGTTATGTTTCAGCAATAAATCATCATAAATTTTCTATTGAATAAAAAAATATATATTTTTTTGCGGTTTTCCGAAAGTTGAGAAAAGTGTTAATTCAGTTTTTATCCTACATAGAAAAATATTTTTGTTCAAGTCCTCTACGAGAAGTTCCAATTGAAACATACGTGGGCGAAATCAGAAATCATCGCGTGGCCAAGAAACCGCACGATTTAAGCCATAATGCGTTGAATCGAATACTGCGCAGGGTATGTTCGCTGCAATAGGAAACGCGACCGTCCAAGCGAGTGCGTTTTGTACGGTCGTACGCGTAAGGGGCAATGAAGACGCGCTGTATAAAAGCGGTATGTTTGCGATTTGCGGTATGGCGTGGACCGCATACCGCACGTGCCGTCGCGAATTTGATTTGCCCGCTCTAGGGTGAGTGAGCTGACCGTCGCCGCACAGTGTGTCCTAAGCGGCAAAAACCCTATTTGTCCAAATCCCTCGAAACTCTTCGAAATTAAGGTAATTCTACTCCTTAGGGTATAGACTAATAGGTTTGGACGGTTATTTCGACTTTTTTTCATTTTATTTGGAGATATGAGGCTTGGAATTGGAGTTTTATTCATAAAACCGAAATTTGCTGTATTTTTTGGAAATTTTAAATCGGTACTTTTTAGACTGTTTAATCGTTATTTTTGAAATAGGAGGCACTTTTCTGGACAACATAAGACCTATTTAATAAACCTTCATGGTTAGTTTGAAAAAAAAAAAAAATTATCATGCATTGGCAAGACTTATATTGCCAACTCCTCGAATTAGAAGGAACTTTTGCAAAGTTATAGACTTTCAAAAGCTAGCTCTGGTGAGCTCTGGCTTCTCGTTGGCATTTTTGGCATGCTGGGTATGTGGACAAACTACCCTGAAAAATTTGTAACCGGATTTCATTGGGTTTGGAAGATATGAGAGGTTGAACATAGCGAAGCGGGGTCGTGCGCGGGGCTACAGAAAATTCAATGAAACTGTATATCTATCTTTTTGTTTTATATCTCCGTTGAAAATCACTTAAAGGAATAAAACTTTCAATGAGGTGAAAGGAAATTTTATGGTCTTCAATTTTAGTCTCTAGCAATTTTTACGTAGAAGCCACGGGAAGGGAGAAAAATGAGGGAAAACGGCACAAGGTTTAGTAGGCTCGAAAGTTCCAGCAGACGACAGCACAGCAGCGTTGCCGAGACAAGTTCCAACCCGTCGCGTTGCGCTGGCTCCCTTGCTCACTCTACTGCACTGTCGCACTGAGTTACTTCGCTGCGATCCTTCGACTTGACAACACCGAAATTGCAAACCACCATTTATGTCCTCTCTCCACATAGCTCATCATTATATTGCTACAACAACCACTTGTCCTTTTCTATAGGTAATCACTTTCATAGTTGTCTGATAACAGTTTTTGGAACAAACTGCACCAATATAAACTGTCACCGAAAATTCTAAGTAAACAATTTTTAATCTCCCAAAAAGCACTGATGGCTTCGTTTTGGGGTGCTGAAAATATTTTCTTTGAATTCCTTGGGGTAGATTTATAACGTGAACGTTTGGTCCACTTTTTACTATCTCCAGCTGCTATCTTAAAAAAAAAAAAAAAATTGAGGCTGAGTGGTTTGGTTTGAATTACCATGTATAGTAGCAAAGCCAAACAAAAAACAATTGAAAACAAAGAAAACTAACAAAATCAACATCACAACCTCCACTACCACTCCCATCACCATCAAGAACAACAATGATAAAGATGATGACAACGACGAAAACATTAGCAAATCAGCTATGCGAAATATCCTCACCAAAATGGGACAAAATCCGAGAGATTGGAGATTGTACAAATCTCTCCCCCCTCCCTCCCACAGGTTTTAAAGAAATCTTGTTGAGAGGCTCACTGCATGTTTTTTGGTGAACCAATAAACCTTTACCGCCGTTTTTACGTATTTGATTTCAAATTCAACGAGGTTCTTGCATCGTATGAGGTTTTTGCCGCATCTTCCATTAAGAGGTCACACTGTGCGCCGTCCTGACCGACCATCTTCGATGCACAAAATCTTCAGTGGTAAAGGCAGTCAACATAGAAACACGCACAGCTCTGCGCGCGCAGGGCTCTGCCCCGGTATACAGGGTGTGTAAAAAATAACAATTAATGCTCACACATCATGCACTGAAAAAATGGAAGAGTTTATTTTACAGAGTTACGCAATGGGTCTGCTGTGTACTTCTGCTATAACTAGAGTCCCTATATGTAGAGAGTTAAGACAAGAGGGTCAGTGTTGCCAATAGTGGCTAGATTCGACCACACGTGGACTATTTTGATGAAAATATAGCCACGCTTCCGCCTCCGTATCTCGAGGATCCTCCATCCCTATCCACAGTGTGGACAGTTTCCAACTCGAAAACTGTCTACGCGTGGACTATTCTACCCCGTCCAAACCTGGCAACACTGAAGAGGGTAGTCAACTTCTGATTGGTCGATGAGTTTTAGGCTCTACGGATGCCGCCATTGGATGCGATTTTGCACTTTTGTTTACAATCGCAGTTGTTTACCAACGGTATTTTGCGGATACAGAGTTAATTTTCGACGAATCTGTTAATTTCAATCAAAATACGCCTCAAGAATGTCTAAAAATCCCAAATGAATCTTTCAAAGCGTAAATAGATATCGATCCACAAAAGCAGTAAAATATTACATCGTTAGAAACTCAGCGGCACTGTAATCCTTGCAGTGGACGAAAACACAACAACGGCCCTCAGTATGTAAACAAATGTGCAAAATCGCATCCAATGGCGGCGCCCATGGTTTCACTTGTCTTAACTCTCTACATATAGGGACTCTAGCTATAACAATATAGATCCTTGATTTTCACTAAAAATTCGGCCAAAATAACGATGCGCGCATTTAAAACGTTCAAAAGCGACTCACTTACTCAGAAAATCACTTTGTTCACATGTTCAATTAGCCTGCACTATGCACTAGACATTATTTGCACCGGCATACCACTACATAAGTGGAACCACTATACATATATAGGTATGCGTAAACAACATTGTAACTACAAAATGACAGCACGCCTTCCGTGCCTTCATTGGGGTTGCGGAACATAAGCAACTCCTCTAAACATATCCCCTCCCATGGGCGGATCCAAGAAGGCACTGTGACATGCCTTGGACCAAAAACCAAAAATGGGAAAGAGAAAGACGGGGGAAAGGCAAAAGAAAAAGAGAAGGGAGGGAAAAACAAAAGCCAAAGAAAGTAGGTATTGCATTGAGGGGCAAAAATTTGATACTTTTTTTTTCTTTCTTTCTCTCTTTTTAACTTCTCATGTTTTTCACTCAGAGTTTGCGCAATTTTCGAAGAAAAAAACTTTATTTTTTTATTTATTTATTTTCTTTTATTTTTGGTCCAAAATGCCCCCCTCCCTTGAGACTTATCCGGATCCGCTCCTGTGACCCCTTCAAATAAACAAGCACGTATCTTAGTGTACTTCAAAATTTGAAACAGTTGCCAAAATATTCACCCTATAGCTCATTTTTTTACACACCCTGTATATGTAATATACATTCAACTTGATGGATATGTCGTCATTGAAAGCTCGTATTGTATCACTGTATCGCTGTATTCAGCAGGTGCCGATGGAGGACTTCGGATGAATTGATGGATAAAGTTGACCGCAGTGATATTGAGACACCAAGATATGCAGAAAAGTGCGACTATCTATAAATATATATATGGCTATCAACCCGGATCACGCGCATGCGCAGTCCAGTACTCAGTCCGGAGCATTTTATTGTCACAGCAATAATCGTTATCGGTACCGATTAAAGGGAACGTACGGCAAGGAATGAAGGTTCTGATGGACGGACGCAATCTGTAAGAATTTCAGATCTCGAGAAAATATTAACGGAGTATTACATGCAATATGGAGTGGGCTGACAATGAAGGAAACACATCAGAATCATTTCTCATCGTTTTGCCGCATGTTTTCAAGGAATCGACGGTTTTAGAAAATCGGTTTAAAAAAAAAACAAAAAAAAACAAACAAACAAAAACAGTAAGAGGAAGAGAAAGCGGGAGAAAGCGAAAGAAAAATAAGAGATGGGAAAAACAAAAGCCTTTAAGTAACCTTAGGTAAATTAAACTAGGTTTTGAGGGGGGTTAGGGTCTTAATTTTATCCACTAGACATCCATTTTCTACGAAAATGCAAAGAAATTAGGTAGCTGGCATTCCAAAATTTGAATGCAAAGTGGGAACCATTTTTAGCATAAAAATGAGGAGTAAGCTAGCGGTTAAAACATTACTCAAATTGGCTTTAGAGAAGCTTAAATTTTCACAATTTTCTGGGAGGACCCCCAGACTCCCCACTCACGTTACAAAAATGGCCCCCCTTGAAACTTTCCAGGATCCGCCTCTGGCTTTGGTTCCAAACAAACCCCTGTTCAGTGTTTTATGTATTTGAACCGCTAATTCTAGGCTCACGGCGAATGATCTTCGGTCGAGCTCACGTGTATCATGAGTATCGGTTTCTGACAACTAATAAGCACAGTGTTGCTAATAGTGGACTATTTTGATGAGAATACAGCCACAAGGGAGCACGGACAGTCCACGCTCCCGCTTCCGATCCTCTAACCCTATCCACCTCGCGTGGACTATTCTACCCGGTCCAAACCTGGCACCTCCGAAAATGTCTCCGAAATGCATCATCATAACGCATCGATGATCGGTTTAGTTTGGTTAGCACTGAGTTTCGACTCGTTGTTAACCAACCGCTCACCCCTATGCGTTTCGATGCATTTCAGAAGCAGGCGCTGCTAATTTCTCAATAACCTATACTCAAACTGCGTGAGCTCTACCTATCCCTGGTAAGATACTCCCATGGAAAATATGAACCGCTAATTGCAGACAGCAAAAGAATCCACGAAACTGAATTTCACAGAAGGATCAAAGTAACCATATTTCAAAGCCGAATAAGTTGCTCTACAACTGTCAAAAAAATGTATTTTCTACACGTTGTTTTCAAGATCACCGAGAAAGCAAACAAAATATTTTTCGACAGTTTTAAAAGAGCCTATTTGGCTTTGAAACGTATGCCAAACGTATACAACGTATGCCAAACGTATGCAACGTATGCAAGGTTGTAAGATAGCACGCTACACTGCTGAATATACGGCCCCAACTTTCGATTTGAGTTTCAAACGTTGTCTTCCACCGAATAAATCCATATTTTGATATTCTGGTCTTTCATTCTATAAGCGACAAAGGAAGGAAAGAGATGAGAAGAGAAGAGGCGTCACTATGACTCAACGTTCAATTACTTGGTCCACACGACCACACGTGACCAGAGCGAACAAAACGCCCAAGAACTATAATGATGTTTTAATTAGATTTCTCCTTATTCCAACTTTGAGTTTTTTGTGTTTCGTTTTTATTTTGAATTATTATTCTATTTCCGACAAGCCTCATTCCTCCCTTAAAATCTCTCGCTTGCAAGGAAGATAAAAATGGAAATTTTGAAGAAATGTTTTCAATCTACTTGTTGATTAATGAGCTAGAATCAATTAATATAATTTTGGAGAAATTTAAGAGATCTCACACTTAATTATAGAAGGCTAATCCTGGGCGTTTTTCGTAGTTCGTGATGTAAAAATTTATATGAATTAAAACAATGAGATCAACTTTCCTCGCGCTGTCTTTGTGAAAAATCAAAACACTGCGCAGATTCCAACCGGTTTCATGCAAATGCAAAGAAGCCCATCTTTTAATTTCAATATTTTGCGACATCTTTTTCCTGGAGCTCACTTTCTGAAAAGTTGATGTTATTTAACACCTTTTTTTTTTTCTTTCTTTCTTTTTTTTTAAATCAAATTTAAATTTATATAGGATGAGAAAGAATGTGAGATCTCTCCAGCAGGCACGATGATACACCCGAGGTTTAGCGGTATGAGTCAAGTTTTGACTTAAAATACTCAATCCGGTTTGGGTTCATGACGCAATCGTGACTGATCCTTAGAGGTTATTCGTTGAATTCCGTCAAAAATCAACTATCTCACAATATTATGCCAGTTTTGCCTGCGAAAGTGCCAAAAGCTCTTGACAATCTGTTTTCAAAATTAATTGAATGACATGATTCAAGTATGATTTCAAACCGTTGATTTACCTATGTGTGCCGAGTTAAAAGTCATCGTTCAAAACATACCACCATATTGAAGTATCCAACCGATATCAGTTTGTTTGGTAGCTTTAAAAGTATCAACTATGTATTATAATTATATGTGTGCCATTTCTATGAAATTCCAAGGCTCCGTCTCATAGCAATAGGTCAGATAATACCTAATACCACGGAACTTTCCCGTAACGAAACGACAACTGTGAGCATCGTCCTTGAGGACATTATTTAAAAAAAAAAAAACAAAACAAAACAAAACTAGATGAATCCACTAACCCAGAGGTCCCGGGTTCGAATCCCGGCCGAGGTGACAAGATTTGACGGTCTCAGATCTTGTCATCTCGGGAGGACATGTATGTAACTCTTCTCTCTTTCATCTTTCCTTATTCTCCTCTCTTCCAATTCTTCTAGAAATGGGCCCTAGTTGGCGAAAGAGGACACTTAAACTGCAAAAAAAAAACAAAACAAAACAAAAAAACTAGATGGATCGAGAATTTTTTAAGAAATCTGTCGCAACTTGCGAGGCCTTACAATAATTTGACGGCGTTCTGCAGGAGGGAACCAACTTTTCCAATCCAGCAAAAGGGAGCCAACTTCATAGGAAACCCACAGCACTTATTAGTCCATTTCTGCTGACTCGGAAAAATTGGTTCCCTTGTGCAGAAAGCCAACCGTTCTGCAGAAATTGGTCTGCTGCGTAATTTTCCTTCAGCAATGTCGTATTGATTAAACAATTGAGAAAACATCAACATAACTTACGAACAATTGAATGTTTCGTTTAGATGCATAAAATTCTTGTATTATTTTGTAATCTTTGATAAACCAGAAAAGATCAGACTGAAAATGTAGTCAACATTTCATGTATTTAGGGAAGTTCCATCATTTCGTAGTGACGATGTTGTTTCACGATGGTTCCGTTTGTGTAGTAGTAGGTATGCAAGTGAAAACATAGTGTCTAGTGTAGCGCGGGCTGTTTGAACTTGACGTGATTTCCTGAGTTAATGAGTGGTTTTTAAACATTTTAAATGTTTGCATCGTTATTTTCGCCGAATTGTACGTTGGAATCAAGGTTCTATAAATGCTGTTGTAGCAAAAGTACGCAACAGACCCATTATGACCAGTGGCGTCGCGTGCATAATGCAAGGCTGAAATTTGTCCACTTAAACCCACGAAAAAGGTCGAGCTATATAGGAGGTGCGCAGTTCACTCCCTTAAATCGATATTTTGCAAGGGTTTAAAATTTAAATGGATGTAATTCAGCGTTGCCAGATTGTGCGTGGCGCTACTCGTTATGACGATATAGTTTAAATCATTTTTTTTATGACAACGGATTAAAGAGACAAGAAAACGTGGAGTGCGTTAGAAATTACGTTCACGCGTCGCGTTGCGTCGCAACGCCACGTCCGTCGTACAGTAGGAATATATACATATATATTTTTATTTTTTTGTTTTTTTTTTTTCTTCTTTTTTTTCTTTCAAATTGAGAACACAGTTTGTAATGGATCTGTGGCGAACGTTTGCCATTGCGACTAATGAATAGTCTTGAGTTTTAAGGAACTCATTTAATTTACGGTCCGTGTAATTAACCTACGTTCTGGTAATGTACGTGGACTAATCAACCTACAATGGGTCTGTTGCAAACTTTTGCTACAACGATTAAGAGTGTTTAATCCAATGTAAAATCGCCTGAAAAGTCCATTGGTTACATCAGAAAGTCATAAAATGCAATAATAAACTTACAAGAGGCGTTTAACGAAATCCAAGATGGCGGAGAAATATCGAGCGATTTGTATGCATATGCACCACGAACATCCAAGGATGGCCAACTTTGACAACACCTCACTGGAGGTAGAGGTTATGTGTTTGTTTACGTTGTGATTGGTTGTGATCGATATTGTGAGGTTGACTATCCTTGGATGTAGGAGGTGCATGCATACAAATCGCTCGATATTTCTCCGCCATCTTGGATTTCATTAAACGCCTCTTGTGAGTTTATCATTGCATTTTATGACTTTCTGATGTCGCCAATGGACTATTCAGGCGATTTTACATTAGATTATACACTTTTAATCGATGGAGCAAAAGTTTGCAACAGACCCATTGGCAACACTGGCACTGTTCAATACGATTGCGCAATCGGCCGTTTCGCGCCATTACTGGCATTTTCAAATTCGTTTCGCTGAGGCCCTCAACTTATTGTTATTTTTTCTGTATCAAAGAGGAAGTCTGAGGAGTTTCCGTTGTTTACATCGGATTTCTCGTGACATTCTTCTGCAGAATCAATTATTTCTGCCTTTACAGCAAAAACGCGCAACAGACCTACTCAGTCGATCAGATTTGGTTGTGATGCTCCATTGTGCGCAGTCGCGGGTCGGGCCGGGTCGCGTCTTTCTCTGAATCAAATTCCTTCGCTGGTTTCAGTCTGGGCCTGGCTCATGGAACATTGAGCACACTCTCACACTCTTACAGACGCACAGACGCACACACTTACACACGCATACAGGTGAAGGCAGCAGCTCTTGAAGAGCACGACAAGTATGAGGAGGAAGGTGAGGTTAGGTTTTGATATAACATAACATGTCAGGATGGGAAGGGAGAAATTATGTTATTCTCTTCTCGCGATCCACCGACAACGTCACACAATAAATCGAAACATGGAATTACCTGGAAATATTTTAACGATATTTTTTTTATTTTTTTTTTATAATATTTTATCAGCACGACTGTACAAATTTTAAGTACAAATATGGATATTTTCTTGTAGTTAAAGAGCTTGAGCCTGTATGTATGTACATACTACTAAATGCGCATACATTTTACGTATTTTTTACACATCATGTTGTTTAAGTTTGATTCGTTATTTTTATGCTCGTATGAACTGCAGATTGTGATGGTGGTGATAGTAATAATGATGATAATTGATGAGAAGGAGAGTAATTTAAATACTTAAATAATTCAATGATTAAAGTAAATTAAGGAAATAAATAAATAAAATAAATAAATAATATAAAGTAAACAACATAAATAAAACAAGTAAAAATATAAATTAAATCAAAAATAAAAAACAATAAAAAGTATCTTGCGAATAAAAATCAACATTATAAACCATTAACCGTGAAACAATAAAAAAATGTGCGATATCATTCATGTTAGAACTAAAAATGAGTCAAATATAATGGTTTTCGGGGGGATCAACATTAAAATTTTTTAATGAGAAAAAAAAAAACAACAACTTTTTTCTGTCTGGAAGAATCACTTTTTTGATCCAGTGTGCGTACGTTAGGTCTGAAGAGTGTGGAATCCACTTTCTCTCTTTAAACAGACATGGCATCGTTGTGTTGTGTTCGCAGCGTGTTCGTTCGTGTGTGTGATAGTGTGCGTCAGTCACTCTACACTCTCGTAAGAACGGCTTCAGCATTTCATCATATTCATCATTTTGCTGATACTGCTGTAGTTCTGATCGGTGCGCCACACACTGAATTGAAATATGGATTTTTCCGGACAAAAATGCTATTGTTTTTGCTGCTTTAAAAACGTTAAATAGTGTGAATATTTTCTTGAAACCCCCCCCCCCTCCCCATGCCATTTGCCTTATTTTAATCTGTAACATGAATTATTTCTCACAACTTTAAGTAAATCTTTCTGTTTATTGTCCTTAATCTTGATATTTTTTCCGTAAAATTATGTCCAGGAAATCCCGTGTTTTGAACCACTGAGCGCCGGTGCCGCCTTATCCGTCCGATGTCCTCCGTTTGTGCGTTTGTGCTTTTGATCTCCTGTTCCCGTTCGGCGAGGTTTCTGCGATGATGGGTGTGATGTGTATTTCATCAATTAAATTATGACAACCCCCCCCCCCTCCCCACCAGTGTTCTCTTGCGTACTTTTTGTAACCCTCTTCTTCGCAAGCTAGTCTGCGTGTCCGAGCGTCCGTCCGAGTAGAACATTACTCATACCATCCACTTACGGCACAAATGCTGACGGCGTGTTAAGGGCAATAACGATCGGTATGCAACAAGCAATCCATATGAGATCTGGAGAGTGAGATGCGAGGTGGTGAGAGAGGACCAAAGATTACTGAGACTCCTGATACGGCACTGCGTATCTCGGCCGTGTCAAGGTAATTCCGGGCGAAAATTTTCCAGATTTCAATCCGATCGCACTCTACCCGCACTAATAATTTTCAATAACATCAGACTATTCAACAATGAGATGATAAAATGAAGGCAAATCAGTAAAAATACGAAGCGAAATACCAGGCATCAAAATATAACTAAAGCGGTGATCAGAAGTGTAGACTGTAAGCACACCCAGACCAATTATCTTTGACATTTTTCAACATTATTTCTCTTGTTTCAAAATGAAAATGAATAAAAATAAATTAGAGCACGGAAAAAAAAGATTAGTGAAAATAACCATACAAATACCTGATTTTGGCACCTGCTAGATGTTATGGTAAACTTGACCAGCAATATGGTACATTTACCGATACTTTGAGTAAATTCGACATGCAATCAGGCAACATCACCTAGTAACTAGTCAAAACATAGTATACTTCTGGTTAACATTACCATAACATCTAGCAGGTGCCAAAATCAGGTATCCGTATGGTTATTTGCACCGTATTTTTTTCCGTGAGCGTTGGCTTTTCACTAAGGAGCACTTTAAAATTAAAAGTTCAAAGTCAAAGACAAGTTTTGTTTCGTCTTGAAGAAATGAAAATTGAAAAGTCGCCAAAGATTAACACACACACTACACACATTACACTTCTGAAACGAGCTTTATAATTATTGAAGAATCCGAGGAGTTAAGAAGAAGTTAAAAATATTATGAAAACTGCCAAGTGCGAAATAAAAAGGGGATCAAAAAGTATAATCTTTGACAATTTAGTAAGAACCTATCTTTGTACCCAATGTCCATATACCTTAGAAGCGTATTAGAAAATTAAATTCAATCCCATGTAAAATGACATATTTGTTGACGCCTCAGTCCAACTTTTCTAAATAAATTATTATATTATTATTATTACTATGAATAGCACCACTAGCCGCTTTTGGAAAAAGTCGTGATTTTGGCATTTAAAATTGAAAACAAAAAGATTCACGCAAAATCCAAGAACGCCAACACAGGTGTAGCTTTTAATGGATTTGTTGAGCCCAAAACAAGCGAAATTGGTTGAGAATTAAAGCTGTAATCTATGAAATTCATAGCTTACTGATTGCAAGTGAAAGCGACTGTTAACATGTGTACTATCGACGAATTAAAGATTGTCACGAGATTTTCACACATTATCAGTTATGAGTCTGGGGTGAGACTGATCTGCAACGGCTTTCCAACCCCACGCGCACTGGCCTCTCGCCTGCAAGGTGTGAGGAGTAAGAAGAATGACCGAACCTGAACCTTGAGGGCTAAACTTAGATCGAGAAAATCTCGCGTCAATCTTTAATTCGTCGATAGTACATCGCACTCATTGAGGCTCGTGGGAATTTTCATATTTCCTAAATCCCGGCTTTATTTTTGAGTATTTCAGCTTGAAACTTTCAGGGTACCTACCTGAGGTATTTTTGCAGGTGCTGACTGTCTTCAAATTTGTAGATACTTTTAGCGTTAATTAATCGATTTCAGCCAAAAACTGTTGACTTTAGCAGCGCGACAAGGTGTCCACGGTTTGAACGAATCGACCCTGGAATTATCTTGAAGTTTGTTGAGCGCCATCCACTAAAAAGAAATGCACGTCCCAGAAAGTGGGTCCACGACATTGACCTTGCGTGAAAAGTCCAAAAATCTAGAAAGCATGGATGTGACAACCCTCAAATCCATGATTGGGAGCAAGTCCTATGTAGCATCCACAGATGGCTGCAGGGTCCCAAAAAAGGGATAAAAAGTCAATAAAAAGTTACATAACAAAAAGTGAACTTGAACTTGAAGGAGACTTCGCGCCTTTCGTGTGTTGCGTGTTGCATATCTTGACCAGGTATCTTTGTCCTCGCAAATACATGAATACGCACGAAAACAATCGATCTTTCTTCCATGTTTATAGAGAATTTTTCGCCTTTTCACACCCTTTGTCTGGACACAGGCTAGGACCTTACACAGGGAACTGCCATGGCATTTGGTTCTTTCCTGCATTTAACCGTTCAATTAAGGTGTCAGTTATTTAAATTTTAAAGGTTAGGTCAGGTAAGGTCAGGTTAGGTCAGGTTGGGTCAGGTCAGGTTAGGTCAGTAGGTCATGTAAGGCCAGGTTGGGTTGATCTCAATAATTTGGTTCAAAATTCGCTGGACGTCAATTATTGGACATAATATTTTGGACCGATCGTATTATGAACGAAAATATCATTGGACGAATGTTCCTATTAACCTAAGTTTCACATAAACGAGACACGTAATATGTTTGTAGTTTGGCATGAAATAGTTTTATATTTTAGGTCACACGGTGCAGGTACAGGTAAGTGTAAGCTTCGAATTTCATCTAACACGGAACAATATAATTAAATGCGTTGGTCGTAAATTATCTAATTCTGAGTAAGCGTGACTTGGAAAGCTTAGAATCTAAAAGTCTAAACGGTTCCTGACTGAACTTTGATTGTCTCCACACGCGGTTTCACTTCTTATACCTTCCTCCCCGCAGTGTGTGCACTGCACTTGGTTTTTTTTTTTTTTTTTTTTTTTTTTTTTTTTTTTTTTTTTTTTTTTTTTTTTTTTACACACACCCAACTACATAGTAACTATAAGTACTTGCACTCTTCCGTTCACACTCACGTTCAAAACCGCATATATGTTTTACTTTCGTCGCATGATAATATACTACTTACGACACATTCAAGTTCAGGCACGATGCGACGGTTGAAGTGAAGTAGCGGACTCGGAAGCTGCGATGCAAGTTGTGTACCAACCAGTCGTTAAACTTTTGTTGCAACTTTTTAGCATGTTGCCAGCTCGAGAGCTGGGGCTCTTGCAAACTTTTGCTATTAGGAAATGAATAGTTAATTCTGATGTAAAAACCAGCAAAACTCACGAACATCACACAAAAGAAGTCTAGAATTCAGGGCCGGATTTAATGCGGGGCCCCCACCACAAAGCAGGCCCTTTTTTATGGTATTGATGGTTGATGAACTTCCTTTTTTCTATTATTACAATACTGTAACAGTCAGGCAATGTTGGAAGAGAAGCTTTTTGTAAAATAACCCTTAAAAACGCATAAAGAAACATTAAAAAATACCAACGAAACTTTAAAAATTATTAACGACTTTTTTATCAGGGTAATAATTTACTTCTTTTTCTCGATATGCCTTTAAAAGTAGAGACTTTATAATGTATTATTCCTAAGATTTACCGGGAGGGGGCCCCCACCGAAGGTCCGCCTCCCAGGGGCCCCCTGCAACCTAAATCCGGCCCTGCTAGAATTTAGAAATAAACTCAGAAAACAGCTGTCACGGCAAGTTAGAGTCTTTTTATAAAGGAAATGAAAATACTCGATGAGCTGAGAACAAAGATGCTTTTGGTTTCTAATTAAGTCCCATTGTTCACAAAATGAGACATTCGCCAAAAATGCATTGTTTAAAATAGGAATTCCGCGTAGTGACGTCACTACGCACTCGAATTTTTGCAACTTTACTCGAGTGTTATCTCCGAAACCGGGACACTTAGGAGGAAACCAAAGGCACAATTGTTCTCAGCTCATCAAGTACCATTATTTTCTTCATAAAAAAACGCAACATTTCAGACTCTTGCCTGCCCATCTATAATTTTTTCTACGGAAACACAGAAATACGTCTCAAATTAAATAGGGATCTCCCAGAATACCTGCATAGCTCCGCCAATACGCCTGATTCTGAGAGTGAATTTTGTGATTTTTTTAGTGTACTCATCATTATTTTTACATGTTTTTATACAAGAATCAACTCTTCAATCACCTGTGGCAAAAGTTTGCTAGATCCACATTTCAATCCGCACGATAGGTGACAAAACAGTTTGTGCAGTATACATTTCGTCCAACTTGCGTTTATTATTCCGAAGTACTTTTTGTCATTTTGTCAGCGGTGGCTGGCAGAATGCAATGTATTGATGTTTACTTTGCATTTAAAACTATAGAAAAGTATTGATGATCAGGGGGTGTGCTGTTGAACCCCCCAGAAATCGATACTTTTCCATAGTTTGAAATGGAGTTGACATCGATACATCGCATTCTACGAGCAGCCACTGCCTTTTGTGCATCCTTTAGTCTGGCATGATGCGGCAATCATAAGGACTGATGAATGAAAATTTCTTTCAATTTTTCTAATTGGTAATGAATGGAATATAGTACAGTGCAGAGTACGCGATTGGTGACAAGAAGCGATGCCGGTCAGGTCGAAGAACTGAGTTCGAATCCCGGGCGAATTTGCACGCCGGTCACGGAGTCTGACACAAGGCGCAAAGACGAGCATGCGCATACGGAACACGGGACACGCAATCATCACAAGACACCGATGTTGCCAATTTTGAGGTAGAAATATTTTAACTGTTTTAAATCGACTCAATCGGGCTGTTGCCCTATTTTGTTGTAAGCGATTTTAGGCTTGATTCAGTTGTAAAAACCTGCAAGTGTAAGAATGGTAGCACTAAAAACTCAAGAAACCAACCCCTAAAATCATAAAATGATTTTAAATTAGAGAGCGTAATGGCGGCTTTGGGCAAAATAATGGGAGATTCCCATCTAATAATACTGTCACTCTAATCAGAATTAAATGATCAATAGGAGATCAGATGTGGATCTTTACTCTGGTGTATTATTACTCTGTGAATCTTCCTTGTCAGCATAGAGAAAGTGACGAAATTAAGATAGGAATATCCCATCATTATTAGTGCCAAACGCCGCCACTATACTTCGGCATTTAAAATCATTTTATGACTTTATAGGAGTGGATTTAGTGAGTTTCTAAAGTTTTCATATGCATCGTTTGTTTCGAGGTCCCCTCCCCCGAAACTACCCTTCTATTACTTAAAGCAAAAGTGTCCACCAGCAGCTCCATTCAACAAAAAACAGGCATTTTTGCCAGAATCTGAATCGAGGGTATATCTGAATGCGTAGAGCTGACATTGGTTTAAAGCGTTGTAAAGTTCGTTTCAGAAGAGTTAGTAAGCGGACTTTAGCGATAGTTAATCTTTGACGGATGTTCAATTTTTAGTCGTTTCAAATCCATACAGAATTTGCCTCTGTCTTTAACTTTTTGATGGTAAAGCGTCTTTCAATGAAAAACTAGGGTTCGAATTCATTTTCATTAATTTCCATCATGTGATATGAGAAAGAGCGTGGAGTCCGCCTTGAGTTCCTATGTTTGTTCTACGAGCGCGGTCATTGGATGCGATAAAGCTATTGTCAGAATAAACTTTTTTAGCTCCTTCAATTGATGATGTAGGCAAAAACAAGTACATCGGATAAGGGATATTTATCTATACTCGCTTGATTTGAATGAGCGCGCGCCCGTATATAGCCATGACTTTGTTTTTCTCCCTCTCTCTCTCTCTCTCTCTCTCTCTCTCTCTCTCTCTCTCTCTCTCTCTCTCTCTCTCTCTCTCTCTCTCTCTCTCTCTCTCTCTCTCTCTCTCTTGGTCCGCATTTAAACACATGTGTTAGAGAAGGAAAGAGATAGGGGCTGTTAGAGTCCTTATATACTATGAGAGTTGCGCCATGTCGGAATCAGTTTCTGATTGGCTCTCAGATTTAGGCTGTCGCGAAAACCCCAAGAGACAAATACAAATGGCGGAGGGTTTGTTTACTTTTCGCATATTCGCTTTTATTACACCTTTACAATAACAGTGACCGCGATTAATTTTTTGTTAATTTTTCCTCTGCTTGAATGTTCTTCTGGAGAACCTTATCTCTTTCAATAACGATCGTTACTGTCGAGAACTGGAATCTAACCTATAAGAGATAGCGAAATAACGGCAATACCATTAAATATGCTCAACTCTTTTGCGAGCGAATCGGGTGATTTTGTTCTCAGAATATAGACCCTAAAAGCAATAAATTTTACAATGGTTCTATTGAAAATACGGGTGCGGTCTTTGCAGAGAATCGACAACTCTGTTGAATCGGGGTAAAACACAAGACGAGCAAGACTCTCATATAATAAGAAGACGCGCCGCCGTCGAACGCATTTGAACACACGTGAATTGAAGACACTCGAGCACTTGCGACTTATTGCGAGTGTGTGACCAGGGTCAACGGATTCATCACGGAAAAGACGCCCGGTTGTATTTACAGTCTGATGTAGTACATAATGGTTTTATGGATGCTCAAAATTAATGACCCAGCGAAATAGTTGCACGTCTCATTGTTTTGGTCGCTGCTTTTTTATTCATTTTTTTTGCTTCCCCCTCCCTTTGACGCGTGTCGTCGCTTCATCGACTCGCGACTCCAACTCCGCGGTCATCGGCATTTAACGGATCATCCGCTCCGAGCCACGCATAGGCTCCTGGCTCCTTCTTTGAATACAATTTGGCAACGTGGCATTTTATTCTCCATGTGCACAGTATACTCATCTACACAGTAGCGAAACTCTATAGGAGCGCTTTGGCGAATGTCGTTCTTCAATGCAATCAAATGGGAAAATTGAGTTGTTTACCATCCACCACCAGGGGGCGCCACCGTGCGTCTAATGCAAATCAAATGGAAGATGTTAGTGTTAACCATCCACCACCAGGGGGCATTTGCCGTTTTTCTAACATTGAGTTTCGGTACTGTATAAGATAAGTATACTGTGTCCATGTGAATTCGTATACGTAAGATCTAATTCGATAGTACTCGCAGCAGTTCGAGCTTTTTCATGGGTTTAAATGGACTTGGAGAAATGTTGCCGAATTCCACGGTTCGTCACTGACGGTGAGGCTAGCCGAGGATGAATAGAGTGTGACATTGAAAATTTCAGAGATGAAATAAAGAAAACAAGAGAAATAGATAAAAAGCGATCTAATTTTTAATTTTGGTTCAAACTAAATGAACCAAGACCAGAAAGCTTCAAATTTATTGCATCAAATCCTTTTTAAGTAATGTCTTTTAACATTTATTCGTGGCTGAGAGGCGAAATAGAGGAACCTAATTTCGGAGCAACCCTCGTATTGATAGAAAGAAATAAGAAGAAGCAGAAAAGGCAAAAACTCAATGATTAAATGTTTCATGATCAAAATACTTTCTTTAATTACCGTATGGGGAGTGAGAAAGTAAAAATGATTACTTTGATGACAGTTGGAAAGAAAGTGATGGCGGTATTCTACCAATGACGGCAACTCTGCCATACTTCAGTTGAAACCACCAACGGATGCCGTTCAATGTCAAATGTGAGCAGGCGCTCCGCTCGCTCCAGCAATCTATCTCCCAGCGTGGATTAACCTTTTTTGTTCATTTTTTCATGGATGCCTGAATTTTTTTCTCGAGTTACTCGTAAGTCAAGACAATATTATTGCTTGATTAAGGTTGAAAAAAGACGTTTCTACTTCGCAAATTTTAGACCTTGGCATTGCATTTTTTTTTCTGTCTCTTTTTTTTTTAAACCCAAAGTGAAACTTGTGAAAAAAAAAAAAAAAAAAAAAAAAAAAACCAGAACTCACATACTACGATCTTCCTCTCTTTCTCTTTGTTGACCCCCCATTTTTTTAAACTTTCTCTAAGAGGCTTTCAATCTCATTAAATCATAATAGATTGAAGTGTTTGAGTTCTAAAATTGAATACAATCAAAACCAAAAGCTGGTTTTGGATCTTCTGCATGGGATTCAGAGCTGCCGTTTTACGCATAATTAATGGCATTTTTCATGTCACCGGTAATTCCACCAGGTGAGAAAAGACTACACAGTTCAATTCAGTATCAATATGACTATTATGTAGAAAAATACTCGCATAGGTAATCTTTTCTCAACCGGTAGAGTCATCGATGACTTTAAAATGGGTCTAGACCCCCTCTTTGAGTAGAAAACCTGCACCCACAACTCCAAAATTTGCTCTTAAAAAAGGTAATTTTCCACGTTTTCGAAAGAATTTCAACAAATCAGCGCATATTTGGACCCCTTTGACAATTTTCGGACCTCGAATCCTGGACCTTCCTCGAAAAATTCCTGGCTACGCCACTGGTGAATGATATCTTGTAGTTTTTGAATTGCGTTGATCAAGTAGGTACCTTTGTTTAGAGTACACAAATGTTTAGAGCACCAATAATATAGTTCGATCAGTTAACACAGAAATTATGTTTTTTGAAAGTCATATTATTTTCAAAACATTTTCTAACAGAAGGTATCATGGTGGAAATATTTATGAAAAAAAATCTTTTAAATATCATCAGATATCAATAAAATATTCACAATGTACCTTAGTATGTATGCATGCACAAACACCATGCACTAAAATGCTGATTCTTCAAAGTGTAATGATCCAATATAGACTTCCGATTGTGTACAGCTCATCTCTAGGGTATATCAAATAAGATTTCGTCGTTGGTTGGTTGATACCTGTCGCCACATTTTATACAGAAGCCGTGTATCGTTACTTTCCGAACTCCCCTCGTATCGTTCTTACAATGACTTTCAAAATAAAGTGTTCCGGTAAAAATTTTCATTCCTCCATTTCTTGACGAGTTTTATAAAATTTTGCAGTTTTCATGTATTTTAGAGTCTAACAGAATTGCCAGTTGAAAGTGTGTCTTAAAAAATCTAAAACTCTTTGGAAAATAATGGAAAAATTATCAAGGGCGGTTTCGATCAGAGGATTTTCTTTTGATGGTCATAGTTTCTATCGTTGGTTATATGTACTCAAGCATGTTTATTTAGTCTTGATATTAAACTTAATTTTGAGCTGACGTGAATAATATATTGTTTCAGTTTCTGTCCCATTACTAACAGAATTCAATCACCCACTTAATCTCTCTCTATAAATTAAAGACTGGGAAACCCCGAAGTTGAGAATGGCGTCAGAGCGACAAGACTGCCAGAAAGATAGGGGGCAAGCAGGTGCAGGTAACCTTGCCCCGGGCGGCACTCTCATCAGATTTACAAGTTTTTCTGCGAAGGGTGGCGAATTGCAAATGAAAAGAATCCAACGTTTCATGATCATCTTTCACGTTTTAAATTTTCCGAAGGAAAATGCATGTATGAATAAATCGTGTATATTTTTTTTCTTTGTTCTTAATGAGTCATAAAATCACAGAAAACTATTAATTGAAGTAATTAAATGATTGGCCTCAGTTGAAAAAATGAAAATTAGTTTGGAAACGTTGGATCCGACTTACGCCTATACGTCAGATGGACGACGAATTATGTCCAACCCCTTTCGTTTACTCATTCCACTGTGGTGGGGGGGGGGGCCTTCCGGACATCACGAGCATAGTTGGAATTTGTTGGCAAAGGAAACCTTAACCTTGCAATGCTCTGTAAGAATTACGGAAGGAAACAAGGAAAAAACCCCAGCACAATAGTTTACTTTTCTACAAAAGTAGTTTTTTTTTTTCTATACTGCCTCTCCACTCCACCCCCTCTTCTTATTCTACTCTCTTTTCTACCTCTTTCTTCTATAACAAAAAAAATTCCGGAACTCCTTAGCGCGGCCTTGCTCGAAGCCTTTCGTTACTTTCGAAAAAAAAAAAACAAAAACAAAAAAGGAGATCAAATATACACATATTGATACGAAACCCGTTTTATATAATCGTCAACGTCATTAGAGGTATTTTCGACTGGTATTGAAGATGATCTCGAAGCTACTCTTCGATTCTATTCGAAAGTGAAACCGACGAAATAAGGATCGAAAGGAATCTCGGAGGAAAGTTCGATTTTGAAATTTGCGGAGGGGTGCTCCAAAAAAGGAATGATTATCAGACGTACGTTAATTCCACTCCAGCAATGCGCGCGGGCAAAACCATCGGGCGAAATAAAAGTAGCGCCTGTCGATTGCCAAAATGATCGAATGGACGATGTAATAACGAAACATTGTTGTCAGTTGAGAATTTTTTCGTACAGTCCCTGTGCGAATTCGTACATAGGAAAGCTCTGTTTGAGCCACCAGCGGGCCGATCTTTGAAATCATTAGATGAAGCTGGTAGACTGGATAAATGAAGCGCTGCTATTGGTCCCTTTAAAGTGTTTATCGAAAAAGAAGACATCTTAAACCAAGTATTCCTCCGCTATATTCGATAAGCTATCGCCCGCTTGAAACACCCCGGTAGCTTATCGAATGTAGCGGAGGGATACTTGGTTAAAGAGCTCTTCTTTCGATAAACACTTTGAAGGGACCAATAGCAGCGCTTCATTTATCCAGCCTTGTCTAATGATTTCAAAGATCGGTCCGCAAAAGTCGTTTAATTTTTTTTTCTCCCCGCGTAAAACCTCAAGGACCCAACAATTTTTTTAAAAAATAGAAGTTGGAGGAAATGTCAACGTTGGCACTGGATTGGCCTTGAGATGTCTCTCAAATCTAAACATTTTTCCAACCTTGAGTATTAATGCCTTAAATAAATATCCATTTCATTTCTATCAATTTAACCTATTCTCAATGTATTACATCAGCTCCATGAGCCGATGTTTCACAGTTCCCCTCTTTTGCCTCATTTTCCCCAAAAAGTAGCGCACCTATAGTTTCTTCATCTCTCTCTTTTCTTGATTAAAAAACGTATGTTAGATAAGGATGGACAACGGAATAAAACCCCCTCTTTCTGTCCTTTTCCTACTTATACATACAAATGGGAAATAAGAGAGATGGAAGATATCCTGGTTGCGCCAGTGTCCCTAAATCTTCCTCCAGTCGATCCTCCTATTCTCTTTTCGTCCTCCAAGTATTTCAAATTGCATTTCTCAAGTCAACGAAGGTTCAAGGAAAAATATCGAGGAACATGTTAAAATTCGGCCCTTGGACTTTGAAGTATTCACAATAACCCCTGTTTCAGTGTAAGAACCAAAGAAATAAAACAAGTTACTTCATACTTCAGATTCGAATGTTAGACAGAGATGTTATAAAATTGCGTAGAATGAAGAACAGTGACATCAGAAACCTCTCTCTTTCCTCATATGAATGCGCGTGTTAAAAAAGTACAGATCAGGGACAGTCACGTGATTTTCGCCCCCTTTTCTATCCTTCTCTAACACATGCGTTCTAATCGAGAAAGAGAGAGAGGGACAATTTCTTGGATCCGCTAGTGTCAAAAACTTTTTAAATCAGCTCAGAAAAAAGATAGAATCTATTACTATTCTTCAATTATCTTAAGAAAGAAGGTTAATTGTTCAGGAGTTCGTGGTTTGCTTCTGGTTTCTTTCATTGTCATGAATCACTTCTATACCTAATTATTAAACAGGTAATATATTTTGAATCAGTTCATAGGTTGTTCTATTTACTCTTATCCCGTAAAAATTATTTGTCTATGAAACAACGCCAAAACAGCCCTGCAGGCTGATTATGAAGGATCGTATCGTGATCGTAACGAGTCTATATCGAGTACGCATTTTATTCTAATGGGTAGAGTCATTCCGATAGGTTCCATTCCGATAGGAACCCTTCAGTCTCTACGATGAAGCGCACGATATAGCTCAGGAATCATCGGTCAATTTCCGCAGAGATGGGATGGTTTCTATCGGAATCAATGAGGTACAGAAAAAGAGAGGCTGGCCCATGTTATAAGTCCTATCCTAAAGTGTGAAAGCACGGGCCGCGATCTGATTCTGGTTTGTTTGCCTCATATTTTTTAACCTAAAATCAAGTATTGTAATTAATCCAGTGTAAATCGGTTGTAAACAAAGGTGCAAGTGTTTTAGAGTATGGCTATTTGGGCACAGAATTTTACTGCAACTATATCTAGGTGAGAAAATGTGGCTTGTTTCTGTTATGCGCCAGTTTCTTTATAGGACAAATCCATCAAAAAGAAACAGTTTTGTCGGTTTCTGTGTCCAGAGTGGCTCTTTCAAACACTTGCACTTTCATTTAAAACCAATTTCAAGTGAATTTGTCACAGCTTTCTTTTTAAGGTGAAAAAATATGAGGCAACTAAACCAAGGCCGTGTAAAATGTCCATAAGAAATTTCCATCATATCAGGCTCCTTAAAGTTTCAATATCAAGTCCCATAAATCTTCTCTATCGCTATAGCTCCTTGGATACAAACGTTCACAATCAGCCTGCTGTTTGGCAACTTCCGACTCTAACAATCGATCGCAATTGTGCACCCAAACAAGATATAAAAGGAAATCAGGCGACAGGAGAGTCGCAAAAAGGAGCGGGGGCGGAGGGAATGATATCAGGATACCAAGTTCAATGCGTTCTACCATCGCATCACATCGCATCGCTGAGAGCGCAGCGCAACACCAATCATCCGTCCATATACCCACCATATATTGATGGTAAATCAAGGATATATTCAGGTTCAGAAAGTGTTAATGCCTTGAACCGGCGCGGCGTGGCGTGGCATCAGGAACCGGCATCGACACCGCGCGCACCGATGAGCGGGAGTGTTGCGCGACCACTTTCTTCAGGCCCTCGGGGGCTTACGCGCTACGGTTGTGGCGGCACGGACGGCGTTTTATTACACAGTGGCATCACATCCGATGAATTTTTGGACACCAGAGACGGAGACAAAAAGTATAGTGTCAAGTGGTGTTTCCGAAATATTTGAAAGCCTTAAGGAGGGGGTTTGCCCTGTTTTCAGGATTTTTTCCTGTTCATTTTTTCTTCAATTTTTTTTCCATTCTTTGATTTATTTATTTATTTATCCATCTATTTATCTAGTTATTTATTAAGTAGCTGCAGCAGTAGTGGTAGCCTAAGCTTTTTTTTTTTTTTTTTTTTTTTTTTTTTTATTCTTATTATTGTGAAAGATTCGTACCCAATAAAAACAGGAAAAAGCACTAGCGCTGAAAAAGGATCGTAGTGACAATTTACCCAATATTTACATTAATATTCTCTCTATAACTTTATCGCGGTTTTTGTTTCCCTCGAATTGGGTCTGTTGCGTAATTTTGCTACCACAGCTACACTAGATACTATTTGCACCGACATACTACTACATAGATGGAACCATACCGCGTGTGCCGTGTATACGTAAACTACATAGCAACAACAAAATGATGGCATTTCCTTCTGAATACATGAAATATTAACTGCATTTGCAGTCTGATCTTTTCTGGTTTATCAAAATTACAAAATAATACAAGAATTGTATGCATCTATTAACTAAACATTCAATGTTTGTGAGTTCTGTTGATGTTTGTACATAAACGCGGTGATTCCGTCTGTACAGTTGTATGTCGGTGATAAAACTGCTCGGGTTGTTTGAAATGGAAGTGATTACCTGAGTTGATCAATGGATCTTGTAAGTTTTAATGTGCGCATCGTTATTTTCGCCTAATTTTACGTTAGAACCAATGTGTCATATTGCTGTATAGCAAAAGTGTGCAACAGACCGATTCAAATTAAATCGACGCGGAGGCTGATGTCACATCAAACATCGATTAGTTAACTATTCGTACAGGAATGTTATTGTTTTGCCTATCCATGAAATTGAAGGAGCTTATTACGACAATCAACTGTAAGTTTGTCGCAGCCGCGGCTAAAGTTAATGGGGCTGCTGCACACTTTTGCTGCTTGTGATGGGTTGTTTCTTCCTGTTTATGTAAAAACTTCAAAAAATTACGATGACATCTCTAGAAACTCACGAAATCCACTCCTAAATCGCTTACATAGCAAAAAGTGTGCAACTGTCCCCATTGACTCATCAACGAACGCTGTACTGCCAAAGTGCCTACACGGGTAAAATCGACAAGTAGAATTTATTATCTGCATGGCTGATTTTGACTGCTAGCAAGTTTGATAAATTTTGCCATAATATGGTGAATGCAAGGTACCTTGTATTAAATTAAGGTAAAACGTTGGTACATTTTACCATAATCTGGTGAAATTGTCCATACTTGATAGCTGACTCCAATATCAGCTATATGCAGATGGTCAATTCTACCAGTCTTTTTTTTTCGTGTAGGTCAAACCTTGTTTTGCTCCTTATTATTCAACAGCTTGTGCCACTGTGTTGCTCAAAGTAGAGCTATACATCTCCTGAACAGGACCCGACCCCGGATAAGGATTGCAAGAAGGCGGAGTATTACGCCCTCAAAGGAACTCTGCACGCTAACAGCCGTTATCTATATACACTTGCTGCCGCTTTGTTGATAAAAGCTTCACTCTAAATTGAATGTATCGATATATGAAGTGACACGCCGTTCGCATATACAATCAGTGCTCATTACTATCATGAAGTCTAGTCTATTTGCTCCAAGGATTATTCACAAAAAATTTCTCATCACTATTTCTCTACTTGGCCACATTTCCTCTAAAGTTTTAACTTTTGTCACGACTTGGTATGATTCCTAGGAGATGATTCTGCTCTTTTGGACGAGGAGGGATGAGATAGCGGGAATCGACTAATCCCATTGGTCTAAACGGCGTCACGTGACAGATTTTGAGTCATTGGATGGACGGATGAGTCATTTTTTTTAAAGAACGACTTGAGTGACTTGGACGACTTCAAATCTGTCACGTGACGCCGTGAAAACCGATGGAAATGGTCGATTTCCGCTGTATGGTCTCGTCCAAAAGAGCAGAATCAGCCCCCAGGAGACACTTGAAGCCTTGAAATATATGATGAGGTATGCGCCATCAGTTGTTGCAAATATTTTGTATCTTCTTTTTGATTATCTACAATACCGAATGTGTTTACCAAAATGATATTTTTCTGGAAAAAATCATTCATTTAAGGAGAAATTCAATTTAAAAATTTCGTTTCAGTGGATTTATTATGAGTCATCTCTTTTACAGAGAAACAACTGCACAATCTTTGCAATACCTAATGGCGCATACCTCATTTTATACAAGTATTACAACGCTTCACTTACTTGGGGATCTTTCGATTCGCTTGTTGGCGCCATCAGCCGCAGTCCGAAATTTCGTCTAGTTTTGAGCGATTTGCGGAAGGGATAAAATGTGGTTATGCTGATTGCTGACTATAACAAAAAGTCATCGTCATGGCGTGTTTCAGTTTTTAATGCAATTTTTAAGCCGTCGAAGTATCAAACATCAAAATTGGTTGATAGATAAAGTCGTAATTTTGAGGACGTATTTCGGCGGGCTCATTGATGGTTAATAAAGAGACAAACCAGTCAGGACCACCCAGGAACCTACTTATTGTCCACTCGCATTGCGTCACGATTATGCAATATACACGTCTTTTACGACGCTTTATTTTGCAGGCAATCGTGTCGTCGATGGGTAAATTTGGGAAGTTTTTAATGTCACCATTATTTTGTTCACCCTCTGTTCCTGTTAAATGCACGTATTGACAATGGGGCTCTTGTAAACTTTTCCTACAGGAGATTGAAGAGTTGATTCTTAATGGATATTCTTAATTCTGTAGGACTTAATGGCGGAGCTACGCAAGATTTTTCTTGGGAGGGGCTTGCACTGATAAGGGTTTGACTGAAAATTGTTCCCCCCTTCCCCACCACCCCCAAAAATTGGAGGTCTGGGGGCTTTAGCCCCTTAGTCCTGAGAAAGTGAGAAATTAGACAGGATTCTCTCATGATATCAGCGAGCTACGCAGCTCCGCCATTGTGTTATTGCCGTTATAGCAGTTGTGTGAGTTTATTACGGAATTTTAGACTTTACAAATGTGAATTTCGTTATTTCCCCTGGTTTTTACATCAGATTGGTCTATTTATTTGCTCACAGCAAACATTAAGAGCCCCACTCTAGCTAGTTTGCCTTTTTTTTATTTTTGTTTTTGTTTTTTTTTTTTTTTTTTTTTTTTACCTCAACACTTAAGAGGTCAAAGCCGTTTATAAACGTCATTCATGATTGCATGCATATTGAGCTAGCGGCCGTTAAAGAACATCCACATAACTGGTATACGGGTTGCATAGGGGTATGTAGTGTCCAAAAAATCCACTAGGGCGAAGCACTTCTCAAAAAAAAAAAAAAAAAAAAAAAAAAACCCGACCGAAAAAATTGGCCGATCAATTAAGTGTTAACTCGAAACTTTTAATTATAATTCAGTGGAAATTGGTTTTTAATGAAAGTCTAAGTGTATTAGAATGACTATCTGGACACAGAATTCCAATACAACTTTCCAGGTGGGAAAATGTCGCTTTTTATTGCCTATCATGTGTCAGTTTATTTATCGTGCAAATCCTTCCAAAAGAAACAGTTATATCGCTGTCCGTGTCCAGATATCCACTTTAAACACTCGCACCTTTGGTTATAACCAAGGTCAATTGGATCGTTCGCAACTTTTTTTTAAAAAAATATTTAAGGTTAAATAAAATGAAGCAACAAACGGAGCCCGTGTGAAAATGTCCATAAGAGATTTCCATCATCGCTGCCTCCTTGGTGTTTCAAAATCACGACCCACAAATCCTCTCTATTGGTATAGCTCAACGACCTAGTACTAGCAAATGCTAAAGTTTTGACAGTCAAGAATGCACGTGGAGTGCAGAGGGTTGCTATGGTTACACGAGAATTTGCCACCTATCTCGTATTCTTGACTGCCAACACTTTTGGGTTTTATAGTACATTCTAATGCATGTTGGTAGTTCTGGACCAAGGTTATAGATTAAAGAGGTATGCTCATCTGACTTCTCGCCACGAAGTCAGTAGCGCGCAGTTCAAAATCCAGATCCAAGATGGCCGACAAAAGCAGAAAACATTGTATACTCTTTCCAGAAAACATCGGGCTATTTTCTGATTTTCTGGAGAGGGAAGCCCAATATTTTCTGGAAAGAGTATACAATGTTTTCTGCTTTTGCCGGCCATCTTGGATCTGGATTTTGAACTGCGCGCTACTGACTTTGTGGCGCGAAGTCAGATGAGCATACCTCTTAATCTATAACCTTGGTTCTGGACTACCGCAAAAAATATGCGTTTGATAGTACAAGTGTTGAATGGTGGCTTGTGCGTTGCGTATTGCATACCCTGGCCAGGTATCCTTGTCCTCGCTATAGTGCATTCCTCTCGATTCATGAACCGGGAAACGACAACTGGCTGACCGACCGGACCAGACCAGACCAGGTCTGACCGGACCGGACCGGGCCGGAAAAGAAAGTCGTCAGCACGCGCGTCATTAGAGGGACCCTGCGCGGCTGCCTGCCTTCGTCAGCGATTGCGTCGCTGTCGTTCACCAAACCTCTTGACGCCCTTGGACGCAAAGGTAAAGCCGCGAGACTCGTGCTCGGTGCATCTCAGCGCATGAATACACAGCACTCGGGCACATGGATTATTTTTAGTTGTATGACATAATTAAACTACTGAAATGAAATCTGATTGGCTGAGTTTATGACGAGACCTGTTCTTGATTGGTAGAGAGATAGCTCTAGATAGATAGATAGAGAGATACCTATCTGACGTCATCTCTGAAACTCCGTTTATTCTGTGAAATGCAACAATGCGACGCGCGATGGACTGAAACAAGGATTTTTTATGGACAAAAGAAGGTTTTGTTTTACGCTTTCAAAAACGTTTGAGTGTTGAAATTTTCTTGCAGAAATCTTGAAAGCTGACTGAGTTCAAGCTGCTGAATCTATAATTTTACTAGAATCTCGGGAATTTTGCTGATTTACTGATAAGAATCTTGATTTTTGTTCAAGAATTGATGTCCAAAACAAGCCGGATATCGATCCACTGTGTGATAAAGCGCGGCGACGCAGGCACAATGCGCTCTGCGAACGCGCCTGAACTTGAACTAGGTTTCTCGTCACGATTCGGTTTCGAACTAGATAGTCTCAGCTCGAACGCAACGCAATGGCATGGCGCCCTCGCACAATGGGGCCGATTGCCTTTTTCACAGGATCAATAGCGTGTTTTAAGGAGTGCAAAGGGGGGGGGGGGAGGGCATCAAGGCTCTGGGGCATAATCTTATGGACATTGGCAGATACAGGTGGGATCAAAGGGAGCGATCGCCCCCGTTCGGCCAAGAAAGCTGAAAAAAAGGGAAGAAAGGGGGAAAGAAAGAGACATAAATAGGAAATAGAAAAAGGGGGGTCAAGGGACGAAATTCGTCGATTTGCACCTCCTCTACCCGGCCGCGAGGGCTGGATTCACCAATGCTTTCGAAGCAACGGTAAAAGGAAGAGGAAAAAATAAGGATTTTTTTTTTTTTTTTTTTTTTTTTTTTTTTTTTTAACCTTTTAATGAATGGCCACTTTGTCTTAAACAAATTAATCCATATGCTTTTAACTAATTGCTTATTCTAAGGAAAAAATGAAAGCGTAGAGGAAAAAAGAGAAGTGACAAATGTAAATTGGGAGTAGTTTTTTTTTCTTTTTTTTTTTTTTCAAAATCCTTGAAAAGGATGTTTCTCCTACCCACAAAGTTTGAAAACAGATCCCAGTTTTTAAAAAAAATAAGCAACTGCCTACCTGTCTTGTAACTATAAGTCTCGCAGTAGCATCATTTAGGGGAGGGGAGGTCCCCCCCCCTGAGGTTAGGCACATCCAAAAATTTAGGCTCACACGGAAAATTCCAGGAGCAAAAAAAAACCGTCAAATTTAGTGAGTTTAGGTTAAAAAGCTTTAAATTTCTTGAAAAATTGGGAACAAAATGTATTTTTCCCAAAATTTGCCCAGATAGTAAGTAATTATGACCATTTATGAGAAGCAAAAAAACAAAAAAAGGTCATCAGATCCCCCTCCCCCGGCAAAACCTGAAATGACGTCACTGAAGTCTCGGCTAGTACATAACATCGGCACGATCCAAGATAGATCATGGCCGTAGTTTGGGGGAGAGAGGATGGGATAGTGACGTCAAAATCCCCCCCTCCCGCGGAATGTCAGAGAAAGATGGAAGAGGACGAACGAATGGAAAATGAAGGAAAATGAGGGGGGAACGGCGGAATATACCTGCAACTACCCCCAAAAAACTAATCACAACCTAAGCTTAGCCTCTGTGGACAGTTTTGTTCCCCCGATGTGCGACGACTAGCGGCGCTAGCTCCTCCTCCGTTCATGTCGGACACTCGAACGGACAAACGTCGGACGTCCGTGTCTGCGGTTTTCGAATATGTAATCTCGCGGCACTCGCCCCGGATCGTCGTCGTCCAGTTGTTCCGGACACTCTAAATAGCCGCAATTAGCCGAGCCCCTTTGCCGCTGTTTAATCCACCTCCCCCTCCCCTCGCCAGCATTCTGTACGAGCTCTGCCGTAAATCCATGCCGTTCAAGAGGATCTATGTGCCGTATTACGAAACCGATATTTAAAGTCGTTCCAGTGTTAATAAATGCCTTAAACGATTTTCGAGTTGACCCATTGCAAGATTTTAGAGGCCTGCATCATCAGTCCATCGTAGGTTGATTCGATCGCAATTGCGTAAAGGTCGTTTCAGAAGTGAAGGCGCACCTGTAGACCGATAATCTTTGGAATTTACCATTCTCATTTTTCATAATACGCAATGAAAATTAATGAAAATGGTTCTGAGCGTGTTGCCTTTCCGATGAGAAACGAATTGAAATCAAAAAAATTAAGTCTCAGGCAGAGGAAGGGGTTTTGACTCGAAGGAATGAAAATTGAAAATTTGCCAAAGATTATCGTTTCGCTGCGCCTATTCCTCTGAAATGAACTCTGTACAGCTATGCCGCACTCAATGATGCCGACTGTAATAAGATAGAGAATTTTTAAATTTTAAATCATTAAACGCCCTGAGGGAAATTGTAAAGGATCGTTTATAATTAGTTAACTCTCTCGTTACTTCCTCATCGTCGATTAATCAAACGCAGGTGGGTTGCAATGACGACAAATAAAGGTGTGGACGGAGCGACGCGACGTTCTGCCGCACTGGCGCACTCATGCATCATTTTGCACCCCCCAGACGAAAGAACATAACCTACGAATTGAGTTAACTATCATTCGCAAAAAACCGGGTTCCCACGCGGTTCGAGAGAAGAAGGACAGATATAGAGATGAAAGCCAAAGTTTAGTGACAGCCCCTCTCCCTTCTGCCTCACACCATCTGATGGGATGACTTTTGATGAAGAGCAATGAATATTTATAAAATCGGATGGAAAATCGGACATAAAACTGTTGTTTACCTTGTTGTTCATACATTTTGTGTTTTTTTCTTCTTCTTCTTCTTTTTTTTCTTAAAATTATTTGGGTGAACCCATTCGCTGAGTTTTCTGCCCTAAACACAGTCAAGCCCCCCGCTTCACTTACGAGTCATGAAAAGAATGGATTGGTGAAATGTTGATGGACACCATCGAGAGACACTTTCGTCCTCTCCAAATTTCCGGAAAAAAAAAAGAATTTGAAACACTGATAGTCTAGTTATTTTTTTGTTTTTCATTTTTCCCCCTTTATCACTGTTTTATTTCTGGTCGAAGTCGCCGTATGTAAAGTTAATGTTAATGTTATTACACCTCTCTCCCTTCCCCTTCACTAACTCCTAACTCTGCCTTAGGCCCCAGAGTAACAAATACCTCAACGATGTACCACATCATGACATCACACTAAAATTAGATTATTCGAGCACTCCTTGGATGCTGGATGCTCCTATAGGTGTATGCCTGCTATTCTTGCGAGGTTTCTGCCTTAGAGAAATCTCTCTCTCCCCCCCTCTCTCAACCGTTGTCTCCGTCTTAAGACAATGCCCATTACAAAACTTACCTGCTCTGGAGGCGCTTATTACGTATTTATACATATGTACTCCGAGTGTGCCAGTGCTCCGAGTCAATCATGCCCGTTGCCTCGAGGGGAGAGGGGGAGGAGGGGGAGGAGGGGGAGGAGGGGGATAAGGGTGATAAGGTTGGGAGGTGAGGGGGGAGTGGGGGATGCGACGGGTGACGTTTGACGGCGACGGGAGAGCGCGAGCGGCTTTGTATAAGATGCAGTGATCCGATCCGGAGGACCAAAAAATTAAAACCACCGAAATTAACTTCCGTTACGTAAGGAGCCTCTCCGCGCTCACACAAAAAGGGAAAAAGAAAGGAAGTAAGTAAGTATAAGGCGTAGTCATGATAAGGATAATTTGATCTACCTACGAGTCAGGTGTGAGTGTGTGCGTGTGTTTGTGCGTGTGTATATATGTGCGTTTGAAACTGGTCGAAAAACTTAACGCGAGAGATCGTTAAATGGCGGGCTTGTGATCGGTGGCGGGCGAACGCGGGACCTGGGGCACCCCTCCCCCTCCCCCATCCTCTCGAAGGAAGAGGGGGTGCTTTGAGCGGCAGAGAAAGTGATCTGGAATTGGACAGAAACTGGAATACTTGTCTCTCCAAGGCGGCATAAAGCTCATTAAACGAAAGAGAAGGAGAGAGAAAGAATGTGTGAGAGAGAGAGAGAGAGAGAGAGAGAGAGAGAGAGAGAGAGAGAGAGAGAGAGAGAGAGAGAGAGACCTGCATTTGAAGAACCGAATATCATTATTTTTGGAATTCTTCTCCACTCTTTTTTGCCCTACCTTCTGCAGCCCGCCCGCCCCCGACCCTGCAAGCCCTTCACCTCAAACTTGACGATGGAAAAAATTTGAAAATTGGAATCAGATGCCGAAAGTCAAGGCTGCGACTGTGCACACTTGTATTTGTGTAGGAGCGTATAGGCAGGCGATCCGATCCGTAAAGAATCCGATACGGAACTTCACTCTCCGGAGTGTCACGGACTGGTATTCTCATATCAGACTTAGGAGTGGACAAAAAAAACATTCAAAAAACAAAAAAATAAAAAATGAAATAAAAACAAATAAAAAATCTCAACTCCTTTTATCAAGACGGTGACAAACTAGAAGTGAGAAAAGTAGGAATGTTCAGATGTAGGAACTGTGGGTGTGTCCAAAAAAAGTTGAACTTGGAAAGCATTTCACTATTTTCTCTTCCCCTCTGCAGTGAAGTCATTGTCGCCCACTGCTGTTACAGAATAAGGACATTTCGATACATAGCTCAATCGCATATTTTGATTCTTATAAAACTATCGGTTTATATTTTGTATTTTAGACAAAAGCACTCTGTCTTTTGTCTACTTGCCCCGGAGGCATTAGGAGGAACTTGAGATAACTTTAGGACCTCAAAAGGTACTTGAGCAAGATATAAGGGGGAGCTTAGTGTTAAGTTCATTGTAGCCTTTTTGATCCTTTAAGGACAACTCAAGGGCTCCTTCAGGAAGCCTTTAGACTCTAAACTCTTTAGACTCTTTAGACTCCTCTAGGATTCTCTAAAGTTTAGAGAATCCTATAGAGGAGCCAATTAAAGTTATATAAGAACGTATTGTTGTGCAATTTTTGTACAGGATTTCGAAACTAGAAATCTAAATAGAAAATAATGAAAGTATTAGAAAACGTGTTTCTCCTATATCCGCCTAACAGATTGGACTTCGGTCCTTCTGGGCATTGTAATGTATACCTAATTACTTTTGGGCATGTAAAGGTATTGGACTGATTTTTTTTTTTTTTTTTTGAGATTTTAAAAATCGGACGTAAGTACTTGTGTTTTGAACAAGCATGTGGTGGACATTACGTATTATTGGACTTAACTTTGTTTTGGACTTATCGGTTTTGGACAAATGTTCTTGGAACCGGATGAATGTTGCCTCATACTCATCGTTACTCACGTAATAAAAAAAGACCAATTTTCCAGCGGTCATGGAATCTTCAATTGAGTTTAAGTTTAGACGTCTTTAAATTCCATCCTAACATGACCGAATGCCCTCACAAAAATGTCTAAATGAGCCTACACCGTATAACAGTATATACCCTTGACATTCGTAACATTGCATGTCGTTTATCGTTTAAACGAATTCATCCTGTGAATGAGTGCGATATTAACAGTTACTTTGATGTCATTGTTTCGAGTTCCATTGCGTCATTTTTTGCCTGTCAAAGGATGAAAACTTCTCTCCGTTAAACCCACTGAAGCCGAGAAATTTGGATCTGTCGCTCTGATTAATGTTCTAATGGAATTTTGACGTAAATTAAATTTAATTATACGTACGATTAATCCCATGGAGCGCGCAAAATATGTGAGCGCTGGTGAATACAAAAATGTGTGTCTCTCTCTCTATCTTTTCACTCATTTAACCACACGTGTTAGAAAAGGAAAGAAGAGGAGTTACATCAAAGGCATGTGTCCCTATCTCAATTTTGTCTGTCATGTGCGTTCAAATGCGGGCAAGGAAAGAGACAGAAAAATTCTTGGATCCGCTAGAGTATCATGTGGGGACATTATAATGCAGGGACAAGTGGAATAAGGCGCAACGCGCCCCCCCCCCTCCCCCGTTGCCCCCACACTGGAGCATGGATCACTCCTTGGCGGCCGTCAACCTGCAGCTGCAGCAGGAATTAATAGCTCGATGCAATGTTGTCAGTTGTATTTTCAATTGTTTTTCCGGAAGTTGGGAAAAACCTGCATGCAAATTCCCCAAGGATACCGCTCCCTGGGGCTGATGTTCAAGATGGTGTGAAGACCTTACCCAAAAAAAATCACAACTTATAACTGCAGCAGAGTCGGTGTCTCGCAGAAGTGTTTGTATGCAACATTACTTCGCGAGTTGTCAGTTGTACTATAGCAAGCGTAAAAGTTGTGACAGTTAATAATGCACACCGATGAGCGCAGGTATTGCTTTGATTACATGATGATTCGCTATTTGTCTCGAATTCTTGACTGCCAAAACTTTTCTGTTTGATAGTACGTACATCAGTGGCCAATCACAGACAACGCGGTGCGGGGGAGCCCCGAGACCCAAGAAGCCCTCAAAGCCAAAAAGGGAAAGGGGGAGGAAGAAGAAAAGAAGAAAGGAGAAAAAGAAAGAAAAAGAGGAAGATAAAAAAGACGAAAAATTTTGCTGCACAAAGTTACGGCGAGATCGAATTAGCACAAAATTGTGGCGTGATCAGAATTTAAAAATTCAAAGTTTCAAATCCCTCGTTTGTACGGAACCACCATTTTGATTTTGCTGTGTGAGACCCTGAAATTTTGCTCCATGAAATTCTGCGTTGGCGGCTCAAAATTAGCACAAAATTATGGCGCGATCGGAATTTAAAAATTCGAAGTTTCAAATCCCTCGTTTCTATGTAATCGCCAGTTTGATTTTGCTCCAGAAAGCTTAAAATTGCTGCACAAAATCGCACAAAACTATGGCGTGATCAGAATGTAGAAAATTTGAAGTCGCTAAATTTACCGTTTCCACGGAACCGCCATTTTGATTTTGCTACTTGGACCCTTAAATTTTGCTTCACAAAACTCGGCGTTGGCTGCACAAAATTAGCATAACATGATGGTAATTGTTTGAAGTCAGTTTTCGAAGGAGGCGGTTTCGTAGAAATGAACCTTTCTCGGGTCATAAACTTGCTTATCGTAAGAGCGTGCTAATTGGCCGGTCGGCAAAGCAAATATTTGCGGTAAACTGTATCACTTGATGAGTATTGAGAACCAATCAGCGCCAACTTCTTACAATAGTACTATGATAGTACGTGAGACAGAGTTCGTGATACGATTCTTCGACATTTCGGCAACTTTTTCATGCATTGTTGCCAAATCCCATTGAAAAACAGCAAATTTGGATTGTTAAACTCGAAGGGAGAAAATATCGGAGTTCTTCACGACCCATCTGGCAACTTATAATATTTTGCCAGAGAAATTTCGAGTTGTCATCACAAATCATAATTTTCTCGTCAATTAATCATCAAGAGCTAGGTTTGGGTTGCGTGCCCTTAAAACTATGTTCAATCATGGGCGGATCCAGGAATTTGTATTTCTCTCTCTCCTCCCATTTGAACACATGTGTTAGAAAAGGATAGTAGATGGAGCCGTCTTGTGACTGTAGCCCCTATCTCCATCCTTTCCTAACGCACACGTTTAAATGGAAACAGAGAGAGAAAGACAAATGTCTGCATCCGCATATGTGTTCAATTAATTACTCAAGCTCGGAAGGAAAAAATTCTAGAAATTAAAGATGGATGGTTTCGCTTCTTCAACCGTCAAAAAATATTTTTGTACAGATACTTGGCTTTTTTTCCAGTAAATGTAGAAATTCTCCCGCTAACCCACCCTCGGTCGTTCATTTTTCTCCGACCGCGAAGAAATCCGTCAAGTACTCCATCAAAAGGTTAAAAATTCGTCAAGGTTTGAAGTTTTTCTATGCATTTCTATATGTATGAGTTATTTCCCGCACTGTAACATTTGACGGAAGGTTTAGCCTTCACCTTTTTGAGCTTTCTGAGCATGAAATACATAAACGTTTCCATGGAAGGAGGAGGGGGTCGTTCACTCGGAAGAAGTTCCTATATTGCTGTCACAAGACGTCTGTTTAATACTATTATACTTTCTTAACCGGAAATTCCGGTAGCTATAACCGGGCTTTCGGTGACTGGTAACCAGACTTACAGTTACCATTACTGGGATTTCGAATACAGCTACCGTTTCCAGGTAGGTAGTGATTAAATAGACATCTTGTCACGGCAACAGGAATTTTTTCTTAATTTTTGCAACAGAGCCATCACGAGTCGTTTCTTAGTTCTCTTCGCAAGGAATAAAACAATAACACAATAAGTACGAAGCAGTAGAGGTAATTTCAGAAGTGTGGGCGCACCTAGACTTATAATCTTTGGAATTTTTCAACATTATTATCGATAATATTCGATGAAAATGGATCAAAATGAATTTGAAGAACACTTTAAAAGCAAAAGAATGAAGTCGGGGGCAAGTTCTTTGATTTGAAGGAATTAAAGTTGAAAATTCGCCAAAGATTATGGTTTAGGTGCGCATACACAGCTTCTACTTCTGAAACGATCTCTAATTTCAGCTTAAACCATGGTTGTGCTTACAAACTACTGGATAAGTCCTCACAACCCGCATTGCTTGCAACCAGTAGCGAGGCGTGAAATTTGGCAACGCCGCGCCGCACTTCCTCCGCCTCCATTTAAACTTCCTGAAAAAATCGAATGCTTCGGTCATCGGCGTAGACGATTCGACCTTTCTACTGTGTTCAAATGGGGTAAATGAAACTTTGCCAAATGGCACGCCTCGCCACTGCTTGCAACCCGAAGCTTTCTTGGTCTCTATAGAAAACAAAATAAAATGGAGTGTGTTGCAGTTCTTCAAGTGCGTAAAGCGGGTTGCGTCGAATCGTCGACACAGAACTTATGCAACTGCTTGTAAAGTATACTTGTGTATAGGACTGTACGCAATTTGTGAATAAAGAACAGAAAGACTGAAGGTAATAGTCGTCCCGGGTGTTCTAATAGGTGGCGGGCCCATTGGACTGCGAGTGCGTATGCCATGTCCAGTAAATCACTTATGTTAGATTAAACGCGGGCAAAAAAGGAGATGCTCACACACTCGTTTATCATGGGATGTCCGCGAGTGGTCGTCGCGCCGGCCGCCCCACCCGCCTCGGTAGCTGTTGTTGTAGTTGTTGTTGTTGTTTTTGTTGTCGTTGTTATTGTTGTTGTTGTTGTTGTTGTTGCTGTCGCAGTTTTGGTTTAACGAGAAGACCTCATGCTCATGCGCTGCTGGATGAAGAGCAGTGAAAAGTACTAAATGGCCATGAGATCATAGTATGTTGCCACTCAGAGCAACGTCAGCAACGGCCTGTTTTACTGCAGCTATCTCTATCAATAATGTATAGCAATAGAATAGCTGATACATGTTATAAGTTCTATAGTAGTTTAACTAAATTCTAAATATAGTAACAACATTTCAATATAACGCTAATTTGATTTACAGAGTGGGGTGAAGATTTTCACCCGAACCAAAGGCTCTGCATTATATTATCTCACCCGTACTGCTTGTTCGGTAACGATGGATGACAACGATGCTGTACCCGAGCCTCGAAATCTGAGCGGCCGTTCCGCGAGGTGGGGACGAAAAGAGTATAACTCAACGGTGAGGGACAAAAATAAACAACGCTCCTGATTGATTGGCTAGAAATGGCACTGTTGACTTTGGCGTTCGGTGTCCCCGGAAAAGTTACAAACCTCGAATCTTCACCCGACACTGTAAATAAAATTCGCTTCTAGTTTAGGTTCTCCATTATAACATTTGGGTGATCCTAACCTCCATATGCATAGTTTAATCTGTAATATCTCGTTGATTTCAACAGTTTCAGTGGTAGAGCCATAGGTTTATTTACGCATTTGGCGGACGTAGAAAATGCATAATTGCAAAAAAGTACCATTTGATTTCTTGATTTAAAAGCTAAAATTTCCGTTAAAAAATGAGCTTACGGAGAAATTCAAATTGAATCAGAGTTTGTTTGGAACCGCAGAGATCCTCGGACGGCAATCGATAGTATATCCCTTAACTAAGACAGTCAAGGATTATTCTTAGTTTGTTTCATGCTACGCAGAGAAAAAAGTGATTTGACCAGCAGCCCCAGAGATTTGCGTTCTATACTATCGTTTGATATTGAATTAATTGTCCCCCAAAAAAAAAAAAAAAAAAAAAAAAAAAAAAAAAAAATCAATGAATTATATAGGATTGCACTTGTCTAGCTGTAAATATTTGAATGTGATGCATCGAGCGGTTTTGCAAAATCCTCAAATCTAAAGGTGCAGTTTACCAAACCTTTAGGTGGCAAGCCTGCAGGCTTATCATGAGCAATCGCGTATCGTATAATGCTATCGAGTCGATGATCGAGTATGTGTTATTCTTATGGATGGTGTCATTCCGATAGAAACCCTTCCATCGCCGATGACTCTTGAGCTATCGAAGAATTTCCGCAGAGATTTGGGGGGGGGGGGGGGGGGGGGTCCTCCTATCGAAATGAAAAATATCGTAATGACACCACCCACAAGAATAACACGTACTCGATCATCGCCTCGATAGCATTACGATCGATACGAATGTTCTTTTTTATAGTCAGCCTGCCGACAAATTCGTCTCTTCTCATCTGTTTCACAAGGTTTCAAGATATTTTAAAGAGAAACTAAAAGAAGAATGTAAACTGGTCGACGAATCAAAACAATACTTCGTTGAGTGCCTTCAATTGATGGTGTAGGCAAAAACAGGTGCAGCCAAGTAGGAATATTTATCGATTTATTATTTATTTTACTAAGGAAGAAAGAAAGTAATTTCATATCAAAGAAAGGTTTTATGAAGTGTCTGAATTGCGAAGAGCAGAGCGCGGCGGAAGCTCTTAGGGAGGTAACCCTCCCCCCTCTCTCCGTCCCCTCTCCTCGTCTTTTTCAGAGCTAACAATAAGCCCATCACCGCGCCACACAGTGGAGCGAGTCAATAGGAAGGATCGGACATGCAAAAGCTGACGTAACATGCAAAGAGGTTGATCCAGCTCCCATAAGGAATGGGCTATCGGCAAAAAAATTTCATATTTTCGGAGTCGATAGAACTCGTCAAGACGCGTTCAACGATGGCCAGTTTTTTTAATTTTGGTCAACTGGTAAGGGGGGGAGGGGGGTCCAAAGTCAAAACCTTCAAAGTCCCATAACTTTCGCCCAAATCAATATTTTTACTTGTACTTTGCGCCAAAAGGTTCGTCTTACAAAGAGCTTTCGATTGATGTGTATGAAAATTAAATTGTACAAATTTTAAACCAATTTTTTTCAATTTTTACAAGTTTTCCAACTTGAAATTTTTGGTTTTTTGAGCCTGAAAAATACGCGCAACGGGTTGAGGAGAATAAAAAACTATGGGAATAAAAGTCAAAGTTATGTTCTTTTGAATGGCACAAACCGCGATCTGGGGAAATGCTCCGTTCAAAAGTTATAAGCGCCTAAAGTTGCGCACCTCCGAAATCACGGTGCGTTCAGTGCATGTTTTCAATGGCGCGTACCTATCTCGGGTGAGCGAGGGTGACGCGCGCCATTGAAAACATGCACTGAACGCACCGTGATTTCGGAGGTGCGCAACTTTAGGCGCTTATAACTTTTGAACGGAGCATTTCCCCGGATCGCGGTTTGTGCCATTCAAAAGAACATAACTTTGACTTTTATTCCCATAGTTTTTTATTCTCCTCAACCCGTTGCGCGTATTTTTCAGGCTCAAAAAACCAAAAATTTCAAGTTGGAAAACTTGTAAAAATTGAAAAAAATTGGTTTAAAATTTGTATAATTTAATTTTCATACACATCAATCGAAAGCTCTTTGTAAGACGAACCTTTTGGCGCAAAGTACAAGTAAAAATATTGATTTGGGCGAAAGTTATGGGACTTTGAAGGTTTTGACTTTGGACCCCCCTCCCCCCCTTACCAGTTGACCAAAATTAAAAAACTGGCCATCGTTGAACGCGTTTTGACGAGTTCTATCGACTCCGAAAATATGAAATTTTTTTGCCGATAGCCCATTCCTTATGGGAGCTGGATCAACCTCTTTGGAAGTTTTCGAGTATAAAAACAAACTATATAAGGCGATTTTTGTAGGAAATTTTACAATAAAACCAATGGAACCCTTTTCAAACTTCTGCGTCACGTATATTAACAAACATATTTGCATTTAAAATTGCCACGCCATGTCCGGCTTCTCCCACTGACTCGCTCCACTGTGCGCCCGTTCCTGCCGTAAGAGCCGTAATTGCTGCAAAAGTTAAACTGTTCGGAGAGCTAACAAATAACTATCTTCTTGCCGTCAGCAATTCTAAAGCGTTGAGTTTGGAGACAGGATTCATAAAGTTCCTAAGACTCATTTTTGCAAAGTTGCCGCACTTGTTTCATATATCTATTTTGAGACTTTCTTCAGTGTGTTGAGAGAGAGAAGAGAGAGAGAGAGAGAGAGAGAGAGAGAGAGAGAGAGAGAGAGAGAGAGAGGAGAGGGGGGATAGGGAGAGAGGGAGAGAGAGTGAGAAAATTTGAATTTGAATTTGATTTTATTTAGCCTGGCTCTAATAAGCCTTGCAGTATAGTCCTTTCTACCCTAGAGCCAGGATAATTGAATATACAATTAAACAAATAAATAATATACAAAAATGATCTCATAGATATAAAAAACGATCGATAAAACAAAACAAGAGAGAGAGAGAGAGAGAGAGAGAGGGAGAGAGAGAGAGAGAGAGAGAGAGAGAGAGAGAGAGAAATTATGTAGGACCTATGAAACCTGTATAGCTCCGCCATTTAAGAGCCTATATGGCGGAGCTATGCAGTTATCATAGGGAAATATAATTTTTCTCTCTCTTTTTATAGGTATACTCACAGGAAAGTCTCAAATTAGATAGGAATCTCCCGTGGTACCTGCATAGCTCTGCCATTGCACCTTAAACTTTAAAAATTGAGAGACCCGTCAAAATTCTCAGAAAATCCTCTTTTGAATGGTCAAAAACAATCTTTAAAAAAATTTAAACTCCAAAATGCGTGCATGAAAGAGTTAAATCGCATGCAGCAAAAAAGTGCAACGGCCCCACTTTTTCTGTTTTTTCCACCGAGATTTTGCAACTATGGATATCTAGCTCTTCTTGCACCTTAACTTGCAACTCGAACTTTTCAGACGCTCATAGCTGCAATTCGCGTCCCATCAAAAATCGACTGCCAACTATATGATGGGGCATCAAGACTTTTTATCTCCTTTCTAGCGCAGATGCGGTTTGTTTTCTTTCTTCTTTTCCTTTTTCTTCTTCATCTTCGTCTTTATGAAACGCATATTATTTTTTTTTTATTGTTCGAGTGCGGGATGTACGCTTATACGACTTCCTGGTGATCGGGCCAGCAAACTTATTGCTATTTGCCATACCTGACTCCATACACATATAATCTCTGATATCATATCATATTGTGAAGTCATCGGTCATGGCGGTGTGGCAGTGTGGTGGCACCAATAAACAGCCGTTAGGTATATGAATGTTTTTTTTTTTCGGTCGGCCATAAATGGGGCTCTTGCACAGGGGTGCCAGTACCCATATTTACATACGAGCTACTCGTATACTTTCAAATTGGGGGGGGGGGGGTGAGAAATCCCCCCCCTTTTACTCTGCAAAAGGAAGGAATAACATATTTTTAGAGGAGAGAAAGGTCACAATCTATTATTTCATCCGTACTTTCTGTACTTACCTCCCGCCCCCAAGTGAGGGTCGCTCCCCCTAACTGAGGATTTCCCTTAAATCGGGAGACTTACACCCAAACCGATGGCCCCCCAAAATGAGGGTTTTCCCCCTAACTGAGGGGGGATTCTCAGTTAGAGGGGAGACAGATATCCTCACCTGGGGGGAGAGAAAAAGTCTAATGGGGGGGGGGGGGGGGGGGTACTCGTACGGTGTCTAGGGGGAGACTGGCACCCGGCACCCCTGCTCTTGCAAACTTCAGCTGTGAGCAAATGAATGATCCAACCTAATAATACCAGCGAAAATCAAGAAAATCGCACTGAAAAAAAATCTTAAATTCAGTGATAAACTCACAAAACTATCAGGTTAAAAGAGGGGAAGCTGTTGTTGCCAAATGGCACGTTTCGCCGCTGAGAGTCATGTTTTGTTTGCTGTATGCTCTTGAGTTTTATAAATTGAGGAGTTTGTCAGAGCTACAATGTATAAAACATATATATGGTGTGCTCGCCCTTCAAAAATCATATTTTAAAGAGTTATTATGTGTGTTTGTTTATGATAAAAACTGGTTGTTCTTTCATACCTGAAGATTGGAGCTTAGTATCTTCGTTAGGTAAACAGAACAACCCGTTTAAATAAATTAAAACGCACACAATAACACGTACTAAGTTTGAAAAATTACACTTTGAGGACGAGCACAGCACACCCTCTGTTTTATACCTGGTTTTTCTAAAGAACTCCTAAATAGGGGCGTATACCATGGTTTCCGGAGGGGGGTCGATTTAGCCCCCCCCCCCAAATCAAAATTATAAATTTGACGATTTTTGTTTGTGTGTTTTTGTGTGTGAGTGTGTGTGTGTGTGTGTTTTTTGTTGGTTTTTTTTTTGCTTCTTTGCCTTGATTTTGCTGCCCGGGGCAAAGGGCATCGGCACCCACTTGCCCCGACCCCGGCACACCCCTGCTTCTCTTTTACAATAATTTTGAAAATGCCTATCTTTTTTTTTACGTCGTTTTACGTTACATTACAGCTATAGCTCAAAATCACTGAATTTGTGCATGGGACTACTCTGATCTGCGTGATGCGTAAAACCACGGGACGGCCGACGGCATCGCCGTGTGCTGGCGTGTAACGATCCATTGATTGGCTTTTGTCGGCATCCGAGAGCCATCCCATGGAGATAGTGGGGGGCCCGGGCAGTTTAGCGCGGAGGAGTGGGAAATGCAGAAACGGCCGAGACGATCTTCGATGCATGCCGATTCAGAGAAAGTTGGAAGTCCTCGGAGCATCTCACAGTGAGATGAAATTTAAGACATGGATTTATTAAGGCATCGGCAACAAGGAGTGAGGGTCAACCGCAGTGGCGTAGCGTGCATTTTGGCAACGTTGTATTTTGGTATTATGTCCATTTAAACCCATGTTGAAGGTGGAATGCAAAGATGTTCACCGAACACCCAGTCTTTCGATATTTTTCATGGGTTTGAATGGACAAACTGCGACGTTGCCAAATTTCAATTCATGGGTTTGAATGGACGAAATACAACGTTGCCAAATAGCACACTACGTGACTGGTCGCGACCGCAAAGTTAACCCAATTCATCAACTGAATCGGTTTATTGATTCTTCGGGTGAAATAAAGCCGTTGCACACTTTTACTAAACGCGATTTATGGGTCGATTCAGGGATAAAAACCTCGACAAATAACGATGGTGGCACTGAAAACTCACGAAATCCACTCCTCAACTCATAAAATGCTTTTAAATGTGCGAGCATATAGTGGCGGCGCTGGGCACTAATATTGAAAGATTCCTGTCTTAATTTCATCACTCTCGCTAAGCTGACAAGGAAGATTCACAGAGTAATTCGACACGTCTGCAAAGTCGTCTCTTTTTAGTCACTTCTTGATGTAGTTACAGTAAAAGGGGTGTCCCAAAAGTACTGCACAATTTTGTCTAGGGGGCGAACGAAAGCAGATATCAAAAAACAGTTTGTGAGAGGCAATGGTCCCAGTAATTGCCTATAAAGCAAACCCAAATTCAGCTCTGTATGTTAAATAATTGCTGAGTTACAGCGTTCTAAAAATGATATGTCGAGACTCAAGCTGACCCCTCCAGGATTTTTAGCATGTTTTTCAAGAAAGAAAAAAAAAAAGATAGTCAAGAAATCAAGTGGTTTTATTTGTTTAAAAAAAATTTACAGAATCTTACCAAGACTTACAAAAATGTGATGCTTGCATTTTGCCGCCCTTTGACACTGTATTAGGCTGCCAATTTGTTCTCTTCTCTTCTTCCCTTCATTCTCTTGAGAACTTTTGATTTTTTAACTAGCTTTTGTTTCTTGAAAAAAATGCTAAAAATCCTGCGGAGGGGTCAGCTCGACATGTCATTTTCAAAACGCTGTAACTCAGTGAATATTTAACTTACAGAGCTGAATTTGGCCTTAATTTGTAGATAATTTTTATAGGACAATTGCTCCTCACAAACCGTTTTTTGATAACTGCTTTCGTTCGCCCCCTAGACAAAAGTGTGCATAGTACTTTTGGGACACCCCTTGTATTATTAGATGGGAATCTCCTATTTATTAGTGCCCAACGTCGCCATTACGCTCGCGCATGTAAAAGCATTTAATGATTTCAGGAGTGGATTTTGTGAGTTTTCAGAGCTATACCATCCTTATTTTTCGTGGTTTCCACCTCTGAATCGATCCTTAAACCGCTTGCAGCAAAAGTCTGCGACAGCCCCATTCAGACACTCAATGAAAGAACCTCGCTGAGCGGGTCTTGACTTGAGAATTCCTGAGATTTTCCCATTTAAACACAGAGTATAAAGATTAAAAAGCTCAGTGGCGGCTCATGCACTTTGGCAACACTATTTTTCCTCTATTTGAATCTATGCAGAACAATCGAATGGTGGAGAAGCGCTGCTTCTCCATTTGAATCGATCTATTTTCATTGAATCAAATGGTGGAATAAAAATATAGTTGCCAAATTGCACGACCCGCCACTGGAGGAGCTACCTTAAAAACATGCCTCCAAAATTCATCCACTGTTAATGCTCCTCAATCCGGCTGTCAGTGGGAATATCAAATACAGAAACGTCCCCCGCTGTAATTAGACACCAGCGAGTAGTGATCCACCTATCCGATTAATGGTACCATGACGTCAGTGTCAAAGAAAAGTCGTCTCTTATTGGTCACTTCTTGATGGAGTTACAGTATTAATAGATGGGAATCTCCCATTATCACTGCCCTGCGCAACCAATTGGCTCGCGCAAATAAAAGCTTTTATTGGGTTTAGGAGTGGATTGCAGAAGTTTTTAGCGCTGTCATCGTTATAAGAGGCGCTTTTTACACTACACGGAAAAAAACATCAGTGAAAATAACCATACGAATACCTGATTTTGGCACCTGCTAGATGTTATGGTAAACTTGACCAGAAGTATGGTACATTTACCGATACTTTGAGTAAATTCGACATGCAATCCCGGTAACATCACCTACTACCTAGTCAAACATAGTATACTTCTGGTTAACATTACCAAAACATCTAGCAGGTTCCAAAATCAGGTATCCGTATGGTTATTTTCACCGTAGTTTTTTTCCCGTGTAGAATCGACTATTAAATCACCTATAGCGGAAGTGTGCAAGAATCCCATTCTCAAACCACTGTGCGCGGATGCATCAAACCTTTGTGACGGTAACTATCCCGGGAATCATAAAATAACCTTCACTGTGTGACGCTCCTCGATGACGCCACCCGGCCACCGCGCATCCGTCGCGTCACATCGTCCGCAGACTTGTTATAGCCCTAGGGACTCGAACTTCTAGTTCTCGCTCGTCCATGGACCCGTGAACCTGGATGTCCGCGCAGCAATCCATTACATAACTTGGAAAAGAAATTCAAAATTATTTTCCTGCCCCGCTACGCCGCGACCGGGCGGCCTTAGCGGTAAGCTCACCATCTGCCTGTCCACACATATAGTATCACATCGTCTTTATTTAATCCCCCCCCTCCCGCCTCCCCTTCACAATTCATATCTACTATTCAAGTTATCGAAAAATGTGTGTCTTGTAATCAAATAAAAAGTGTCATAACTCTTTTGTTTTCGGTTGCCCGTTTTCTTCGGTAATTGGTAGTTTTAAGTTTTGACAGCTCGGGCCCAAATAGACGCACTTACCCACTTAGAGTGACGTCATAGATCGATAGATCGCTTTAATGTCTCGATTGCGACCTAACCAAGGTAGATTAATACAGGTAGATGCATTAGCCTTTTCGGAGGGTCGTGCGAGATTGGTGCTCGCGGAAAAATCGTTCTTTTCCCGATTCTTTGAACGACTCTTGCTTTTTGGTCGTTTGATCTTAAAACTATTCGTTCCGTTGAGTCTCAATACTGATCGATTGAGTCGTTCAAAACGCGAATTTTATCAGAAAAAATGAATCGAATGAACGATTCATCTTGATGGGAAGTCCTGAGAGTCAAGCATCGTATAACTCGAGTCTCTTTAACCCTCAAGGACCAGATCAGTTCATAAGAACGCCACTCTTTCGTTAAAATAGGGAAGGGAGTTAACTGTTCGTACTCGAGGGAGTTGGAATTGCCTATACGGTGAATTGAAGGCGCCCAGCGAAAGCTTATCTTGTAAGTGTTTTCATCGATATTTGCGTTTATCCAGAATGAAGACTGAAACAATGTGAAATAAACTAGAGGAGAAACTACTCGGGCTTGGCCCTTGAGGGCTTAAGGAACGATTCTTCCGAGCACTACGCGAGGTTTACATATCTCTTAAGCTTATTTGTTCAAAATAGCAATGTCAGTCGGTTCACCGGTGCTGATTCATCCAATCAGCGATCAGTGATTGTGAACTAACTTGCGTCATCCATGAAATTATTGTGTCCTCGCATGTATTTACCACGTTAATTGACCAATCACAGCTCACTTCGTGATTTCAGCAGTACTGCCAAATTTGGCGGGAAATTCAATTGGCGGCCGTTATTTTCTGTGAACCGTTACATCACTCCGGGGATTGTGTTATTTGGTTGGGTCACATTCAAGGAATTGAAGCTATACATCGATCCTGTGATGAAATCACTAAATGTGTCTTAGGCCAAATCGAAGAGATAAGAAAAGAGAAACATGAAAGAGAGGGATGGAGAAACATCTAGAAAAAACACATCCGAAGCTATGAGATCCAAGACCGTCAAATCTTGCCTCCGCAACCGGGATTCGAACCATGAACCTTTCTTAATAGAATAACCCACAGAGTGGAATCAATGGTTTGTTTTCCTATCCATGCGTTAAAGTCTCCAGCGAAACCTTAATGCTATCGCTATTCCACCCCACCCCCCCCTCTCCAGAAAATTTTTACGTAAAATAAAACCGCCTGGCCTCCACGCCTGTTACAACTGTTTGTTTCTCAAAACGTGTGTTAAGCTCTTGCAGAAAAAGATACACTGAGCTTTAGCAGACACTGAAAATTGATGAAGGAAAAAGAAGGATATGCAATTTTCCTCGTTGCGCTTACACATATACTGAGCTTCCCTTATAAAGTACACGTGTGTAATTATTTACAATTTTACTAGAGAGAGTACCTATATAATCGGGTACAAACGTCGCTTAAACATGCTGGCCGTTTTATTTCACTGCGTTCTTAGGGGTCAGCACCAAAAGTTTTAAAGTGGGGTGGAAAATCGTTAAAAATTCCGTTCTGACAATGGATATAGAGTTTTGGCTCAGTGTTTTGTATTTGATCGCAGGCTTTTTAAGGTGTGTCACACGAGACACCTTACTCAACACCAATGTAAAATATTAGTTATTTAGCTGTGGTTAGTCTGTTTAAGTGACGAGACATTAAATCTGGCCTCCAAAAATATACGAGAAATCTACTTTATACAAGCCCCACTTTAAAACTTTTGGTGCTGACCCCTAAGAGCGCAGTGAAATAAAAACGGCCAACATGTTTGAGCGACGTTTGTACCCGATTATATAGGTACTCAGACGGTACTCTCTCCAGTAAAATTGTAAATAATTACGTGTACTTTATATAAGAAGCTCAGTATATGTGTAAGCGCAACGAGGAAAATTTTCTATCCTTCTCTTTCCTTCATTAAATCACGTATGTTAAACAAGGATAGGCAATGGGATAAAAACCCCTCTTTCTATCATTTTTCTACCTACATTCAAAGTAAAACTGAAAGAGATGGAAGAAATCCTGAATGCACCAATGACTAGTTTCTTAACCCTTTCATACCTGAAATAATTTTGTTCAGAAACAGATTTTTGACCAACATAGTTGATCTAAGCGCTATCTCCTCATCTAAGTTGATGCGCATATTGTATTTTTATGTTTTTCATAAGATTCAATGTTATTCAGGGGGGTGATCACGGAGGATCGTTATCGTTATCGTTATCGTTATCGTTATCGTTATCGTTTTCGAGTGCAGCAGTTACTCGCGCTCTAGTAGGCTATCCTCTTATTTCTTCTTCTTCAACACTATTCTACTCGATAACGATAACGATAACGATAACGATAACGATCCTCCGTGATCACCCCCCAGATGTACATAGAAATGTACACCAGGTGTGAACGGGTTAGTTATACTCCTTCTCTATTTTCTTCAACGACAATTCCACGAACTTTGCCTTTCTTTGTTTCCACTCGTTTAAACACAGAAGTTCGAAAAGATTAAAACAGAGAAAGCTTTAGCTTCAAATGCAGCTTTTTCACAGAGTTCCTTGCTCTTGGCTTGTTTCTTTATTTTCCTCCGAAATTCTGATGCTGATAGAGGGCCCGTCATGTTCAATAAACTATACCAGCGTCGCGCAGGAAATTTAAAATCCATGAATCCGATTGGCTCATAGATGCTATTTTTGAATCTGAAATCGACGTTTGGTGGGCCAATGTTGAATTTCCCGCCTCTCACTAAAACAGTGTTTTATTAAATCGGTATAGATCTACCTTGACCCGTATCTATGCGCTATTGATGGTTGGAAGCCACGGAATTCATATTCTTCGAAACAGGAAATTACTATTTTATCGCGTTTAACTTTTCTTGCGAAAGGATACAAAAATAAACTAAGGGAAATACCAAACTTTTCGGAGACTAATTAAAAGAATTTTAATTTTTAATTTACCCCCCCCCCTCCTTCCTCGAGGAATATGTCGTAGCAGCTAAGGTGGGTTCGTGTATCGACATCTTATTCGGTATATCAGTGAATCAGTGACCGTACGATGAGCGTGAGTAATTCTTTGTCGCAATACCGTAAACTAGGTACGCACTGTCGCACATTGGATTGAGATTAGAATGGGAGGAAAGCTGCGGATCTGCCAACATGGGGACAGGTAGCTCTGAGGCGATTTGCGAGTACACAGTGCACTCTCAGAATATTCACCGTTCCGATCCAGTGTGCCGCGTTGGTGAGTGCGGAGTGATTCACACTTGCTAATTGCGCGGGACAATTTCGCTTCAGACGAGGAGGCGAGGGCACTCCAAATGAATTGCCGGTGGCATTTTGACCCGAGCGAGTGCTATGCGTTGCGGTGCGGTTGCCCATCTCGCGACGTTCCGCATAATCGTTGGGTGGATAGAGGGGGAGGAGAGGGGAGAGAGGGAGGATAGAGAGAGAAAAAAAAAACCCACAACAATTTTGAAACAACGAAAATCCCACGTTGAACTGAGTCACACAAGCTCCGGACAAGATGCTCTGATGATAAACGACCCTCCGCAGATATAAATTCAAGCGGATGTGGAATTTCTCTCTCTTGTCATTGATAACCGCTCCAATATATTTAACACGAACAAAGAAAACAATTCGTGTAGGTATAAACGTACAACGTACGTTTGTTTTGTACTTGCACGCATTGATAGGAGATGCAGTACATACGTTCTATTGCACTTTACTCCTACAACACAATCCAATAGTCTTGCAATTAGTTCATTGTCACATTCAAAGACTTTCCTCGGGTGACCTAATGCCTTGTTTAACTGCCATAGCTCATTCATTTGTCACACATTTTCCATAGGCAGACTTTCCTCGGGTGACATAATGCCTTGTTTAACTGCCATTGCTCATTCATTTGTCACACATTTTCTATAGGCAGAAAAGGGGGGGGGGGGCTAAGAGATCTGCCGGACTCCCCTCCCCCGAAAATTTTGGAAACAAAAAACGTTTAGCCATTTGGCCTCGTGATTTGGCACATTCCAAAATTTCGGCTCTATTGGAGAATTCAAACAGCAAAAACAAAGAGGGTCGTTAAATACAGAATGTGTTTTCCCCCAAAATGTGCCTGGATTGTAAGAGATAGCCAGATAGCCATGCTTAAACACGTTCACCTTTCGTTTAACACCAATTTCAAATGTATTTGTCACATTTTATTATTTTTTTAATTTAATGGTTAAAAAAAATGAGGCAAACAAACTGAGCCTTTGGGAAAAACGTCCATAAGAGCTCTCCGTTATGGCTGCCTCCGCGCTGCCTAAACATCACGTCTCACAAACCCTCTCTATCGCTGTAGCTCGTTGATTACAGGGGAAATTGTATGAATTTTTGTTGGTTCCACCAGTTTTCTCGTAACATTTTACTTTAGAGTATTTACCTATAGCTTTGTAGCAAAAGTTCGAAACGGACCCATTATAATATTCTAATATTCTCAGTTTGCAGTGCACGCCCCTTCAAAAAGTCCAATCGGCCACATCGCATACGCGGGATTACGCATCCCGCTTCCAGTCTCTTTCCGTTTCCTCCGATCGGTAAACACAGAGAGTCAGTCGAAGCGAAAGGAATAATAAGTAAGAATCAAGAAAGAAGAGGAACGAAAATCCCCTTCGCTCGACCTTGAAGAAATAAACTGTTAATGTTGCCCCAGCATTACTTCTCTGCTGCCCGGGCCCTTACTCCTTTAAATATACTTTCGTGCAAGATCGGGAAAAAGAAAGAAAGTAGTTCTTCTTTTTTTTTCTTTACTGTCTTTATGATTTTTTTTTTTTTTTTCCTGTTCCAACGAAGCTTTGTTTTTAAGTGTCGATAGAAGAAAGGTCATTGTCTGGGACCACTTTCGTTTTGCCTCTTCAACTCACATCAGTGGGACGAGCTAACGAGTTACAGCCGGGTATCGAAGAGTAGTATTTAGTCGGATCGACGCGACGCCACGCAATGACGCAACGGAAGCGTAAAAAGAGAAGCCGGCAACGTAAGTACTTTTCGGCCGTTTGAACCCATGCAAAAGACTGAAATCAAGGCCGTTCAGCGGTCAATCCACACCCGACAGTGTTCGATCTTTTTTTTGATGGATAGTTAGTTGTAAACAAAGATGGGTTTTCGTGACATTTATCGTTCTTATTCCCTGGATTCTTCATTGATTCAAGACCTAATTAACGCACACTTTGTTAGTTTGGAAAGAAAGAAAAATATTTGATTTAGAGCAATTGGGCTCTCGCAAACTTTGGCTGCATGTGAGCAAATAAATAGTCCAATCTGATGTGAAAACCTGCGAGAATCACGAAAATTACACTAAAAAAGTCTAAAATTTAGTAATAAACTCACAAAACTGCTACAGGTATGTATAACGGCAAGATCGCAAAGGTGGTTCAAAGCAGGTGTCATGGGAGATTCCTGTCTGGAGATTTCCTGCCCATGATACCTGTGTCTCTCTGCCATGGCGCCCGATTCTGAGAGTAAATTTCGTGATGATTTTTTAGTGTGAACTCGTCGTCATTTTTACAGGTTTTTATGCAAGAATCAACTCCTCAATCCCCTGTAGCAAAAGTTTGCAAGAGCCTCATTGAAAATTGGGGTCCAAGGGAACCCATGCACTCGCGGAAATTTACATTGCTAAAAGGCCTGGGAAGATAGAGCTCTGAAAAATAGAATTACTTTAGATTACTTTGAAAAAATCTGAGTTAAAAAATTGAAAATACCGCTAATAAAGCTCACGCATTTTGAGTATCAGGTTGACGAATTCTGACAAGTAGCGGTGTTTGATTCCAAAATTCTTCAAAATGCATTGGCAAGTAATTGGTTAACAACGAGTCGCAACTGTCTGCTAAACAACCACTCACCGATCCGTTTTGATTCATTTCGAAAGCAAGCACCGCTACTTGTAAGAATCCGTCAACCCGATACTCAAAATGCGCGAGGTCTACCTAGAGAAATGAGATCGATGTGTGATGGTTTTTGTAGACCGTAAAATATGTCAGCTCATTTGTCTTGTTAGATTTTCTCGCATATACGACCGTTTTGCCATATTTTTTTTCTCCTATTCCCCCCCCCCTTTTGATTTTGTGGTGTTTTTTTCATTTTCTCAAGTAAAACTTCTTCATCTTCTTTATAAATACAAGCAGAGAAGAAATTTAGCAATAAAAGGCGCGTCAATTTGGAGGGGGGGCAGGGTGGGCAATAGCCCCCCCCCCCCAAGGATTTGAAGTCAGGCTCGAAAACGGATTTTGCCCCCCCCCCCCAAGGGCTCTACGGCTCTTAAATTTTATTGATGAGCAAAAAAAAAAGGTGATCAAATTTTTTGCCACCCCCCCCCCCCAAGCCGAGCTTGAAATGACGCCCCTGAGCAATAAATAAATCATTTGAAGGATTATTGAATCGGTGTCGTTTCTTTGTAACAAAATGGTAATCAAGGATAAAAAATAATGCTTTATCTGAAAAAACGGTTAAAACCTGAATTTTGGATTCTTTGAAATTTTCGGGGAAGGATCCCCCCCTTTTTTTTCTTGGTGAATCCCGCCAGACACCCTACCCTTCTTCTAGTGGGCCTCAAATTTAAGATTTCGTTCGTTCGTTCGATCGATTTGAGGGCCTCAAGAGATGTAAATCCGCCTCTGGCAACATCACAAAATGTACAATCACGTACACAATTGCGTGCCTTGTTGCTTGTTAACGTCTCAAAACGGTTGCAGAGGTTACGTAAATAGACGCGCGACGGATAAATGGGAGTTCGTGAGAAAATGTCTAGTTTATCACTCTCTCCTCCTCTCCATGATGCATCTTCATCTCCTCCCTCTCTCGAATGTCTACATCTATCTTTCTCCTTTAACCCAGCGGCAAGGTTACGTACCTACTTACCTCTGCTAAGTCCCGTCCCACTTATTATATTGTAGTGACTGACCGATCGGTCAAGTTTTTATCTTCATTAGATAATCTCCGTTTGTCTCTGAGTGTAATACTTGAGTCTTATTATTGGTGATTCAAAAAAGATCCTTAACCTTTTGATTTTCTCAGGAATCGAGGAAAATTGTTTCCGCCACTTTAGAACAGGAACAACTTTTTTTTTACATCAATGTGAAATTGAAGCTGTAAGATTGTAGATTAAAAATACCAATAAATAAATAAATAAATAAATAAATAAATAAATAAATAAATAAATAAATAAATAAATAAATAAATAAATAAATAAATAAATAAATATACATATAATAATAACCTTGGAGGCTAAAACACCTTTAACTAAACGACTACTGCTGCTAAATAAGGCATATTTTGGAAAACCCCTTACTTTTTAGCCATTTAACTACCTACACTGTGTTTGAAGGTATTTTAAGTTGAGGAGTGGTGACACCATCGCTAATAAACTCATTTGCGGATTTTTTGGGGATTGGCAACTCCTTTTGAAACTATACGATTCACTTATACGGGACCCTAATTGCACGTCTTGGCTCGAAATTTTGTTGGAAACGTATCAAAAATGTAAAAAAAAAAAAAAACAAAAAAAAAAAAACAAAAAAAAAAACAAAAAAAAAAAATGAAACGATATTTACGTTTTATTAATGTTTATGAAACGTTTTTATGCCCCTTATTTCTTTCCATCTTGTTCTTTTTCAGTGAAACGTTTTAAAAACACAATGTATTGACGTTTATCTGAAACTTCAACTGAATCGATGCATATTAAAAAAAAAAAAAAAAAAAAAAAAAAAAAATTGAAAACCTTTTAAAAAGTGGTTTACCTCAGATAAAAAGATTCTGGATTAGCTCACCCAGGGTAACCAGATTTAATTGGCCTGCGGCATATGTAGGAATTCATAGGAGCAAATTTACTAAAAATTTGCAAGTAGAGCATTTTCGGATATTATAGTGATCTGCTAATGCAGAGCACGCATACCTACATATAGCTATAACTCAAAGTTTCGTGTGGGTCGTGAGTGAGTAATCTGTAGCCGAACTCGAGTCCCACCAGACTCCAATGGTGCGCCAATAACGTCTGGATCTCGTTTTTTGTTTTTTTGGTCTTTTAAAAAATGTCAAAACGATTCCTACGGCGAGCCTAATACCCACATCATTTGGAAATTGAAAGCAATTATAAATAGGAGCCAAATGAATGCTTTAACCGTCGCAGTTAAGAGGAGAAAGTGTTCCTTCCAGCCGCTTCTTACACTCCTTTCTTTCTCTATATTTCTTTGATATTTTCCCTAATTGTATAGCTTCGACGCAGACGGAGTATATATTATTTGAATATTCGAAAATACTGCAGCTATCCTTAATTAAAATTTTACGGCTGATTGGCTCGACACCCATAGGTTTTATCTTGTACATACTGACTCTTGTCAAAAATCTTCCATTTAATAATACCTTCTGCGCTTAATTTTAAATGATATAACACGCAGCGCTAATAGAAGCCTTCTATTTCGTCTTCTTACTGTATTATTTATTAAAAAGTTACGGATGTTCAATAAAAAATCAATCAATCAAATCAGATTAGATTTTCACTTGATTCCTATAGAAGCTATGAGGAGCAAACTATGTGCACAAGCTGAATGCTGATAAAAGCTAGAAGGTTGCAGTGATACCTCACTGTGTCGCCATTACGATATTGCTGCTGTAGCAGTTTTGTGAATTTATTATTGAATTTTAGACTTTATTAGAGTGATTTTTGTTGGTCTTTACATCAGATTTCTTAGCCTATTTGTTTGCTTAAAGCAAAAGTTTGCAAGAGCCCCATTTGACTAATAAAAAGAAACTGTGTCTCACTTTAATGGATGCGCCTTCATTTTTTAAGATAGACGAAAACGGTACAGTCGCGTACGAATAGTTAACTATACTAGGTACTTGTCAGCACTCAGCACACTTCAACACAACGTAGAGTCCCTTGATGGAAATTGTATAATGTATAGGGAGGACGAGGACCGACACGACGCGCGACGCTTTATACATTTATACAATATACATGTCTGAAGAGAACACCTGCCCCTCTCTTCTCTGACTCAACCTTCCCTCAAATCACGGATCGATATGATACAATCAATTCGTGATTTTCGGATTTTGGTAGTTGTGGCTCCTATTTTGAGCATTTTTGCGACCGTTTTTGCGTATGCATTCTTGAAACGAATCTTGAGAGCTTGACAATTTGATTTACCGTGGCTGCGGAAGTAATTGCTCATTTCCCCTCTGCTTAAATGTTATTCTGGAGGACAATATCTCTTACAGTAGCGACCGTCATTGTTCTGAGATAGAAATTAACCTATTTTAAATAGCGGCAACAGCGCTATCTGCCATTTGCATCTTGCCTCTTGGGTGCTCCATGGTCCGTTTATTCTTCTTCACTTTTGAAAAATAAGAACATGAAATTGCGCAACTCTCGTAGTAGGTACATAAGGACTGTTTGGTAAACAAGTATGCTTCTTTGCCCAAATAGGTACACCTAAAATTACGTGTTTCAGGTCAGGATTCAGGATGTTGACTGACCCGTTTATTATTTTACTTTTCCTTAGAGTGTCTCCCAAGTCCACCCCCGACCCCACAACCAACAGTTTGGGACCCACACGCTGACACTGGATGACACAAGATTTGGTGAATGACCCCACGCTATCTCGTGATTCATCGACTGTTTGCTAAAGCTAACTCCTCATAGAAAGAACGCCTTCAAAAGAATCGACAGAGACTGAGCTAGCAACATATCGTGCATCAAAGTACTGCTTCTGGTGTTCACAAAAAATGAAGGCGCTTTTTGGTAAACATGAAATGAATGTCACAATGGATCAGTCCCGACTCCCGTCCCGTCACCCGTGTGATAAAATATATGCTTCATTCTTTGGAGGGGGGGGGGGGGGGGGGGCTTAGAAGTCATGCCCCTCATTACCCAAAAATTCATTGCATATGTAGAAAGTACCTACCAATCGAATACAGGTGAAAACAATGCAATTTTAAATACCCCCCCCCCCCCCCGAACGAGTGTTTTGAATCCTCCCCTGGATTAATCATCAGAGGAAAGTCAAGATGTCAGTTCATCCATTGCAAAACCACCTAGACAAAGCAAGAAATACTTTGAAGCAAGTAAGATGAAAACTAATTGATACTGGTAGAGGTTCTTTCAGAAGTGCAGGCGCAGGCGCACCTAGACCGATAATATTTGGTATTTACCAACTCTATCTCTTTTAGGTATTACAAAATAAAGATGAATGAAAATCCATTTTGAGTGTTGGCATTTCATAAAGGAGAGTTGTTGTGGCATGCAAGTTTTGTTTACATTTAAAGGATTGGAAATTAAAAATTTCCCATATTGGTTCAGATGCTTCGCCTACGCCCTAAATTTTTGAAACAAACTTCAATCTCCAAATAGCAAAGTTTTCACGACTGTGCAGCTTTTACAACCCCCCCCCCCTTTTGCAAAAATCCAAAGTGAGTATAGGTACTTTTACAAAATTGTCTTTGAGACTTTACTAAATTATTGTTCTGTTTAGTGAGAAAAGTGTTAAATCACAAACATACCTACAAATTGGCATCTTAAGAAATACTTGAGTAAAACATTGCGCACCATTGCAAAAATATTGCATTGGAGATTGTCACTCGTAATCTTACATGCTTCATCTGAACCCACAATAAGTTTATGCCTGACGTACATTCTTAGTTGAATGCACATTTTAAGTTACATTTTGCTTTGTCATCAAACACCATTGGATGATCATCAACGGCCTGCAATGGCCATCGCGCGTATTTTGCTTTTTCTGGCGATCATAGAAAGTGGGCGGAGTCAAATTCAATTATTAATTTAATTTCACCATGTGGCAACACTGTATGTGCGATGGCCATCATCCTTAATGTCAACCATTTTGCCATCACTGTTGACAGATTGTTCGTCGCGCGCCAAGTGGTCATTACCGTAAAGTTATTACTTAATTTTTAGCACATTTTTTGTAACAGGACAGATTTATCATCGGGCAATGACCATCCGCCCTTGCCGATGACAAAGCAAAATACAGCTAAATTTTTAAGTCGAACTCTGTGGTTTATTAAAAAAAATGAATAAGGGAGATTAGATCAAAATTAACTAAAAATTAATTAAACAATTTATTAAAAAATAAATAAATTAATCAAAAAAGTAAACAATTACTTCAAAACAGAATTTCATCAAAACTAGAGAAATATGATTCTCAAAACTTATCCATTAGGTAATGCAGAGCATTGCCTCTCTTGAATGATACAAAAGATATTTGATCCAAGAAATGAAAATAATTATAGTTGCAAAATTATGAAATAAATCCATGATATGAAGGATTATACACAGGAAAAATAAGAACAACAAGGAAGAAAAGCACAAATGATGGATTCACAAAATCAAACCCGATTACACAGATACAGAATAATATTTACATCCCTTCAGTTAGGTACATGCATTTCAAGAGACATTTAATAATGTTCCAGGCAAAACTTACACAAAGTTCGATCTGATCTATACAGAGCCATCAGACACTATTCTTCGTTATGTCCGAGTGTATCAGGTGATTTGAATGGAATAACAAGGACCCACCCTAGACCTATATTGGAACGTTGTCGTGATCAATCCATAAATTCGTTGTGCCAACAACCATCAAAACTGGTTGAGAATTACAGCCGTTAATTTTCGTGGCTTTGTCCACCAGTTTAATGAGTGCAAGTGATACATGCCCTGTTTCACTTACACTCATAGAGCCAACGGCCAAAATTATTGCGAAGAACCACAGATTTCTTTCTCAACCAGTTCCAATGGTAGACAGAGGCTCGAAAAAATCCATGAAAAATTACAGAGGCGCTGCTTTCCCAATATTTAGCGCAAGTAATTTTAATTTGTAATTTGATGTAGGCTCAAATGTACATAAGAATAAAAATTATTATTTTTACTAGTATTATTATTATTATTTCATTCAAACTGTCCAATGAAAACGAAATTTAGAAAAGTGACTAGTGAAGCTACCTATCAAATTGGAATCTGTAATAGTTTTGCCACGAATCACTGAAAAGAATTCGCTTGAAAGGATACTCGTGATATTTCATTCGAGACTGTAAATCAAAAAATGATATCAACTTTAAAATTGAGGTATGCAAAGATTATGAAAGAGGATTATTCATGGAGAAATTGAAGTAAAAAAAAAATGAAAAATGAAAAATGCGGTCTCAGAAGACAAAATTGCAACCACCTTTTTGCTCATAGCATACTGGAAAACTAATTTTTTTTTTTAAATTAAATTTCTAGACTTTATGACATTTGAATGGGTATTATAGGAAAGAGAGCACTTATGAAAAAACCCAATTTTTCAGGAGAGACAGAAAACTCTGTCGCCTTAACACGAAGCATTGCTTTAATGTTTGATAATTAATTTTGAAGGATTAGAAAGAAGGCCTCAGAGGAATTTTTGAGATATATCTCAATTTCCATGCCAAAAGTAAAAGTGGCGAAAAGAGTGTCGAATCAAAATAAAAAAAAATTGCACTCATGCCCTTTTACCGGATACCCATTTATTTAAGGCAACTCTTCAGCGTATAGTGCCGATTTCTGCCACCAGAGCGCTATCATTCGATTAATGTCAAATTACAGGCCAAAAGTAGTTTATGTTTAACAAAACGTCGCTTACTAAATAATCATCTGAAGAACGCCTCTGCAAAATATCTTGTGAATAACTTCAAAAATAAAGCTGAAAGTACCAAAAAATAAAATAACGCAAATCAATTCTTGTATCGAAATGCGATATTTCATTTTTTGGTACTTACAGGTGTATTTTTGAAAGTATTGATGAGATATTTTGCAAAGACATTCTTCAGATAATTATCTAGTAAGTGACACTCTGTTTTCTTAAATATAAAATTACTTTCGGCTTGTAATTTGACATTAATTAGCCACTGTAACATTAATCAAACGGAAGCGCTCTGGTAGTAGAAATCGGCAAACTGAAGAATCTCCTTAAGGTACTGATGTAAATGTGTAGCTACATTTTCCATGTAGGGAGATGATTTTATATCATTTTTATGAATCACAGTTGAGCAAGATAAAGCTTCTTTAAAAGGCTTTGAATAACATTATGTTTTCGTAAACAAAAATAAATACTTAATAAAATTGTCTACTCCAAAAGCGAACCAAGCGAGAAGAGTATTTCACTCGGAATTGAAGCTGTCACAAGATTTCACTACAGTTATATGATTTATAAAAAATACCTTTCTTTCTAGAGTAAAATTACGCAAGAAAAACGGCAAGCACATTGGAAAGTCTAAAATGCCAAACAATGGTTTAATAGACATTGCGATTCCCCGTGTTCATCGATTGATTTTATTTTTGGTGCATGAATGCGAAGGTGGCTGGCTCTTAACTTTGGCTAAATTTATCTCACTTAATAATTCAAATTAGACTTTCTCGAAGTGCTTAAAAACTTCTTGTAAAGTTTTACACGAGGTACAATCATTTTCGCAGCAAAATATTTTGTGTTTCTTTCTGACAAAACCGACCTTGACTTCACCCAGATGATAACTGAGCAATGCTATTCCCCCTAAACCTGCCTGTTTCAATAACAGCCTGCCTTGCCTGTTTCCCCCATGGAACGTAGCTGATTGCATAAAAATCCCAAAAATTGATGCATTAAATGTGTTTTGAAGTTGCCTCGAGTAACTGCAATTACGAGAAAAAGGGAACTAATGTTTGGAAAAAGTACCATCTAGCACGGATAATATGACTTACAACTTTGGGTACTTCTTTTTAAGGATACTAAAAAGCATTCGGCACACTTTTTTTCTTTCTTTTAATCATCTAAGAAGTTCTTTCAAAGCGTTTATAATTGGTACTAGTTTTCTTTCTTATTCGTCCTTCAACTCCTGTTCAGCATCACATTTCAGAGGAAGTAAGTCAAATTGCCACTTAGAAATAAAGTTTAGTTTTAAGTAAAACTTAAGTTTAAGAAAAGAAAACTTGTTAGAATGATTTGTACACTTTTAGGTAAAGAAAGTAACTCGTTTTTAGTATGCTGATTCACTTAACTATGACCCCTCTACAGAGATATTGCCTTATAGCAATGAAGCTTGCAAAAGAAAGAATTTATGTACATTTTATCCATTTAAATCCACAAATAAATTTTGGGTGTCCACTATTCAGTGAGCACTCCCTTAATTGAACCTTTGGCAAAGGTTAAAATGGACATACGTAAAGAGTGCCAAATTTTGTCTACGAAAGTCAAGATCTGTCTTGTCAGAGCAGGTCGGATTAACTTACTGAAGGAAATGGGCTGAGATAAGGTGGGTATAAAAATGTAAACAACAAGTAGAAAAATAAACATACTTTCGTTAAATAAATAATTTCTTTGCACCAGTTAAAAGCATGCTTCCCTCTTTTTTTTGACAGTTATAAATCCCTTTGGTAAAATATCAATGCTTTTCTCTACAGATAGGGATTTTTGAAAAATTAACAAGTCTCAGAAAGTTTTGGGAAGTTAGAAAAAAGAAAAAAATTAAAATAAAAAAATCCAGGGGATGATCACGGACAATCGAATCATAATGGTTATTGTAATTGGATTGAATGTTGTTCAAATACGTTAAATCAAATAGGCTTGCTACTACGCATTTTGATCCAGCAAGTAGCCACTTCCTTCCCCTATTTGTACTTCAGTCGACCGAGATTCCGGCGAGCAGAGAACGGTTTGAATCTCTAGAACGAATAGGTGGGGAGGTAGTTACAACTGGTTGCCTGAGCAATCGAGTTGCACTGTAGCAAGCCAATTTGACTCAACGTATTCGATAGACGTTCAATCTGATTACGATAACCATTACGATTCGATCCTCTGTGATCAGCCCCCGAACATGGCCAAACTTTAGAGAAAAGGAAGGACTAGATAAGTCTGGACTCAGTCCTTTCTTTGATTAACGCAATCCAAACAAAAACAGTCGTTCAGCAGAATCACATTAAACTGGCACCAAAATATCTATGGCGAGTATTTTTCACACTGAAAAAAAATATAGTTAAAATACCCAATTTTTGCTTAAAATCCAGCCTGCAAACGCTGCGCTAAAATCACAATATTCATAATTGCTGAGATAGTGATAAGAATTATGCAAAAATTCGCAAAATTTTTAGCAAAACCGGCAATCTCACTTGCGACAATCGCATAATTTTTCCTAATTCCACAAACGTTTCACTTAAGTAGCAATATTTATCGGTAAAGTTGGGAACATTAATGTTGCTATATCAGCAAACACTTTGACTTGCACCACTGGCAAATTAGATTTGCTAAGTTTCCAAATTTGTTTGCCAATTCCACAAGTAGGAGGTTAATTCAGCAAAATTTGCATTTAACAAGTATATTGCAAGTCCGTTTTTGCTACGACAGCAATCTTAATCTTGTGAGGTTGCTGGTGTAGCAAAAAATTTTGCGATTTTTGCAAGTTAAATTGCTGTCTAGCAGAAATTTTGTGTTTTTCGCAAAATTCATACTGCTGTTTCAGCATTTATGAATATTGAAATTTCAGCGGCGCATTTACAGGCTGGGTTTTTAGCAATATTGTTTTTTTCAGTGCACTCATCGTCAAATTACATCTGAGTATAACTCTTCAACCACAGTTAGTTCTAGGCTCGAATTCTCAATCAAATCCAAAATTGAAATCTTGGTGGAATAGTAAGCTTCTCATTTTCCAGAAAAGATCACAAATTTTATGGCGGACTAAATAGAATGAAGGAAATAAAATTATTATTATTATCAGGTACCTGTAGGATAGGGGGGAGTGTAGTTCCCTGAACCTGTTTTCTGCTAATTCTTTAAGGTACAAGAACCATGAACAACCAGTCACAATAATTTCATCAAGTTTCATGACTCAGAGGAGCTTTTAAGCAAAGATTGGCAAAGGTAATAAATTTCATCACTTAGAACTTTCAGATTTTTTTTTTTTTTTTTTTCATTTGTCTTTTCTTTATTTTTCTCTCTTTTTTTTTAAGTTGTCAGTTTAAATGGTAGAAATCATGGGCCATGAGATGAGCCGATTTTGAAAAAGGGTCTTTAATATGAACTTCATCATAAGGTTCAGTTTTATGCATTCTAACTTTCTTCAAAGGCAAAGATAAGCCAAACGCATTCCTTTGCCTTCATCTCCCAGTTATAACCTTAAGATTAGGGATTTTCGGAGAGAAATGGCCTCATTTTTACTTACCCAGAAAAAGGAAAATTGATAAGAAATTACTTACAGCCAAAAAAGATATTAAAATTATATAAACCTCAAAAAATAAGATTCACATTAAATGCAAAATTTCAGTAAAATGAGGATAACATAAAAAACTTTTTTCCCTAAAATTAGAACAGCATTTCTTAAATTTTCTTTCATTCGAGCAAAATCCAATTCTTATTTTTTGATGCTTAGTTTTCTGTTTCTTATTATTCCTCAGGAGAGCTGTCACCAAGAAAATTGAGAAACATCTCTTAAAACTAATATTGAAGCATTCTAGCCGAATAACGTGGTACTGACAATATTTCCTTCCTTCTTTCAAACAATGGCTCTGACAAGCTTGATTTAAGGTGATTCCATGCAAAACTTTTCCAGATTTCAATCCATTGGATAGCGCCACTAGCACTGCTCCAAAATTTGACTGTTTTTGGCTAAAATTGATTAATTTACGCCTAAAGTACAATTTTGAGAAGCGTCAGCACCAACAAACATACATCAGGAAAATACCCTGAAATTTTCAAGTTGAAATGCTCAAAAATAAAGTCGGAATTAAAATTATGAAATACGAAAATTCCCATAAGCCTCAATGAGTGCGAGTGAGAAAGATAGACATTATCACTCGCACTCACTAAGCTTATGGAGAAGTGAATTTCATAATTCACAGCGTTAATTCTCAACCAATTTTACTCAATTAGGGCTCAAAAAATCCAACAAAATATTTTACAGGAGCTAACTGTCTTGGATTATGCGTTTTTCTTTGGTTGCAGCTTAAAATGCCAAAAACGCGATATTCCCAAAAAGCAACGAGAGGCACTATCCATCCAATTGAAGTCTGGAAAAGTTTCGCATGGAATCACCTCAAGTTTGTATGATAAGTAACAATTACAGCAAAGCACTTGATCAAACAGGCCACACAAGAAATTCGCTTGAATTAACAATGATAAATTTTAAGAAAAAAGTAAAAAATTTGAGGAAACAGATATGAATTTGATACTTATCGTTAGACAATAATTTCATGTCAGGGTTGAGGCACCGAGTGATCTGTAACATCAAAGACTGTTGTATCTTCATCATCTTCTTCATTATCTAGAGGCATCATTTCAACATCTCCTCTTGCAGTTTTTACACCATAACGCCTAATCCTTGAGGTCTTTTTGGTTCCAAACCTTCGGACAAAAAGACAAATTAATTTTAAACAGATTAAAATTTGTCTCATTAAACAGGAAGAGCAACAATTTCAGTCAGAGAAAGTCCCTTCACTGCATGATTTTTTTTTTTTATTATTTATATTTCTTTTTATTTTTACCAATTGAGGCGGCCCCTGCATTAATAGCCCATGCGCGTATGTGCTGTTTTTGCGCCCAACAGCGCAATTAAAAATTATACTCAAGAAGTATCACCCCTGTGAATTTGGTGACGTGACGATGATTCTACGCGGAGATATCGCGTCGATGGGTGCAAAAACAGCACATACGAGTACATGCACTATACGTATAACTGTGTGTAACTGTGTATTATTCCCATTTGAATGCATGAGAAACAATCGATTAGTAAAAGAGCCTTGGTCTCCTGAAGAGTCGATTGTTTCTCATGCGTTCAAATGGGAAGAATTCATGGTTGCCAAATTGCTGGCTATGCCCATGTACTTTGAGAGGTCATTTTCCATTACATTTAAGTGCGAGCAAAATATAGCTGATTTATTATTTAGTTTTTACTTTTTTGTTTCAATTTGCGTTGTTACTTTACTTTAAATTTTTATGTTTCTATAAATTATGGCAAAAAAATTATTATTCTCTCATTTAACTGTCAAATCCTATTAAATTTGCGTTAATTTAATTGTTGGGTGCAAAAACCGCACATAACTCACTTTTTTAAATTGGCCGTGAATGAGCTCAAACCATTTTTTTTTCTAAATTTGTCCTTGGATTCTCTTCAAAAAGGGTTCAAAGCATAAAACAAAAAAAAATTGTACTCATTTCCGAATCATCAACGCGTTATTAGCAAATGAAAACTTTGAATGCGTTTTCTGGAAATCAGGTTTTTCGGTATGTGCTGTTTTTGCAGCCACCGCCTCAATTACTTAATAATTTTTTTGGAAAAAAAAACATCAACTAAAAAAACAAAAAACAAAAAACAAAAAAAAAAAACAAAACAAAACAAAACCTGAAAAAAATAGCAATATACTTAGGTAAATATTAATTAGTTCCTGAGTTGGAACTTCATGCTTTTGAGACAAAATTAGAAGAAATCGGAAAGAAAGAATTTGTTCCTGGAGGGGGAACCGCATGCAATGAAGGGTTAAAGTTAGGTCATATATTTCAAAAGTGATTAACAAGAGAATGCAAATGCCTGATGAATGGCTATTTGCAGACCGCTTGAAAAATAAGAAAATTTCAACAAATATGAGAAAAAAATAGGGGAAAAAAAGGTTGTCACTTTCAACAATTTGAAATTTTTAGAATATTTAGAATATCCTGTGAGGAAAAAGTCCCAGAATACTATGCAGAAAAAGTCCCTGATTGCTGCACTACCTATGGTCAAACAAAGGTCAAAAAAAGTGGCTAAAAATCAGTGGGAAAAAGTAGTCGAAAATCATCAGTTTTGGCCCTCTAAGCTTAAATTAAAACTTTCCAGTGGCATTTCTAGGTTTAAGATGATTCCAGGGTCAATTAAGTCAAACCGTGGACAACACATCGCACTGCTCAAAAAGTCAACAGTTTTCAGATGAAATTGACGAATTTACACTTAAAGCATACTTCAGGTAGATGCTCTGTAAATTTCAAGCTGAAACACTCAAAAATAAAGCCAGAAATTATGATGAATAACAAAAATTTCCATTCGCCTCAGTGAGGCAGATAGACATATTATCACTCGCACTCGCTCTCACGAACTAAGCTTGCGGCAAAATGAATTTCATAGTTTGCGGCTTTAATGCTAAACCAATTTTGCTCCTTTTGAGCTAAAAAAATCCACAGAAAAATTTAGCAGGTGTTGACGTTCTTGGACTTTTCGTTTTTTCTTTGTCTTTAACTTAAAATGCCAAAAACGCGACTTTTCCCAAAAGCGACTAATGGCGCAAGAGGACTTGAACAATTAGATGAAGAGCAGCACCAGCATTTTGCAGAGGTAGCAACAAGAATTAATGACTTTTTTCCCTTCATTTCTTAAGCATTTGAGCTTAACAAACTGTGGCTCAGTAAGTTATTTAGAGAGAGCTTTAGTACTTATTCAAACTATCAAGATAATAGCAGTAAGTTACGATACACCGTTCCTTGTTCACACCGACCTGGGAAAAAATGAAAACATAAGAAACCAACTAACCTCATTGCTCGGAGGATGAAACATAGGATGATAACAGCACTTAATCCTACACAGACGTAAAAAATGTTTGAATAATCGGTGGTAAGACTATAATTATCAGGTTCTGATAGATTAATTAAGTGGGAGGAATTAGTGTGTTGCAGTTGCAGCTCTGCAGTGGGTAAGTTACTGATTTTCACAGCTTCCTTGGAAGATTTAGGAACATTTACTTCTTGTTGAGCCATACTTAGTATATTGTTGATACACTGATACCCACGTAAAATTAATGGTCAAGACGAACTTTAGAATGACGAATCATTTGGTGTAAAATTTTGGACCATCACAATAAGTTTCGAAGCGGATCACATGTTAAACACAACTAACCAATGCAGTAATAATAGGAATTATTATTATTATACAACTAATGTTATGAAAATTACACCCAAATACTTGGAGTAAAAAGTTAGGCAAAAATAGAATTATAATATATGCAAACAACTACTGTGCTGAAGCTCCGTGATTGTTCGTGCTCATGCTTATCAATAAAGTTGTACGCAATAATATAAACAAACCAATTTCAGTATGCAGCTGTCAAAATCATATGTTCGTACAAGATCAAAGATTACTTATACAAGATAGGCAACAGAAGATGTGTTCTCAACGAAATTTTAGTACGCAAAATTTGTTTTAACTCACAAATTTTTGAGCCTACTTGTGAAAAATTAGTCGTATCGCTCCAATTAATTTTCAAATCCAAAGTATAATAACTCGATTTATGATTCCGGTTTGAATTTTAATGAAGTTTTGAACATTTATTTACTTTGACAATAATGGATCTTCTAAAGTATTTTCTTCCTCTAAGTTGGTATTCAGGAAAAGAAAACAGCTGTTCCTGACTTCTCTCCCTAGTCATTCAGGATTTCGTTTCATTTCCATCTTTGTCGTAATCAATCCAGTTTATGTGAAAATAATTTGTTCTTTTTTGAAAAAAATGAGTGATATTACGTGGAATAATCTACCAAGTGTTATTTTGTACGAGATATTTTCCTATTTACCGCCTCAAGATATCCTCAGCGCCAGCTCCACCTGTAAATTATGGAGAATCGGGTTACACCATCCAAAACTTGGAAGAAGCATCAACTTCAAACTTCTTAATAACAACTCGCAGAGCTTTCTCAGAACTCAGTTTCTGAGTGAAATGTATGGGCATAAAGTTAAAGTCGCCAACATCTCTTTCGACTCAATCGACATCCCTTGTGTAGAAAAAATGGAAGCTGTTGTAGCAGCCCTTAGCAACAGTTTCAACTTAGAAGAGATCCATTTTAAATCCAGTTATTGTAATTTGGTGTGTCCTGGAACAGATTGTGAATCTGGAATACCAGTTTTAGAAAAGTAAGCTCTCTATCTATTATTTCTATTCACTACGTTGTCCTGCACTCAGATTTATGAGCTGTGGACGACACAATATGGAACTGACTCGATTGCCCTTATCCAAATCTTTGGGCTAGTTTTGACCAGATTTAGTTCAAACCCCACTTTATCCTACCTTTTCAAATTTACTTGTCAGATTTCTTTGCTTTGGTAACAAGGATCCCAAAGTTGTATTCCAGTAAATTTTTTTCATCATCAACTGCATGTTGCTAGATTGGCTCTTGGTCTAGTTTCACAAATCGGGAATTTGAGTTGTTAACATGACAATCGAGAATTCTATTACAACTAAGAAAGTTTTCAATATAGCTCAATGTTTTTATCAGGACCTGATACCATGTATGAGTCTGCTCTAAAACAGGACCACCACTGGGCAGCTGTAGTAGTGACATCAATTAGCCTCCGAACTCTTATTTCTGCCAAAAGGGTCGTTCGAAATTTCATTGGTATATCAACTTTTCACTCCAAAATATCTCTGCAATCATAATGAAGAAAGTAATAAACAAATAAGTAAATATATAAATCCTGCATCGTAATAGAAAAAAAATATGTAGTGAAGGGCTCCTTATTTTTTATACTCTCTTAATATGCCTTTTTTAACATTTCGTGAAGCCGGGCATTTCGCCATTGTAAAAGTGGAAATTCTGAGTATAATACGTTATGATACAAGTAGCTTTGACCACTTGTGAAAATGCTGTGACAAACAAATGGTTGGTGCTCGATCCAGCTGTACGATTGGTGATCAGCATCTAATAATTCCCATTCATAGATTGAGTCGTTGATTCCTTGGTGCAGAAGCTGTCAACTGTTCCCTGCATCTAAGCTCTATGAACCGTCTGACGCTAACTTATTTGGAATCACCTCCAGCTTGAGGTCGCCATTGTTTAGAATATGAACTGAACCCAATCTTAAGCATATTGGATAGGGAAAGGTGACACATCTCAGGCAAGGAAAGAGGTCCAGGGCAGTGGTTGTCAACCTTTTTCCCTTGAGTACCTCTTCGGAGCTACTCTCACATCCATGTACCCCCCTCAAAATCCTTCCTTCTTCCCTCATCCCTACAGATCAACGATCCCCCATCTCCAGGAAATACAATGAATGACAGGTTTTCAGTGTTTCATGTTTAGTGTAAGTCCTTTAAAAGGTGTGGGAGAGCAATAGTAAAAAATAGTCGGCAGGGAGCTTAGCCCCCCACCCCCCAGAAGTCCACCAAGCCCCCCAAGAAAATTTTGGAAACAAAAAACGTTCAGTTTTTGGCACATTCCAAAACTGGCTCTCATGGAGAACTTCAGGAGCAAAATCAAAAAGGTTGTCAAATAAAGAATGAGTTTTCCTTCAAAATTTGCCTGGATTGTAAAGGAAAAAGGGTCGAAAGGGTCACTAAGCAGCTCGATGGGCAGAGTTATTAGGGATCAAACGCATGAGAAGCAAAAAAGGAAAAAAAAAGTCTACAGTTTTTTGCCCCCTGAAACCTGAAATGACAACACTGCTCAGTCCCCCCCCCCCCCCCCCCCGGACAGAATTCATTGTCCTGCCAATGGGGGAGGCAGGGAATTATTAATGAATGAAATCAAATAGAAAGACAGAGCATAATGTCAAAATCACAGGAAATTAAAAATCCATGAGAGCAAATATTGAAGAAATATCAATCCCCTATGATGTTAAAGTGATAGGGAAAAAATGAGCTTTTCTTCCTTTTTTCGCTTTCTTCGATAAATTGGATTCCAAGCCAGTTTTCACCAGCTTCAGCGCACTTTTATGAAACTTTGAGATAGGACTTGCAACCCTCGGGGGTTAGCATACGCCAGGTTCATGAGCTCTGGTCTTGGGTGCTTTTTCCAAAATCATTTTGGCATTAGAACCTCTATCAAGTCGACCATTTGGAAGCCTCTAGCGGCTTTTTCGAGCATATTTCAAATTTGATTTTGACCATAAAATTTACTCGAAAAGCAAAATCTCCATCCTAGGAAAGTATCGAAGAATATCAGAAGGCAGTTATAAAATTGTCTTGCATTATTTTTTTCTCACAAAAACTTCCATTTGATACCATAATTTCTTGACTTGGTGCTCGTAGGAAAAAATACATCAAAATGTTGGTTTGTCCAGATCAAAAGTGGGCAATTGATTGATTTATCAACTGACCTAACAGTCTGTTTGACTAAATATACATCACAGGCCGATGAAGGAATTTGTCCTTCTCTCTCTCTTCCCGTTGGTAAAGGACAGATTAGGAGCAGTCCTCCTTCGAGACAGTTCCCCTCAGGGGAGGCAGTCAGGGTGGCTCCCTTTTCTATCTTTTTCTAACACATGCGCTCTACTCAATGAGTAAAGAGAGAGAAAGATGATTTCTTGGATCCGCTAGTGGTATACATAGCCTCGAATAAACTTTCTTAGCTGATGTAAATACTATTTTAATACTTGTGTGCCCATCATAATATGTTTTTCCTTATGATTTGCAGGAAAATAATCAAAAACATTCAGAATGTCATCATGAATAGCCGCGCCTTGAAAAAACTAAACTTTGGCTGTAATGAGGATTTAACTTTACATCTAGGTAGCTTTTTAGAACTTCTAGCTAAACATCAGGCAGACTCAATCGAAACCCTTGGTCTGGCATCCGTCAAAGATGATTTTAACGATTACATCTTACCTGATGTGGATATATCATATTTTGCATCCTTCCCAAATTTACAGGTCAGTTGTTTACTCTTAATTTTTCTAATACCATTTAGCAAAGGAATGTATTTTACTTTAAAATGCTGTTTGCATTCATAATTTTATACTTTGGTTTTCTGCGATTAATCTATCTTGTTCCTCCCAGTTTTTAGTTCTTCAAACCTAGTTTCACTTGCAGTTTACTTTAGCTCATATTTTATTTTCCTCTTTTACAAATTCCTTTTTCAAATTTAAAATCATGCAGGGTGCACATGGTTTGTGGCGCCTTGAAAAATCCTTGAATATCCTTGATTTTTCGTTTTGTTTTTCATAAGCTTAAAAATCCTTGAACGTTAATGAATTCTTCACATGTACTTAAAAAGCCTTAAAAATGACCGGCTTCAACTCTTTATGTCTCGCCATTTTGTTGATAATTTTGTATGTGTGCCTGAGGAATGTCTTGTCGTTTTCTTTGCGAAGTCGTGAGATAGAATGCAGGAGTTAGCATGAACTCTTTTCTTTCTTTTATTTCTTTGAGCACTGTTATCCTCTGGTTAGTGCATCCCTTGTGTGAGAACCATCATATGTTTTTTCTGTCTAGAGAAAATTGGTGTAAAAAATACTTAGAATGTTTTTGCGTGTCGGAAGTCCTTGACAATCCTTGATTTTTCTTTAAAAAATCAGCCATGAACCATGGTGCAATTCAGAGACTTTCCTTGAGATCTTTTTGGTTTGACTTGGACTTGAACCTTCCTCCAGATTCAATTTGGAATTCAGAAAAACACCTTGAGCCAAAACGCCTTGAGATTTCTCCATGAAGTTTCAAGAGGTTTTCAATCCGCTTGTCACCAGATGAAATTGCTGTGTAGTTTTTTTTTTTTTTACTGCGCACTTTGATTTCTTTCTTTTCATTCTCCATCTTGCAGGTCCTCAGTGTAGATTATGATTATATGAGTGACGATTTGCTGAATGCTCTAAATAAAACTTCAGGTTTGAAACGCCTAATTGTGAATGTTCATGGTATCGTAGAAAATCATCCTGGAACAACGAACAGTGCTTGGGCTACTTTCACTGAGCACAAGTAAGTATAGATCTTTTCATTCCAGTCTTTTAGAGAGCCGAAAAGTTTGGGATGGCAGGAAATCGGGTCACCTAATTTGTCTTCTGTAAATAATGACCTACTGTGATTTTGTTGACTGATTTTCTCCAGATGATTTCTGTTTGTGAGGGGGGGGGACAACCCAAGACCAGTTTTTTGTTGCTTAGAACTCTGAACTCAAATTTTGGGTCTTCATGACATCTAAGGTTGCCGACCTTCAAGCCAGTTTTTACATTTTTTTTGGTGACAACTACGGATGTTATTAACCTTTCAGTAGGTACTTTTATCAGGTTTTATAGTTAGAAACCAGTTGAATGCATGGTTTTTTGGAAATTTGACGTCTTTTAGGGTCATAGAGCTTCAAGTCTTCATATTTAAATGACAATCAGTGGAAAAAGCAAAAATTTAACTAATCTTTCTCCAATTTGCTACACTGCTTAAAACTGTCATTCTTTCAAAAAATAACTGTAATTATCCAAAAATAGGTAATGTAAGATGAAATGTGGTTTTAAAACATTTTGTAGGATGTGCTCAATCACTTAAAGTAAGTACAAAAAAAAAAAAAAAAAAAAAAAACCATGTACTGTGAAAAACCGTTCTTTTTTTGCCGCCCTTGGTACAATAAGTTGGTCAAATATCCTGGGCTCTTGGGGTTTAAACAACGGTTTAGGGTGCAATCTGACTCAGTTGCATTATTTTAATTTAAACCCCTGTTCAAAATTGAATTAGTAGGTGTGCATTGAACACCCTCCAATTCGACCTTTCCGATGGACTTAAAAGATCAAAATGCGTAAGTGCCAAATATAGCGCCTTGCCACTGGTTTTGAACATTTCATCTCTGTGTGTACAGATTTAACACTTTCTTTTTTAAATTTGTTTCCACCAGTTCAAAGTGTGAGCTTAGCATGAACCTTATCCATGCCTACGATGCAGTGGAAGAGTTACACTCAGGATTCCTACAACCTGCAATGCCATTAACCCACCTAAGGGTCTTCTTTTGCGAACTGGTTTGTCCTATCATTTTTTATTAAACTTATCTTCATGTGTGCTTAAACAATGAAAACTCTCACAACCTCTACTTGCATCCCTCACTGAGAAAAATTGTCCTATTAATTCAACCAGACGTCTGTTTAATACTTACTTAACAAGAATTCCTGTTGTTTCAACAGGAATTACTGTTACTTCAACAAGAATTCCTGTTATTTCTGTAGGAATTCCTGTTGAAGTAATAGGGATTTCTTGTTTAAATAACAGGAATTCCGGTTAAGTAAGTATTAACAAGACGTGTGGTTACTGCAACAAGAAATTTTTCTCTGTTTAATAGTCTTAAATTATTTAGCTTGCTCTAGGCCTGTGTTTTGTCCAGTTTTGTGCATCGAAGTTCGATGTCCAAAATACATCAAAATTTTATGGTTGCGTCCAAAGAAGTTTTAACAAGTCCTAGTCAAATTAGAAATCACTGAAAATCATGATACTTTTTTATGCCTTTGAAATGGTTTAAGAGGAAAAGATGACGCTTAGGTCTTTTTTTAGTTGATGTATCGATAAATAATGAGTTTTGATGCATCGATTGATATCATCAATAGCATAGAATCCATTCGATGGCAGGAAAACATTGTAACTTCGTTGGAGACATCTAACATTGCACAGGCCTAAAGCAAATTTTCGCTATGAATATATCCAACAGAATTATACTAAATCATTGAGAGCCTATGCATGACAACAGTGGATGACATGAAACTGGATCGTGTTTTTCGAACTTTTTCGGTGTTTTGAGGCATCAATTCAATTTTGAATTCAAGTCCAAAGGTGAATTCAAAATTGAATTGATGCCAACAATGCCCCTAACACATCTAAAAACACAGTTGAGTTTCCTTGTATATGTTCTTGTTAGGTTGGTATTGTTAATCATATTTGATCACAAAATTCGCTTCTAGCTTGCTCTAATTTTCTATCATGCTCTCAAAAACTCCTTGCTTGACTAAATATTAGTCGTATCGTATGGTCCATGCTACTGACCTAAACACAGAACTTCTTAGTCACACTCCTTTCTATTTATTTATAGAGAGTTGGAAAAGAAGAATTGAGAAAAGAGTGACAACACATTAGAAAAGAGAGTTAAGAGGGAAAAAGAAAATTCGAACATGCCGTTGTTTTCAACACAGGTGTTAGAAAACATTGTTAAAAAGCCGTTAGAATGCACCCAACCTGTAACGAGAGAAATAGAGAACAAGAACCATAATTCAATTTTTTTTTTTTTTTTTGCAAAACATTCTCAAATGTTACAAGTCACGTGGAAAAAAAAAAACACGGCACTCTGTACAATATATGCGACACTATCAAAACCAAAATCAAAAGTTTGAGTCGTGTTAAAAAATGATAAAGGAGAATGCGAATATCGCATGACGGCCCCTAATATGTCACTTTCTAACGCTTGTGTTCTAATGGGAAGAGAGAAAACAATGCGGGTGACCTACTTCAAGGAGACGCCTGACACTCTTTTTGTCTGCGACTGTACCTTTGTTGGATGTTTTTACAAGAAAACTTTATAAGGGGCATTGACTCCCCCTAAACCTCCGAAGAAGGGGTTGGGGTTTTTGAAAACATTAAAAAGGAAAAATTTTGGGTCAATTTTCTGTCTGACTCTTTGACTTTTCATATTCAGAACTTAATAACTAGCAGTTTTCAAGAAATAAATCTTATCCGAGTGATCGGAGACATCCTGTTTGTTTTGGAGAGAGTTATAATTCTATCATCACAGAAGATCTCAGACATTTTTTGGTGACAGAGTCTTTTTAGGTGCTGTTGCGTAGCGCAAGCACCTTATGCTATCGTCGCTGTCCGTATTTATGTTTTTTCTCTAGAGGTCCCGATAAAGCTTTCAATGGAAGCCTTACATTTTTTTAAGAGCCTTTTAACTTTCTTAGCTTTTCATCACATGTGTAGTAATGAGCGAATGAGTTCAATATCTAATTTGTTATTATTTTTTTGTTTTCAGCTGAATGTCTCAGCAATCACGGAACTCTCCTATTTTCAAAATACTCTTCGCACTTTGTGGTGGGTTGATTCTTTTAACTCACCGCAGGCTGATTTGCTGATTGAGCCAATTGATCGAGAAGTCCCAGGTCAGGCTGAATTGAATGTCAATCCTTTTGTCATAGCAGCTTGGCGTTGTTTCAAACTCACAGAATTAGTCGTTTATGGTAAGCCACTGAGAATTCGTTTGTACATTGCTCAAACTCATACAGTACCCTGTTTCCGAGCTATAGCAATAGAGAGTGCCATATATTTTGTCCTATAAGTGTCAAAACTTTGATCTACTAATAGGAATAACATGAGAATGATGCGAATAATTTTAGTTAATTATTCATGGTTATTCAAAAACTGATTTTTGCCCATCACTGTGTATAGTAAATGAAAAGTACATACATCCCATTAATTAAACAGTCGGAAATGTTTCAAGAACACAAAACTTGATAAAAAAGTGAAAAAGAACATGAGAAGAGAGTACAATTTGTAAGTATTTCCGATTCTCTGAATGATAGTGGAGAACTGTCGAAAATAGTGAAAACTGAGGTGATCTTTCCAGAAATCGCCTCAAAATTCTTCTGATTTTCCATCGACATTTTTTCCATTTTTGTTCTTTTTTTTCAAAAATATAAGTTGCCCCTGGTTTACGTACCCCAAAGAAAGATTGCCTCACTTTCCTCTCGATTATATGATCACGTGATTGAGCGTTTTAGCACCTTTAAATTCCTCAAGCTCATCGAAACTGTTCATTAGTTTTTGTTTCTTTCTGACCCACTATCTCTGATTTCCAGGCTACAAAATGTTAGCTGATGATGTCGTTGCCATTTCAAGATTGAGACATACGTTGGAAGTATTCAATATAGCTGAATCTGATATTCTATTTTTCCCCCTAACTCAAATTCCTCTTCAAGATGTTGAAAAGGTGAGATTTTATTCAATATTATTAACTGTTCATCAGCATCTGCTTGTTTTTCCCTTACCATTTTCTTCCCCATCTGTGACTCAGCTGGATATTTATTGAAGGGGAGGGGGGTCAGACGTCCAAAATTTATCGAAATTCCTAGAAAATGCAGAAAATTAGGTAACTTCCGTTGGGAAAATTTCAATGATGAGTGGGGGGGGGGGGGGGGGCTGGAGGGGGTGTCAGAGAGTCTGGACTTCCCCTTGGCTACTGATCCCCATCTGGATCTAGATTGTTGGACAATTCATTGTAACAGTTTCCTCAAGCAGTGCGGAAGTTCAAACAAATTTTTAATTCTCAATGTATCTCTGTCAAAGACCAAGCAAACGGGATTTTATGCACTGTTAAACCTGGCCAATTCGAAAATGCGCGGAACTGCAGGCTGATTATCTATGATCGTATCGTAATGCCATCAAGTCAATGATCAAGTTTGTGTTATTTTTATGGATGGAGTCATTACCATAGAAACCCTTGCATAGCTGCGAAAAGTCACCAATAACTCCTGAGCTATCATTTATTTATTTATTTATTTATTTATTTATTTACTTATACCTCCTTGAGTGCTCTAAGTATTTCCTTCCCATTTTGAAAGTCCCTGGCAGGTTGCCGTTACTCTCCTCTTTCCTATCCTTTGTCTTGAGAATACTTTGATTGTCTTTCCTACCCCTTCTTTTTTTATGCAGTCCAGTCGTTCGCTGTGAAATATCAGCATAACGAGCCACGTGTTTAGGCGGCTGGACTTTACTACTGCTACTACTACTACTTATTCCAATTGGTACATGATGCCTAAACAGTTAGGCTATGGTACAGGTCAGGCACAAGAATATAAAAAATTAATAATTCAGATAAATATAAGCAACATAAACAAATAAATGGTACTTTGAAAAAATGTTAAATTAATTAATGGTACATCATGCACACATAGTAGAGATTGAAGGGTTTCTATTTTATTTTGACTTTTGGCTAAAGGCATATTGAGATTTGTAGTAACGTTACTGTCTCAAATAATAAATACCAGCTAACCTTCTTGTACGTTTGTTATTCCAACATTTCCATATTCCATAGTTCCAGGGACATGCTCTGGTCTGGTTCTTGGTACAATTTGTTTGTATTCCAGAAATGGATTTGCGGTTTGCTGCGTGTTAATTCTTTATTTCTGTGTCTTTGATCCTAGGAAATAACTCAGAACATTGGACATTCGTGGTCATCCATACGAGATTCACAGCTCCATTCGGTCATTCTGAACCCAACACATGGTGAGTCGGACGAGTTCATCATTCCGATTGTTTCAAAAGATCTTCAGCTCTAATTTCATGAAAAATATCCGTATTCTGTGATCGAAAAATGATAAGATTTTATTTTTAACCATCTTTTAGATTTGTAAGCACCGAGTACCTAAAGAAAAGCATTTTATATTTTTTCCGTTTTGTTTTATCACTTTTGCACACGATTATCATTCAATGTAACCATCTCATCGTTTCATTCATCTGTTGTTGTTATTGATATATTCTAAAGATTGAAAGAAAAAAATTACGTTCATTGAATGTCATAAATGATATATTTGTATATTTTTTTAAACTTTTCTTTTCTGTAATCAAAATTTGTTATCTTTTGATTTTCTTTCCTTCCTTTTCACTAGGCATTTTTTCCAATTTTTTGGTGGTTGTGTTTTCCCTCCTCTTAAAATGTGTAAAAAAAGTAAGAGTGCTGCAGATTTTAAATTAGAACTGCAAACTCAATTCTTTTCAAATCATTCTAGTATCAAATTCATTTGGCACGAAATTGCATCCTCAACATTCATCTCATTTCATAGAGCTATGAGCATTCATTGTTTTGGACATTTTAGTGCACTTTTAGTATTTTAGTTCAATTATTGTTAATTTCCTGTTAAATTCAGTCAAACTCCTTGAATATTCTGCTTAAAAATTTTTCAGCTATATCATCCAAGACAAAGATTAATCAAGGCAAAATTGAAATAGGCAATTATATCTTCCCACTTAGTTTATTTTTGAAATGGTCCTTCTCTGGACTGGTTGTCTCCCTTTTTCAATGCACAGATTCTGATTTTGCAGTTAAAATTTTATGGTAGAGCTTATTTCAGCCGTGAAGTCAGGTTTGACCAGTAATTTCTGGCACAGTTAAAATAAAATGTCGCTGAATTAGAATTATAATGTAACAAAGCTGGCTTGAAAACCTCTTCGTAGAGGTTTTGAACACATGAGTCTTAACTAGTAATGGGCGCTGGGAACATTTCCATTGCAGGAATATTCTTGATCTGGGAATTTACTTGGTTTTTCAAAGTTTTTTTTTTCTACATAATTATTATTTTTTAATTATTGATCTTTCAATTGTTTTTCCAATTCCGTGTCAAGTTGTGGGTGCGCCACCTATCAGAACGTACTATACTGTGTTGTAACCTGTATGTATAGAAAAAGTGTAATCCCTAAAAATTGAGTAAATTCGTGGGAATAAATATAAATATTGAAAGTACTTTTGCGTTTCAAAAAAAGAAATATTCAACAGATGCCAAAAATTTCTGGTTGGCTTGACCTCATCTCGCAGAACAAGCTCTTTTTTGCAGCATTTCAATTTTTCTTTCTCATTTTATTTTTTCCTTTGCTTTTTTTCACTCACCTGAAAAATATCAAGAGACAAGTGAAATTCTTCTTCCCGCTGTCTTTCATTTCAGTTCTTCAATTTTTTTATTTTTATTTTTTTTTTCTGTTCTTATTTGAGAGTATGTACCATGGAAGAGTTGAGCAAATGGGGTAGTACTCGAGTCCCACAAATAACAATATTCGGAGTTTGTTAATTTTTTTAATCCTATTTCAACAGTAATCAGAGTGGATTTTTAACAAATCAAGAATGACCCCCCATGTCTAGAATTATTAAACCATGGTTTGTGGCGCCTTGAATATCCTGGATTATTTTTTTCGTTTTTCATTTGCTTAAATATCCTTAAATTTTGACGAAGTCTTGAAATTTACTTGAAAATCCTTGAAAATGACCGGCTTCAGCTCGTCAGCTTGCCATTTTGTTGATACTTTCGTCTGTGTGCCTGAAAAATGTTATGTCGTTTTGGTTGTGAATCTGGGAGGAAGATTGCAGGAGTCAGCAGGAACTTTTTTCTTCCTTTAATTTTTTTGTCTACTGTTTTTCTTTGGTTAGTCCACCCTTCAGTGAGAATTACCGTATGTTTTGTCTGCCTCTAGAAAATTGGTAATATAGTGGCTACGTTTTTGCTGGTCAGAAGGCCTTGAAATCCTGTGAAATGTCCTTGAAAATCCTTGATTCTTTAAAAAATCTGCCATGAACCATGTTAGTATTATTAAATTGAAAAGTTTAAATATTTATGATCCTTGATTTGTTGAAAATCCACTCTGAATACCGTTGAAATACGACAAAAAATGTATAAATTCGGAATACTGTTCCTCGTGGGACTTGAGTACTACCCTGTTTGCCCAACTGTGTACCTTGGTAGGTACTACATTCGTTCTGTTCTACTCTCTATTCTTTTTTCTCAGTCCAGTCATTCACTGTGAAACACCAGAATAAGGAACCACCGTGTTTAGGCGGCTGGTCTTCACTACTACTACTATTACTACTATTATATTTTCTTTCATTGCAAGCCTCTTAGAAAAAGGAGGCAGTTTAAAATCTTCTCGCTGTATTTTGCTCAGGAATAAGTGTAGCCTAAAGATAGAAAGGTGACGTAATAGGAACAAAACGTTAAATTAAGAGCTTCATTCATCATTTCCAATGCCTTTTTTTGCTGTGTTTAATATTATTTTTAACAAAGCGTATTGTTTGTTTTATCTTTACAACATGATTTCAACAAGTAACTAATGTGTTGGAATCTCGAGCGTCTTCTTTCATCCACCGGTGGTTCCACTTGTCTCTATTGTAACAACTGACTCGTTCTTTTATCCACCGGTAGTTTTCATAATAGAAACCATAGCTCTCAACTAACAAGTTGTTTTATTCATCAGTAGACAACCGTTAACTACCGAGAATCGTTGCCAAATTCAGCGGAAGTGTGTGTACTGTGTGGTCAATTGTTTTTATGAAAGTTGTGAATCTTAATTCTTGACAGTGATTGTAACAAGTGTTTTCCATACACGACAACAATTTTTGTCAGTATAAATTTGTTATTTCATCATTTGTTAAGTATCAAACAAAATAGAACAAACAACCACAACCAACCAACACGTTGTTTTATCTATTGGTGGTTTTTCGGATATGATGTCATTAATGGAGCCAGTGGATAAAAGACGATGCTCCTCTTCTATTTTCCTCTTTGAAGGATCTGTGCAACCGAGAACGGTTAGTTGTCTCTGAAACTATCTCAGAACACTTTTGTTTTTACCAAAAGGCTAATTTTTTTGTTTTTTTGGGCCTTAAATTTAAATCTCTCTATCGAAACAAAACACATTCAAAAACACAACCACTAACTTGTTTTGAGTCATTCTTTTTTGAAATTTTATCCTGAAAATAAAATGGTAAAGAAAAATAAAACTCGAAAGAAATAGAGATGGAAAAGCGCCAATTTCGACTGAATTATATAAAGTCTAAATGTGCTAAGATGATCAAGCGTTCATCATAATTGATCTTGCACCGAGTGTATCATCGTTAGATAATTTCTTTTTTTTCTGAATTGAGATCGTGGTTAAAACCAGAGGGTAAAGAGCCCTCTGTATGGTGAGAAAAGATGTCGATTATTTTCAAGATGCCCAAGAAAATTAATAATTTGTTATTTTTCTATCAAAGCTGTGACCATGACAACAGTTAATCCACTCAAAGCTGTGTCTTTCTTGTTTGTATGTACATCCTTGATAAATATTTCTTCAGTAATCTTTAAAATTTTGTTGTCACAATAGAGTTTCACTCTATAAAACATAGTTTATTTTATGTGTCATTTGTAGAGCACTGTTAAGGTTATAAGCCTGAAATTCTTATTTTATCCTATTTAGTTTGTTTCAGATAACTTTGATCGTTTAGTTTATGTAGCCATGTGCTCTACAGTCTCTGCACGGTCTGAACAATGAACTGTCCGTTCAAAGTTATCTGAAACGTTCTCATTGGAACGGAAGCATGCACACATTGCTGTACCTCTTTTGCATTCCATGGATCAAAACATCCCTCTCGTATTCATGATTAATATACATATTATTGTCAGTGGAAACTTTTACCAAGCTGTACAGAAAACTCTTCTCTTCCCTACTCAGGGCAGCTTCAAATTCTACTTTTTATGCTGGATTCTCTAAGAAAATGCTGATGAAATACTGATAACTGTCCTAATTCTATCACAATCTGTCAAGTGTTAATTGAGGTACAACTGTTTGAAAAAACTGCATTATGGCACAATCATTCTCCTCATTGGCATCTATTGTCTCTTTGCATCATAAGCTCGGTACTCAGTAACACTTTGCGCGCAAGCAAAAAATCAGAGCAATTGTCCTCCTTCTCTCCAGTGAGACTGCAGCATTCTTTTCCCACAGGCAATGCAAGCGTTTCAGATGTAAAAACATCTGAAAAATCCACTCCTAAGCTCATAAGATTCTTTTGAACGCCCAATTGTAATGGCAGTGTTGTGCGCTAAGGTGTCACGGGATGTCTCCAGGGACTAAGGACTGTGTCACTAAGGATGTCACCAGATGTTATGGTACCATTAGTTGGCTGTTGATCATTCCTCTTGTAGCTACTTACTCTGTGAATCTTCCTTCTCAGCTTAGAAAGAGTGACGAAATTAAGATGGAAATCTCCCATTATTAGCGCCCAACACCTCCATTACCATCCAGCGGTTATTAGCATTCTATGAGTTAAGAAGTGGTCTTTCGTTTTTTTGGAGGCTTTTACATCTGAATCGACCTTTAAATTGTCTGTAGCGGAAGAGAGCAACAGTTCCATTCTGTTGAAGAAACCTAAAATGATACCTCTCACAAGTGAATCCATAAAGTTTAAGCAAATCTAATTTTTTACTTTCCAACTAAGCAGCGCAACTGCGAAGATTTCTATGTTTATTCCATTCTATGTCCTCCCCCCCCTCCCCCCCAGAGGTCTATCATATGTTATCCCTTGTTAATATTAGATTACTTGCCAAAAAAATATGATTGAAATTTAACTCTTAAATCAGTTTGTGAAAAATTTTATTCAATAGCATGTGTGAATGCGTCCATTAGTCTAAGAACTCGTATTGATAAGCCAAATGCCTGCTAGTCAAAGTCATACAAAAGATCTTGGTTCATGAGAACTTTGAGTGCATTAAATTTGAAACCGAAAAACTTGTGGATGTTTTGAAATTGTTTGCTCCGATGTATTTTCTCCCACTACTTACAACCATCCCCTCATTTTTATATGTATCTTGAATATCTTGACAAATGTTAGTCCTATGCGTTAAATGAGAGTGTTTCGTGATCACACTCCTTTACGTGTGTCGTTTAAGTCATTTCTCATGTGAGTCTTGTGTTTGCAAAATCATTTCCTTCTTACGCTGCTCTTGCTTACAAATTTTATTTTCAACTATTTATTTTCTGGTTCGGTTTGTTTTATCTCGTCTCATGCATTTAAACATGCAATATTTTTATTACTATCGGATTTTATTACCATCTTTGTTACGGATTTATGAGTCCTCAAAGCATTTGTCATACTTCAGATGACGGAACTAATGAAGAGTGAAACCACTCTTTAGTTTAAAGTGGTGAATTTTTTTTAAAGTTTATTTTGCCAAGATTGCGTGGGTCATGGGTTTTTTTTTCTTTCATTAAGTTTTAAAATCTCTACTCCCCTCCCCCCCCCTCCTCCCCTCAATATTTTGCCCTTATTTAATCCACCTACCAGAGACCAATCTTTTCTTAAGATAGCAGTGATAAATTTATGAACAAAGGGATTAAAAATTTCTTTCAAAGTCATTTAATTTCTAATAATTTAGCTGTTATCAGTAGCAGCGGCTCTTCATACTGTTAGTTGCTACGACTGCTCCTTTTCACCCTAGTTCTTCACAAACTGTCTCAGTTGTTTGTTTTTTGTGTTTTTTTTAGTTTTTTTTTTTTTTTGTTTTGTTTTTTTTTTTTTGTTTATCTTACTCAATTTTTGTTGAACTGATATTGATGGAATCGTGTTTTACCATCGCTTCAGCAACTTTTGAGGGGTTTTTTTTTCTAAGAGCAAGTTAATAAAGTTCCTTTTTGAATTCCGTGATTTTCGATCACCTTTAAGGTTACCAAGGTATACAGAGTTAGGAAATCATCTAGATCTTGGGACCAAACGCACTTGAATTGCTCAACCATTGAAATCATTTTTCAAGTTTAGTATGATTATTAGAGTAGAAAAATCGTAAGCGTATCGTTTTATTATTTTTTTTTTTTCAATTTGGGCGTTGAATAAGGCCAAAGTTTAGTTCTCATTTTTGTAAGTGGTCATGAAATCAGTGAACGTTGCTGTAGTTCTCATCGTAATCTGAGGAAAACCTCTCTTACTGACATTTATTAGATCCTCCTGTCTCTTTTGTAAGCCCCAACTCACTTCATGCTTATTTAATCGTGGCCTGTAAATATGGGGGCTGTTCAATTCTCTCACCTTTCTGTTCGTCCAAAAAATAATTTCTGCAATCAGACGCTAATTTCTTTTTGGTTTATTTTACTTCCTTGTAGAATGTTTCTCTGGTCTTATCAACTGCTCTCGATAGTTTTCATTACTCCCCTCATGACCTCAAAATATTTTCAAGAAGGACAGAAGTCATTTGTTAAGGGCCTCTTCCTCTGGAAAACAATGTTGAACCCTTCTCCCAGTAAATAACCCCATATCTTTTCTTGGTATGATGCGATTTTTTCTCGTTTCACCGGATCACTTGATTCATTTATTTATTTTATTTTTCTCCTAATCTTTGGTAGTTGCTCGTTGGACAAAATTGAGACTCTAATAAAAATTGTAGTCATTAGAGTCTGAGATAAAAGTCGATTATTGGTTTGTTATATTTTTATAGGAGTTGAAGTTTTTGAAGATTCTAATCAAAGTGATATCGAAAGTATTACGTTTTGGAGGCATAGGTAGCCTGCCTCCCCTTGTATCACTCGTTCATTTACAATCAGTGATAACAACTACGATTAAAATCGATCTGTGATCTAATGTTATTTGTTCCAAATGTTTATCATCTTATTAGCTTAAAGAAAGCGACTATTTTTTGTCTTAAATGTTTTGAATTCATCATGATATATCTTTATTTGTTAATGAAAATGTTGAAACCTACCAATTTCCTTTTTTTTCATTTTTACGTTAATCTTTTTTGTAAAAAAAAAATTTATACTTTGTTTATGATTTTTATTGTATTTTAAAACTTCAAATGTTATTATCGTTGAACTTTGATTGATTCGTACATTGGTTTTGGCGAAAATGTATGGGTATCATCAGGATTTAATTGGGGCAAATTTTTTATTGTCTGCTAAAATAAATAGTGGGGCCTTAGGTTACGATCAACCCTCCGGCAATCGTGTGGACATCCAGCGATATATATTCTTGCATTGCAGTCGCACTTATTATTCAAAGGTGCCAATTATTTCAGCTGTTTTTTTTCTAATGCATCAAGGAACACATTCAGTTTGATTTTGACGTTTTTGAACCATGCACTTGGCATTATGGCTGCAACAAGTTAAAATTTTGAAAAAAAAAAAAAAAAAAAATATTTCCTTTTAATTTATTACTCTATTAAAACTCCTGAAACTATATCTAAAAATAATTAACTATGCACTGTCAAAAAAGTCTCTCATTATCTAATTTTTGATGCAAAATAAAATTGGACTATAGGAAGAAAAATTGAAAAATTGGCGTTTCAATGTGTTTCCTGGGCCATTCACTGGAATCACATTTTACCCTCCTAAATGAATGATTATTATAATTTTAGAAAAATTAGGGAATTGGACCGTATAACATTCATAACCATTGTGATCAATAGTCTTTGAAGAATAGGCCAATGAAGAATGACTGACCGGTATCATCATGCATGTCACAAAAGTGAAAGCACCTGCTGGAGGGTTGAAAGTCTCTAGAATTGAGTATGACTCATCTATCCATTGTCATTTGAATTTTGAAACTCAGAAACTATTTCTCAAGTTTTGCTCAAATGAAATCCCAATATACTGATGCAATTTAGGCATCAGAGTTGGGAGTATTGCCTCATACCAGTTTCAAAGGAGCATTTTTACTCAGCTGGTTGTCCTCATGGATATCTGACACCCCTCTACTTTTCCCCCAAATCTTTGACGATCTTTCAAGTTAATATGCATACATTCTTTCTTTAACCATTTTATAAACATGAAAGTCTGTTATCAATAACTGGGAACATTAAGGGAGAGATTTATCTTCTCAATCCAAGTTGAGTAAGCTTAGTAAAGGCGAGGTTAGCTGTTTAACCCTTTCAGACCTGGTGTACGTTTCAATGTATTTTTGAATAACCTTGAATCTTATGGAAAACATATGAATACCATATGCACACTAATTGAAGATCTGGCCGAGATAAGGGCGTAGATGAAAATTTATGCTTTAGAGGAAAATGCGTTCGAAAGTTTCAAAGTGGTTTTTCGATACTTTAAAGTAGGAAATAAATAAAATTAAGATTTGGTTCAATCGATTTCCTACTTTGAAGAATCAAAGAACTACTTTCAAACTTTAAACGCGTTTTTCATAAACTTTCTACAATGCCCTTATCTCGGCAAGGTCTTCAATTTCAGTGAGGAAACAGCGCTAAGATCAACCATGTTGGTAGAAAATCCGTTTCCGAAGGAAAAGAATTTCTGGACTGAAAGGGTTAAACTGAGTTCCAGAGTTGAGGACTTCAATCACTTTAGATGCTTCAATGTTCATACTGTGATGATGCACAAAGAGTACTCAATGTGACGCGTTAGCCTCTGCAGTCGGAATTCATGTAGTCAATTGTGCGCCATGTAATTTTTAGGGGGGTCCTGAGCTGTGTTATGGGTGCATTACAGTGAGGGAGAAAGGGGTAAAAAAAAAAGATGAAAGGAACAATGTATAATCTTTGGGTGATTCCTTCTAATGCAGTAGATATGTTAGTGTATCAGTCATGGCCAAGACGGTTTTGGTACTATTTAAAGTTGGTCAATTGATATTCTGACTTCTCCAGAGCACAAAAAAAAATTTAAATTAGCTGCTCCGAGTCAAGTGGGGCATGATAAGCACCAACCACCGGTATAGTTTTTGACAGAATCTTGTTGTTTGATCATGATTTTTTACGTTTGCAAATTACTGAGCCTTGAAATGCTAATTTTGAAAATGATATTCTTTTCTATCTAGCTAGTGCTAGTGTGGGTTTTACATAGATTTCATTCTGTGGCATTTTTTGTATTTGGGTATGAATTGAGGAAAAACTACCTAATGTTGACCAAAACTAGAAATTCAGTTTGAAAAGCGAAATTGAAAATCAGTGGGTTCTGAAATGTGACATTGCTCACTTGGGCGCAGAATGTGCTTGAGGTACTAAAAGAGGTCTAATCATTAGTTCAAACCTCATTTTATGGTCAATATGGGGGAGATAAATGCAGTATTTAAATGTAGACAACATGGGGTTCTACTGATTAGATTGTCTTGTAGTTTTTTTAACTATTATCTTTACCTTTCTCAATCTCATGTGAATTGAGAATCAGAAATGAGTTGTTGCGCCAAGATTTTTATCAATCGTATCTGAGCCTCATCGCCAGTTTTTTTGTCAGTTTACGTACTTCTTTGAAAATAAATTAAAGTCGATTTTTTATTCTTCCCGAGGTCAGTTCTTTCACATCCTCAAAGCTCGTGTAAATTTGAACTTCAAAATTTTATTTCTTCATTTTTATTTACATACTTATATTATTATTATATTATTATTATTATTATTATTATTATTATTATTATTATTATTACATATTATTATAATTATTATTATTTTTATCATTATTATTTGTTTAATCTATTTACTGTTTTCTCTCGTGACTTAATTCTTTCTAAGTTTTTGTTTCTCTCTGTCAAAAAACTAATCTACTGTAAATATAATCTGCACTCTACTGAGCAAAGCAATCAATTTTTAATCTTTCTTTTTTTTCTTTTATTAATCTTTTCATTCATGATGTTATGTTTGCATTGTTAATGTAGCATTATTTTTTTTTTATTCATATTTCCTGTAACATGGTTTCAAGGAAAACTGGGTGATTCCAATTCCATATACGGATTTTCCAGGTAATCTAAAAAAAAATAGTAAAAATTTACGCTAATTATTGGAATTTGTGAGGACTGCATAATTTTTCAGAGATTTTTGGAACCATAAACGATCAAAATTGTAAAAGAGAGAAAATGTTTGTAATCGAGCCTTTCTAATTTGAATATCGATTTAATTAAGTGTAGCCCTTACAATGACTGGACACTGTACTTTGTGATGACTGCAGCAGTTGCTTGGTTGTTTACTGACAGATTTTAAAAAGGACGGTTCCTAAAGCATTCATCTGTAATTTTGGGTCAAAATCTATGGGAAGACATATTCCAAATTGCTGTTGCAAGAAAGTGCTAAAAACCCATTAAAGACATGGATGCTCATGGAAATTTGAATAGCTTATGAATTCAATGAAACAAAGTTTTCAGTGTTTCCAATTTGCACGGTAAACCGTGTTTTCTGAATTACTGAAAAATGTGTTTTTCAGTTGATTGGTGCTTGTAAGTCGGAGCTCTTTTCCTAAAATTTGCTTCCCTCGTCCACCAATCATTCATCTGACTCATGAAACTAATGGCAAAAATGTTTGTGGACATTCTTCAAGAATGCGCAACGAACTCAGATTGCGTAAGGCTCAAAAAGGCCTTGACAAATTTACAGAAATTTAGCGTAAATTCTTATTATTCCATTCTAATTACCCAAAAAATGCAAAAATTGAAAACGCAACCTGTGGCATGGTCCGTCCAATGGGAATCCTTGGAAGTTTGGCCTGAAATAACATTAATCTACCAGTTTGTAGTTGTTGTAACTAAACTGATAAAAGGCAATATCCGGTTTAAATGGATAAACCATTTTCTCTTTGATAAAGGTCGCTTGAATGTTGGCTAGCATCACTCCAATTTTTGTACAAGGCAAGCTTTAAGAATATCTCTGTCTCTTCCTAATCTTCGGTGATTGTTAGCCCGAAAAATCAAGTCATGCTCTGTATTTTTATATGTATTGTTGTTCCTTTGTGATGGTCAGGCTTGTAAGGGAAAACAGTTGTCTGTAATTTTAATGGTGTTTTTATTCTAGCAAAGCTGTTGTATTTCTGGTTGTTTTTTTCTTTGTTTACTCACACTATTATGTTCATCATCTAATGGAAATACCTTGTTGTGATGTAATGACAGTTATTCCTGTACAGGGTGATTACAGAGGATGAGATCTGTTATAGTTATCGTAATCGGATCAAATGCGTTAAATTAAATGGGCTTCCTTCTGCGCAACTTGATCGCGCAGGTAACCCCCTCCTCACCTCTTCTTACTTCAGTTGACTGAGATTACGACCAGTGAGGCGATTACGAAGGATCGGATCGTTTTGGGTATTGTTACTGGATCGAATGCGTTAAATCAAATGGGCTTGCTTCTGCACAACTCAATTGCGCAGGTAAACCCCTCCTCACCTCTTCCTACTTCAGTCGATTGAGATTACGACAGCTCTCGGCTCATCGTCTCCTTTCATCCGTTTCAATCGTTACGAGAGGCTCCAAACGATTCGATCAGTCGAGCCACCCATAAAATTATAATATACTCAATAATGATAACGGTAACGACACCCAAAGCAATCGGATCCTCCGTAACCACCTCCCAGTCTTCGCTCATTGGCTCCTTTTGTCCGTTTTAATCGTAATGAGGGGCTCGAAACGATTCGATCAATGAAGCTACCCATAAGATTATAATGTACTCGATCCGATTATGACCTTTGTAATCACCCCCCAGATTGCTCTAATTGTTATTTTTCCAGTCTAATTAAACTGTAAATCCTTTTTTACCTCTCTGCTCGGCATTTAAAAGAAACCGAACACTTGTAAGCGTGCTTCTAAGGAACCTAATATAGCGAATAGTTCTTTCCAATTTTTTTCTACTCTTCAATCATGCAACACTGTTCAGATATTTAAAGTTCTCCATCATATTTTATCAATAATATTGGCTGACTCATTTACTCAGAGTATGTCAAGTTTTGTCCTTTCTTTTTTCTCATTCACTGAGCATATGATTTGTATTAAAACAAATTATGAATAATTGCCAGCTTGTATGTTAAACCGTGTCCCCAACAAGTTAAACCGCAAGCCTTGTTTAATGTGTAATCTTTCTCTGATTCCTGTTTCTTTATTTTTCTAATTAATGTTTTCTTTTCAACAACAATCCGTCTCTCATATGGAATTTAGGGTAAATTAAAGTGGAAATCACAAGTTTCACTTCAATCTCGGTCTATCTGCAGTAGTTTATGGAAAATTTGTCAATTTTTAAGTTCTAACCTTAATTTCTTGTGAAACTTGAAATTGTGAGGTAATTTATTACAGATAGAACTTATGGCAAATGGAATCAGCGACCAAAATTCTGTTTTGTACAAGTTTGCAACGAATAAATGACTTCGGTATAAGTCTTCTCAAAGTGAGTGATAAGTCTCATGATGATGCCAATGATGATGTTAATTTTTTTAGCGGAGTCCCTATGAAACAAAAATTTATTGATTGTTGCTCAACATTAGTGTTTCTCTTGGGAAACCTGTGGTTATAATGCATGAGGAAATATATCGAGAAGGAAGACACCTTGTTGTCCTTGTTTTTTTTAAAAAAAAAACAAGTTTAGCTTGGTTGATGCACTTTTCAGTGTCAGAGCTGTTGGTATGCAATCATTCTCGCTGTAAAAGAAAAAAAAAAGGGAAGATAATGCTATCTCATTGTGCCACCTAAAGCTACACATCTCTCCTCAGTATTCTTGTTTTAATATCAAAGCTTTGCAGTGAAAACTTTAAATGGGACTCTTTTTTCAAAAATGTTTCATCATTTTGAAGTAGAAGTGATCCTATTTCTAATTATTTTTGCAAAGGATAGTAATGTCTTCCCCGCCGCTATTCAGCGTATTGTTTGTACTCTCTAATTTTCTTGCACCTCAGCAATTTGTAAACGAAAATTTACAGCAGCCTTGAGTACCTGAAAAGTTATGTTAAACTGGAAAGATAATTGTAGGTTAGTCTATTTTTAAGGAAACTTAGCGGTTTGGAATTAGCGTAAATCTGTTCTCTTATTCTAGAGAGTCCAGTGCCTCACACCATGCTTCACTAGATTGAGTGATTAAGTAATTTTATGTTTATAGTGGCGTAACATGGAATTTTATCGGTTTGAAATCTGGAAAAGTTTCGCCTAAAATCACCTTAACAATTATTCTCTCTCCTCTCCGGATAGAAACACTTGTCATTTTCATTAGTGCTATTGCACGTTATCTCGTATGCATTTTGTATACCAGCTCTGATCATTTAAATATTAAAGTTGCCGTAATCCACAAATTTGTTGTAATTGTTTTTTTTTTTTGTTTTTTTTAAAGCTGAACTTTTAATTTTTTCAAGTTTTTCAGTTTCTTAAATTATGAGTTTATAGCTTCAGTAAACCAAGAGGTTTTTCTCTGGTCTTATCCCACTGAAAGTCTCACCAATTGTAATTAATCATGGAAGAGGAAGTTTTCTATCGCCAATTTTGTAAGCATAGCTGTGAAATGTTGTAAGCACGTTAAAGGGGTGTAAACAAGTTTAGAATGAAATCAATAATTTTCGAGCCTGGACTGTAGGTATATTTACAAACGACCATCCTCCAATTTCTAGAGCCAAAAAAATGAGATATTCCAACTGGAGCAAAGAAGGAATTCACATTGAAAGATTAGAAGCTGTTAAATTTTGTAACAGCTTACTTTACGTTTAATAAATGCTAAAGCCACCTGAATATTTTAAGATTCTTTGCCTGATCGATAATTCATTAGCTGTTAGTATTTTGTGTCACTCTTTTGGTTCAATTCAGAGACGTCAAGTATTTGCGCTCACGAAGGTGCAAAACAAGGCTTATCAGTTTCAAGTTAAACTTGTCATTATCCTCGCGATAATCTTTGCTTGAATTGCCCTAATTTCAAGCCGTGTCTCTGAATCGTACCTTTTAAGATCTCTTTTACACATTGTGATATGATTTAAGAACCAAATTTTTTTTGTAGCGTTAACAGAATACCATCCTATTTGTGATTTTAAAGAAAAATGAATTGTTATTTATTTTGAAAATTTTATGTGACCTTCCAACAAGTAGAGATTAAGATGCACAAAGATTGTTTAATAGCTGTGTCAAATAAAGCTATGCAGACAATAAATATAAGTTTGAGGGAGTTTAAGAATAAATCAATAAATGAATAAATACATTGAAAAAAAAAGAAAAAAACGGGTATTGAGATCAGACTTACCAATCAGTGGTGTAGGGTGTAATATGGCAATGTTGCATTTGGTTTACTTGAACCTATGAAAAATATTAAACAATTCGGTATATGGTCAACACCCTCAGATTCGACCTTTCACACATGCTTTCATGGGCAAAATGCAATTTTGCCACATTACACGCTACGCCTCTGTTACCAATCTCAGAAGTCTTGTAAATATTATTGTTAAATTGAAATTTTGTTAAACTGATCTTTTCCTTTCACTCTTTCTATATCTTGTAACTCTCCCTTTTTTTATTGTAGACTTACGATTCCTTTGTCTGGTATATTCCTCACCTTTAAAGGAATGACCATCCTAAAATTTGTTCATTTAATCTGTTTCCAGGGTGATCAGCAAACTGAAAAAATCGGGGAATTTAAATGAAAGAAAGACCTGGAATTTTTCTCATTCAAAGATATATAGTTGCGCTTCAAAAAAGAAAGGGGGAAAAGATAATCAAATAGAACTTCCGAATGACAGTTTGCAAGTGGTATAACTTGAAATTTGTACTTTGTATTGTGTATCATCAGTCAAAAATGAATAAAATTATTGTTTGGTACAAAGTTCATTTTCTTGCCAAAGAACAATTCTGAAAACCTCTCACATTATGCAAGCAAGACAGTAAAGCTTCAATCACTTGCAACTTTAAGGTGAAAATCAGGTTTTTTAAGGTTTTTAGCATTTAGTGTCGATTTCTGCCCCCAGAGCACTAGCGTTCGATTAATGTCAAATTACGGGCCGAAAGTAATTTCTATTTGAGAAAATAGAGTGCCAGTTACTGGATATTCATCCGAAGAATGTCTCTGCAAAATAGTTTGTCAATAACTTCAAGAATAAGGCTGAAAGTACCAAAAAATGGAATATCGCAAATCGATTCTTGTATTGAAATGCTATATTTCATTTTTTGGTACTTTCAGCCTTATTTTTGAAGTTATTAACAAGCTATTTTGCAGAAACATTCTTTAGATGAATACCTAGCAACTGACACTCCGTTTTCTTAAATATAAATTACTTTCAGCTTGTAATTTGACATTAATCAAACAGTAGCGCTCTGGTGGCAGAAATCAGCACTAACCGCTGACAAATCACCTTAAAACCAGGAATGTTGACTATTGTAACCTGAAAAAATCTGGAAAAGTTAGCGAGTTTCATTTAGAATAAAAGCTGGTCACCCTGTGCGATTAATTTGTCTGCTCCATTCCTTAAATTTAAAGAGATAGAACGATTTAAAATCTGTTCATTTATTTTGTATTATCATTTCTTATCGGCCGATCTTGATTTCTTCTTCTACAGTTTTTCAGCTGTCAAATTAAGTGACAAGTTACACCCGTACCCAAATCAAGTTTCTATGGTAAGGTTTTTGCGTTGATACAAGAAAGCTAAAGTCCTTGCGTGTGTAATTCAATTTAAAGAGTTTATAATCTATTTTTTTCCTCATCTTTCTTTCTTGTGTTTCGTTGCTTCTATTTTCTTATACTGCTGTATTATAGCTGATTCTATTAATGTATATCCAAGGGTTCTAGTTTTTGTTTCCATTTAAATTGAACATTTTATTAAATTTTATGTTTAGCTATCAGAGTTTATCATATATTTCACCTCTAAATAATTTAGAGTCATTATATTACAGTTATTTAATTTTACTTGTATTCTATACTCTTATAGATAGGTATGTTAAAAAGAAGAAAGGGAAAAAATGTATCTATTATTTTTAAGGAGATAATCTTGTTAAATTTAATTTTTCCAGAGTGACTTGGCAAAAGAGTTTATTTTTCAGTAGGAATCAGTATTGAGGCTGTTCCAAGCTTTTACTACAGATGATTCGTTGACTATATTGTGAAACCAGCAAAAATAACAATGTCATTACTAAAAGCTTTTGAAAGCTATGTTATCTTCATGGGCGTAGCTACTATGGGGCCAGGGGGGTCTGACCACCCCCAGAAAATCTGATGTTAAAAAAAAAGTACAGTAATAATTGAAAAAAAAAAATAACAGTAATAAAAAAAAAGAAAATAATAAAAAAATGAATAACAAAAAAAGCACTATTGAAGCATTATTACATATTTTTAATGTATAATTAGAATATATGAGTAGCGAACACTAATATTGTAAGATTGATTTTCTAATTTGATTTTTTTTTTTTTTTTTTTTTTTAATGGTGAAGGAACATGAAATTACCCTTTGAAAGGCGGAGATCGGGAATATCCTAAAATCATTTCTGAGAGCAGTTAAATATGCAAAATTTTCCGGGTGATTAACCCCCCTCCCATACTGGATCGAGGGTGTCCTCCCAAGACCGCCCAGAGGGGTTTCCAAACTTGGCCCCCTCTAGAGAAATTTTCTAGCTACGCCTATGGTTGTGTTGGGACCACAGAAGTAGTCCCATCTAATTTGTCTTCTTCCAAATGCTTGTAAAGGAGAATTATGCAGTGATTAACTGTTGAAGTAATGATTGTCCACTGAGTGACCTTTACCAGCATAGTGGAAGTGAGACACCAGATTAGAGTACTATCATTGGACCTGCGCCACATTACCATTTGCTTTTTCGCTTTTTAAAAGCTCTTGTAAAATAAATGAGGCGTGGATTGGAGAAATTTAAGCATCACCGTTGTTTTTTAAATTTTTATTAGTTTTTTTTATGTAAGCTGAAATACGATTCATCTGAAGCGAAAGTTTGCACTAGCCCCATTTGATGGTAAACCAACAGGGAAATCCATTAAACATATTAGGCTGTGAATCAAACTAGTAACCAATCGACCAAAAATTTAATCGATTCTCTTTTGGTTTGAATGTTTTTGTACATATTCTTCGAGCAAACATTAACCTGAGTTCAAGTTCCCTATAAATTAGCAGATTCAGGAAAGGATCGTGTGATTATGAAATCCCTTCAGAAATTCTTCAATCAAGAAAATTGTGAAAGGCATTCCAAAATCTGAAAGCTTCAAACTTTTTTTTTGAAATAATCAATGTTGTTAAATGAAAACGAAAGTACCCATCTGTGTGTGTTGTGGGTATCTTTTATAGTTTCCTTTCAGCTCCTCATAAGGACAAATTGTGAAAGACTCAAATTAAATTCAGGGAAAATAAGTGAGATCCTTGTAACAAAATTCTCTAAGAATCGTACAATCTTTTCCAGTGTAATTATTGGTCGAAAATTTTATCACTTTGCTTTGTTATCATTCGGAGGAAAATGGGTGTTGGTACTTATCATTTATACTTCATTTAATGGAAACTGTCACGTTTTAGCTCCCTTGAAATGCCGGTTGTAATGAAGTTTATCTTGATCAAAGTCCAAACAATTATTTTTACTGTAACGGGAATTTTCTATCTGTTTAATTTAACCCAAATACACTTCTAAGAGGTTGTTAAATTTCAAAATTACCTTTGAAATTTTTAAATTACTCTACGTTAGTGCATTGTTGTTATTATTATATCTCTAAAAAAATATCTGACCACTCAGTGTTTGTACATGGTAATGTACATTCCCTGAATGGTAGAAGTTTCAACGATGGAAAAAATTCATATTGTCTTATTTGAATTTAGTCGATAAAGGAACTGATTCATCATGCATTTTAGTTTGAAACTACAGTGAGAGCTAGTTGTGTGAAACCTTTGATAATTGGAATTATTTATCAGCTTCTTTGATCCTCCCATGAAAGCAATGTTAAAAAATTTGTTACAGTGGAATTTTACTTGCTGGAATATTTTATTTTGAGGAACTGAAATTTTGACATGCTCAATCTGTTTCATTTTTTGGTGAAAAAAATGCTTATGTAATGGTCTTGCAAACTTTTGCTGTGAGCAAATGAACTGTCCAATCTGATGTGAAAACCAGCAAAAATCTCACTGAGAAAGTCTAAAATTAGTAATATACTCACTTAGCTGCTGTAACGGCAAAGATCGTAATGACGGTTCAACGCAGGGAGATTCCTGTCTAATTTGTCACTTTCTCTACGGAAACAAAGAGAAATGTCTCAAATTAGATAGAAATCTCCCATGATAATTGCGTCTTTCCACCATTGAGCCCGATTCTTAGAGTGAATTTTGTGATTTTTTAGTGTACTTATCGTCGTTTTTACAGGTTTTTATGCAAGAATCAACTCTTCTATCACCTCTAGCAAAAATTTACAAGAGCCCCATTACAGCATTGAAAGTGTATGAACTCCATGTAAGGGTCGTTTCAGAAGTGTAGGCGCACCTAGACCGATAAATGATGATCTTTAGAATTTTTCTACTCCTATCCTTTGTTTTGAGAATACTTTGACTGTCTTTCCTACCCCTTCTTTTTTTATGCTGTCCAGTCGTTCGCTGTGAAATATCAGCATAACGAACCACGTGTTTGGGCGGCTGGACTTTACTACTACTACTACTTTTTTTCTCTTATTATATAACATAAAAAATGAAAAAAAAAGTAAATAAATTTGTGAGTTGGATTTTTTATTAGGAACGCTGTGAAATTTGAAGGTCAAAGTTGCGGACAACTATTATCTTTCATTTGAATGAACGAAAATTGAAAATTCGCCTAAGATTATCGGTCAGTTGAGCTTACGCTTCTAAAGCGAACTCTAGAATTCTATTTACTAATGCTGCTGACACTCACCGACTATCTGCTTCCCTTATCTACTCACACTCCCTGGCAATCTGCATCCCATATCTTGAATTTATTGACTGTAGTGAGAATTCAACTGGAGAAGCATATATTTTATTTTGAGATTGTAGTCACCAAATTATTCCGAGAAAATGCATTTTTCTCAGAGAAAGCTAAAGTGGAATTTTCCAGGCTTTCATACAAAAAAAGTTAACGCAGACCAAATTTCTATAGACTTTTCATTGTGGCAGGAAAGTAGCTCCTCACAATAAGCTCTCACTGTATTCTTACCTATAACTTCTTTCACAAATACAGCAATTCCAAATTCTTTATGACTTATTTGAATTTTTGAATAACCTTTGCTTCATTTGAGAAATCTTGCGATACCAACATCTTGCCTTTTCGGAAGCTAATTTCAACCCTAAATGCTTTTTTACATTTGAATTATGAAATGTCTTGTTGCTCCAAAGAATACTATCATACCTGTACAAACTGGACTCACATTATCTCCGTGAACTTTTATGTATTAGCGACAAGTTTAGTCGGAAAATTTTAAAGGTTGGCCGAAATTTGCCATTCATAAGTTGTGTATCCGTGATCAAAGAGGGAGCGCACAAAATTGAAACTGGTGAAATTCCGATTTTATGGATAAATCAAAGATTTGCGGGCCGCAGATCTTTGTGAGGTTATTCATCATCAACCTCACCATTATGCCACTTTGTGAACTCTCACTTTCATCGTTGATAGACAATTATAGATTGTGACCTGCAGGTTTCAAAATGGGCAAGGTAATAATGAATAAAAAATTAATAAATAAATAGTTTATGGCAAAGTTCAAAGATACAACTGTCAATAAACAGTCATGATAACAAGACAGAAATGGGAAGTAAGCCAAAAAGGGCCCCCTTTTTGGCTTAGTTCCCATTTCTGTCTCGTTATTATAATTATTTAGCCAATTTAGTTTTAATATTCTGGTAAACAGTCATGCATTCATCAAGCTACAGGAATAAATATTGTATCCCTTCTCTTTAATTTTGCTGTTGAATGAGGGTGTTGCAAACTTTTGCTTTAACCGTTAAGACAGCATATTAATGGCCTTAGTTGAAAAATATGTGACTCATTTCTACAAAATAACAGGCCTGCTCATTAGCTTGGGACTGGTAGAATTGTCAATAGTTTTATAAGTGAAATTACAACAGCTGGGAGCTAGCAAGCGTACCTGCTGTTTGTGGAATTTTAGTTATTATCACCACTTACTTACTCATGATATTTTTTGTTGATGGTTAACATCAATTAGCTAGGGTAACATTGGGTGCCGTGAAAAACCCCTTTAAAACTGAAAAACTTTTGGTTTATAGGGGGTGTTTCAAGTCCCATCTCGGCCATCTCACTCGTATCGAAATTGCCTTCAGAATTTTTTTGGTGGTCTACACCGTGCATTTAATTTCTTCTTGAGTTATAAGAGTGTCAACATATTTTTGCAGCAGTCGTCACTATGGCCTTCAAAAGAAAGTCCCTGGTGGAAATTTTGACTATTTTATATCATGCAGTCTTTAAACCATTTTGCTTCTTTCGAGTGTCAACAGACTAAGTAGGATGCCCCTGCTAAGTTACGCCATGAAAAATCAAAAATTCCATTGAAAACAACGGAAAAATTGTTCAATAATAATTTCGACTGGGGTATTTTCTTTCGGAAGTCATAGTACCTGTAGTAAACTAATTTCTGCAAAGGCGAGGGTTATTATGAATTTCTTTCGTCAGCTTGATCTGTTTAATGTGATGGATGTTATGAATTAAATTGCTTTCTACATTGTATGATTTTTTATCGTAATACTCGATTGCTGTTTTCTGTCTTCTTTCTGTCTCTTTCTCCTCTGTATGAATCCTTTATTACATTTCTCGTTTAGCTTAGTAATATTATTTTTAAAAGTTTGTCAGAACTTTTAGTATTTTAATCATTCTATTTTAACACGTTAGTTGCACCTTTAAATGTCTGTAACAGCAGATCCCTTCGGTAATTTTGCTTCTACAACTTTCTCTTTTAAAAAAAAGAAGAAAAAAAAACATTAATAAATAAATGGACGACAAAACCAGCTCGTTTGAAAAGTTCCATGAAGCTTTCCCTATTCATTGATATTTCATTTCAAGCTAACCCTCCTTAAATACTTAATACAAGAAATGGATCATGTCTTGTTCCTTTTTCTTTTTCTAATATTTGTAATTTGACAGTTTTTCCTCAGTCTTGTCAGAAAAAAAGTGTCAAGCTTAAATAACAAAAATTTTAAAACTTGTTAAAAAAAAATAATGTAGCTGCAATTTTTTTTTTTTTTTTTTTTTTTTAAGAAGCTTTTCCATTTCTTGCTTACTTCTTATTATTAACACGTTGACTATCCCAAAGATCTCCATAGGCTTTATAGGGTTTTTCTGTGGGAACCTTATTCTCTCTGTCGTATCTAATAAATATATGAGCCTGTACTATCACCATTCGTAACATTTTTTCAGTACTTGGTGTTTTTCCTTCAAATAATGGAAAAACAGCAGCAGGCAGTAAGCCAGGCAGGCTTAGAATGGTGAGAACCAATCAACACTGGGAGTAATTTTCAAAAAGTTAGATAAACTTGTTAGGTAAAAGCTGTTGAATTGTGATCCCCCCCCCCCAAATCTACGTATTTTATCGTTGTAATTCAACTTGCAACAGCAGAACTCTGTCTGCGACCAAAACTTTTACTTCCCTGAAATATCCTATGTACGTCAATCAGCAAATCAGATTCCATAAAGTCCTATAATTTTCAAGTTTTGATCTCTCCCCTGAATCACATAGTCAAAGTCGAAGAATTTTTTCCCCCACACACTAAACTCTTTGACATTACAATCTATAGAACTTTATGGATACTCTGCATTAAGCCGAATAAATTAAAATGGATTAAAATTCTTTTTTTGTGATTATTTACTGCAAGTTTTCTCTTCATTGTATTTTCAAAAAATATCTTGAATTTTAAAAATGTGTAATAAATTCAATAAATTCGTTCTCATACCTTCAAATCTCTTTTCTTTTCTTATTTCTTTTCTGTTCATATCTTCACTGTTTTTAAACATTTGCCCTTAATGTTGCAAAGGGGTCTATGCGAGGTAGTTAATTTTAGTCACAAAATCTGCATCATCATATTATTATACCACAATTTTCTTACTATGGTCTCACTATTGCTGTGTTATAGAGTCTTTTCAATTTGGAACGGAAAAACCAAAAGAAAAGATAACCACGTGATTGCTAGATGATAGTAAGACAATAACGACTTAGTGACTGAAAATCATTTTTCCCATTTTTTACAGAAATTACAGCTACGATAGCTTCCATAAAATTAAGGTGATTCTATGAGAAACTTCTCCATAATTCAATCCGATAGATAGCGCCACTAGCGCTGCTCAGGAAGTCCACCGTTTTTGGCTGAAATTTATTAATTAACGCCAAAAGTACAAATTTGAGAAACATCAGCACCTGATAACATAACCTCAGGAAGATATCCTGAAAGTTTCAAGTGGAAATACTCAAAAATAAAGCCGGAAATTATGAAATATAAAAGTTCCCATGAGCCTCAATGAGAACAAGTGAGAAAGATAGACATATATCACTCGCACTCAATCTCACTCACTAAGCTTATAGCAAAACGAGTTTCATAATTTACAGCTTTAATTCTAAACCAATTTTGCTCATTTTGGGCTCAAGAAATCCATAACAAAAATTTGCAGGTGCTGACATTCTTGGATTTTGCATTTTTTCTTTGGTTGCGATTTAAAATGCCGACGACGCATCATTCCCAAAAAGCGACCAGTGACACTATCCGCTGTATTGGAATCTGGAAAAGTTTGGCATGGAATCACCTTAAGCTCTTGAGGATTATCATTTAGAGGGGCAGAAATAAATAGATGCCACAACTTACAATGCTCATAACTTTATAATGACAAACAGAGATAACAAATATTTTATTTTACAGAACGCCAGAAGGGGGGAAAAAACCCTTAGGAACAGTTTCAACTAGCTGTCAGTGTCAGTCACAGTATCGTCATCAAGGTCAAATACAAGTGGCTTAACACTAATATCACATAATCATAATTAGCAGTATTGATCTAGTGGCAAAGCATTTGACCTTTGAGATTTAGGTAAAAACCAACAGTGTAGATTGTTTTCAAGATGTTGATGATGACACATACTGAAATTATCTTACTTATCTTATACCATAGATGGTTGATTTTCTGTAGGAATACCCATGCATTTGGTTTGTTTGGTGTTTTTTCACTGCTCTATCTCTTCCACTCTCATGCAAAGCCTGTTAGCCGTCATCCTCTAAAACTGAACTTCTCAATAGAAGACTTAGAATTGCAGATTTCCCTTAATTTTTTCACTTGTAACCATTCAACGGTTAATTTTACTCGTCGTATAATCAATCTACCTCTAAAATTCATTTCTGGCAAAAAAAATTGGCCAATGTTGTTTCATCTTTCAGTTTGTAACGTGGAGAGAGATATCTCTAACAAGGAGCACAAAAAGAGAGAGAGAGAGAGTGAAAGAGGAGCTAAACAAACCAAAAACATCTGTACTTTTATAAAAACATCATGCAAACATCAATTTTGTGACATTACGCATGAACATTAAACAACCTATTATTACATCCATCATTATTTACAATTAAAAGAACACAAACATATTTACAACAAGTTTATGTACACTTCTGCTGACTTTTTTATCTGGATTTGTCTGACGAGTCTCAAAATGGTAAGTAAAGACTTGTAAATATTTCTGAGAAACTTGATAGAGTTACAAATATACCCTAGGGGAAGCCAGAGAGTAAAATTTATGAGAAATAAGAACTTGGGTGTCCGGACATCCCCCCGTCAATTTCCCCTCAGACACTTCCCCCCTAGTAAAATTATTTTATAAAATAATTTAAAAAAAAAAAAAAAATGGAAGACAGAGTTCGAACCGCGAATCTTTCTACCGGTTGTCGATGACGCTATTGATTGAGCTATAGCTCGAACTTGAGAACTTGGAGTAAAAAAAATGCTGATTTCTGGAGGTGCGGTATCCCGCTGGTCGTTACAACTTGAACTGTGCAGTCGTGGCCATTTATTTATTTATTTATTTATTTATTTTTGTGGCAATGGAGCAGCAATAATATAAAGAAAATGAGAAAATGAAATTTAAAAAAATGGAGAAAAAATGAAAAATAATAATAATGTTGATGGATAATAAGATGGATAAAACATAAAGAATAATGTTGAGGGAAGTGTCCGGGGGAATATTGCGGGGGCGGATGTCCATACACCAAGAACTTGAAACTCTTTCTTTGATTTTCTACTGTTCTACTTGAGGTCGAATGAATTTTGTTACATTTACTGATGACTGTTGATCGGATCCTCCACAACCTACCTCCGCTTTTCAGACTTGAAATATTAAAAGCTTACATGATAGAGAAGACTCCACATTGCACAGTCAACGAATTAAGATGATTCCAGGGTCGATTAGTTCGAACCAAGGACACCACGTTGCGCAGCTCAAAAGTCAACAGTTTCAGGCTGAAATTGAGCTGAACGCTAAAAACACAAATTTGAGGAACGTCAGCACCTGTGAGCATACTTCAGGAAGATACCCTGAAAGTTTCAAGCTGAAACACTCAAAAATAAAGCCAGAAATTATGAAATACAAAAAATTCCCATAAGCCTTAATGAGTGCAAGTGAGGCAGATAGACATATTATCACTCGCACTCACTCTCACTCATTAAGCTTATGGCAAAATGAATTCTATAATTTACAGCTTTAATTCTAAACCAATTTTGCTCGTTTTGGGCTCAAAAATCTACAAACAAATTTTGAAGGAGCTGACATTCTTGGAGTTTGCGTTTTTTCTTTGGTTTCAATTTAAAATGCAAAAAACATTACTTTTTCCAAAAGCGACTAATGCAGCTATCCATCAGATTGAAATCTGGAATTGCTTCACCTGGGATCACCTAAAAGAATGTTAGATGAGCATACTACAACTAAAATTTTGTCTCAGAGAGACCACCTGCAATATAACTATTGCAGGTAGTCTACCTTAATTTAAGGCGTCATCTGACAGTATTTAATCTGTCGACTGTACCATAGAAAAATCTCATTTTAGGTTTCAGCTTTTTCCATGCCAGGTTCTCACAAAAAAAAATAAATAAAATAAATAAACTCTACTTTTCAAGGCTAAATTTAGGAATAAATATAAAAATATAAAATGCTAAAAATGGTCAGAGCAACTTAAGACATCGATCTGAAGTTTTGATTTAAAAGCCACTCAAGCCTTGTTCTCTCTTTGGCTGACAGGGGATCAGAGATATTTTGCTCTTGATGCATTCCATCCTTGAAAATTTTTTCGACGACAATACCATCGATAGCTCGAGGTCTAAGGAATGTAAAATCTTGTACAGCAAGCTTGAAAGTTTCATAGTACAGTCTTTGAGTCTTGCGAAGTCTTGATCTACATTTCAAAAAACTGAAAAAAAGGAGGAAAAAACATGAAAAGAATCTCAATGATACGGAACATGAGGTGTAAATTCAAACATCAGATAAATACATAACTAGAGACACAAGAATTTTGTTTCCACGAAAAAGTGTATTGATGTAATAAACGCGCCAGACGGCTGCGACCCAGGTAAGAGTACAGATCGCACTCTCCTGATTTCAAATTCAAAACGCAAAAAAATGCGAAATCAGGCTTTTTACGCAAATAAAGCAACAACAAAATAACACAAAATCACGCGCAAAATTTCCTGTTTTAAACCGTGAACAATGCGGAATGTCCAGATTACTGAAATGTTCTGCTTTTTTCGCGCTTTCGAAGCAAAAACTGCGCGCAGAAAAAACTTTGGTAGGCACTTTTTTGGTTTTTCGGAAGTTTTCCGTTATTTCAACATTTTTTTCTGAAAAGCATTTGATAAAAGCTTCATGCAAATTATAGGAAAGAGTAGATTCTGAGAAAGACTTAATATTGATACATGTATTGAGATAATTTGTTGGTAAACAAGTAAATGTGCCACAGAAACAATATTGAGTAACGCGCGCACAAAATAAAAACAAAAAAACAAAAACAAGAAAAGACGGAAAATAACCATGAAAGTGGCGTAAAATAACCACAAAATCAGAAAAAAAAATGACGGTAAAATGGTGTCTATAAAAAATCATAGTAAATTGAAAGATTGTAAATTAATTTTGTTATCCTTACTATAGATTATTTGACTGCAAACCATCTTCAGGTGAAGGTTTGGCAACCATTGCAATCCTCAAGAAAATTAAGCTAGATTGATAACACAAAAGCAGTATCAGTCCTTATGAAGAACGATTTCTGGGAAATGAAGTCAATTTGAGTCCATCTCAATTTGTTTGTCCAAATTTCAAATTTTCAAAACTTTCGATTGGCGAATGGAAGAAGAATTACAAAACTCTACTCAAGCTAGGAAGCTTTTTCCCACAGCTAGAGTTGCCATGGAGACTTGTTTATTTACTACTTACTGTGGGTCAACTAATTTGTACCACCACCCTCATTCATTCATAATTTTTACTTCCCCACTCTAACAAAGTTAGAAATTGAGAAATTATTGCAATGGTGCAGATGTCTGTCTGCATCTGAACACAACTTTTGAACCAATCGTCCAGATGCATCAAAATTTTGCAGAGAAGTTGCTTTTACCATTTTCCAGATGGAGTTTTTTTTTGTTTTTTTGGAATTTTAAATTGTAGGCAAGTTATGGAAGATAAAATATTTCCATTAAGATCAATGGGAAAATGGGTAAATTGGGTGAGCGTAGGGAAAAATTGGAATGTTTCAAATACATATATCTGTTTGAATTTTGATGAAAATTTGCTAAAATATTCTGCAACCAGCCTACTGAAGGGGGGTCTGGGGGTCTCCCTCAGAATATTATGGGGGGAAGGGTCCCCCTAGAATAATTTTGATGTGAGAAAGTGTTAGTGGGATATATTCTCTACAGTTTATCTTGTATTTGTTTTGAGCCTCATGAAGTCTTGAATCATATTTTCTTACTTTCACTCCTCAACTGAGATACGTAGGACAAAAAGAACCTGTTGCAATGGGTCTGTTGACGACTTTTGCTGTAGCACTTTAGAGCATTGATTTGTGCGTGAAATGATATACATACATCTAGATTAACTTCATTTTTTATTTTTTGGATATTTTTTTTTTTAGAGGTGTTTTTGAGTACCCGAAAAATACTCCAGTTTCGAGTTTTCAGATACTCGTGCGACTCGAATAAAAGACCAAATTGAGTTTTTTTGTTGTTTTTTTAAAAAAATTTTTGAAGGAAGAAAGAAAAAAGTCTGCATCTTTGAAAATCATAATAGCGCATTAACCCTTTGCGGTCGTGCGTCAGGTCAGGCCCAACATCGTAAGAAACCCATTGCGGTCACATGTCAGGGCTGACCCGACATGACAAAAGTTAGACCGCAAAGGATTAACGATCGAAGTTCGTGAATTTCGTTCAATCCAGCCTGAATTCGTGCATCTCTTACTGCTCTTTTTACAAAGATTCAACAGAACAAACACAACAATAAAACGCAAAATCCACAACTTTGCTTGAAATTGAGGGTAGAGGACATTGCTTGAAGAATTTCAAAGCAAAGAAGAAGATAGCCCGAAGCAAAGCTGCAACAACCTCAAAGTCAACAATAATTTCTTCCAACCAAAGCAGCATCAAACTTTGACTAAAAGTAAGATAAAAGCCCTTGATCGAAAGATTGGACTTTTTTCTTCCCATTCCTTCCCTTGCTTTTTGAAGAACAAATGATAGTATAACAACCAGTATTGGTTCCAGCTCTTTTTGGCCTTTCAGTTTTAATGAACTTATTTTGCTGTTTTGCAATATTGCGATCACTCGAAACTCGAAAAAATAGTCAAACCTCAACTCAACCCAAAATTTCAATACCCGAACACCTCTACCTATTTATTTTTAATTCCTTGTTCCCTTCTCTGTGAACAGCTTTTACAGCAATGTAAACAACAATGATTACGATTTGGTTCTAAAGCGTCAACGGCAAGTCTACTAAATACTTTTTACAAGAATTTTAATTTTGAACAGCAAATATTACCTCCTTCCGCATAGTGGAGCAGTTATTGGAGTGTTTTATCCCAACGCCAAATTGTTCCATCATCACAGACACATATTAGAGTAGAGCCATCTCTGCTTAAACTGGTTTGTCTAATTGCCGAATTACAACGAGGGTGACTAAGTGTGACAAATTTTGCTTCGTTGGCGTTACTTACATCTAAATCCCATACGAAACATCGCCCAATTGTGTTTCCAAGAGCTAAAACCTAGATTTTGAAATGAAAAGTTTAGTTTACTCTGCAATTGAAGGTTTGAATACACAAATATTATACAAATATCATACAAATATGAATGAAACATTATTATGTAATAAGAGAAATAAAGTTGGAAAATTCAAAACATTATCAGTCTAGGTGCGCCTACACCTCTGAAACAAACTCTACATATGAAGTTCATACATTTTTAATACTACAATTACAAAAGCACTTTTTTCACCTAAAAAAGGGACAGATTGAGCATGTCAAAATTTCAGTTCCGCAAAATAAAATTCCACTCCAAGGCCTTGTCGTGGGGGGGGGGGGGGGAGAGCATGTGGGTATCCTCGCCCCGGGTGGCACTCTCTATGGGCGGCAAAATCAGAGTGAACAACCAAAAAAAAGGTTATCAAATTTCAAAATGAATGAGGCTATTGGTATGAGACCACTTGATGGGTACAGCTTAGCGAACAAAAGAGCTAGAGAGAGGAGGAATTTTATAAATCTTGAGCTAGAAAAAATCAACCAACCTTTTGGGCGAAGTCCATGGAAAACCTGACAAACCAGATTTCACAATCTTTGTACTCAAAACGATGAATAATTGAAACGTTTGTCTCGTTGTGCTTCAGCTCTACATCTTCCAACTTTCCAGGCTTCCAGCAGACGAGACAATTTTCACAAGACTATGAAAAAAAACAAGAGAAAATAAAAAGTAATCGCACCGAAGTAAACAGAGATTTGTTTCAATCACAATTAAGCATTCACTTGAGCTCTTATTTCCTGGTAAATTTTTTCCCAATACTCCAACATTAAAGCTACACCAACATGTTTCAATTTTATTTACAATACATTATTCCTTGTCACATTTTGTCAATGCGTCTGTTCCGTTAATTTGCTGCAGGAACACAGCACATTGATTCTAACGTAACATTCCGTGAAAATAACAATGCACACATTAAAAGCTTTCCAAGTTTACTCGTTAATGCAGGGAATCACATCCATTTTAAACAACCCCTCTACACAGTACACTATTTTTACCAAAATACTACAGAATAGACGGTGCCACCACGTTTATATAAACATCATTGTGACTTCAAATGTTGGATTTTCCATTTAAATATATGGACACTGGCTACATTTGCTGCTTCGTTTTTCTAGTCTACGGAAGAGTAACAAAATACAAGAGCTTTATATATCAGCACATAACAGTTGAAGAGAATGGAACAGAAGAAAAGTTTTATAGGTTCTTAAGTTGAGAAAATTTAAAAAAACACTTGCTCAGTTTTGTAAATATGTTTGAAGCTATAGATAAGAGCTAATAAGTAATTCAATTAATAGTATGATTTTTTCTTTCTTTCTTTCTTTGTAACTGTGATTCTTGTAATACTTGTAATTTAGTTAAAATTTAAAATTGTTGTTAACGATTTTTTAAGTCCCCAATATAACCTACCTCGCGAACAGGCATAGCCCAAGCAAATGTAAATTATATGGAATAAAAGGCTGTTAATGATTATTACATTATTATTACTGGAGGTATTCCAGCATTGAAATTTTTGGTCCAGTCAAGTTTTGCCTATTTTTTCAAGTTTCAAGCTCGAGTCCGAGTAAACGCAATATTGCAAAACAGCAAAATAAGTTCATTAAAACTGAAAGACCAAAAAGAGCTGAAAATACCAATACTGCTTGTTATACTTTCATTTAATATTCAAAAAGCAAGGGAGGAAAAGGGGAAAAAAAAGCTCAATCTTTCGATCAAGGGCTTTTATCTTACTTTTAGTCAGAGTTTGATGCTGCTTCGGTTGGAGGAAATTAAGTTGATTTTGAGATTGTTAAAGCTTTGCTTCCATCTATTTTTTTTTTTGCTTTGAAATTCTCAAATTCTGTAAAATTCTTTGAGCTATGTCCTCTACCTTTAATTTTGGGACAGAGTTGTAGATTTTGCATTGTAAAGTTTGACAGACTGTCGAATCTTTGAGAAATGAGCGGTAAGAGATGCACAAATTCAGGGTTGATGGAACGAATTTCACAAACTCCAATTTTTAACCAGCAATTATGATTTTTGAAGACGCAGACTTTTTTTTTTTCAACTTTTTTTTTCAAAAAAAAAAAAAAAAAGCAAATTACTTGAATTTTTCTTTCGTTCAAGTCAAGCTTTCGAGTATCTAAAAACTCTAAAATTGAGTATTTTTCGGGTACTTAAACACCTCTAATTATTACTAAAAGCAGTAAAAACTACTCATACATAAATATGCTACTATTACCTTGGAAAGAACAAAATCACCAAACCACCGTACACAGTCAACATAATTTCGATGAATGTCACGCGTTGAAAAATCCGGGAAGTGCTCCTTTAGAGCATCAAAAGGTCCTCTTGAACGGGCAGGATTGAAAGAATACGAAGCCCGAATGGTATCCTTCATCTCTTTCTTGTCCAGACACCATAATTTCAATGAGTGGTCCATTCCGCAAGACATGATTCGATCTCCTTTGATATCAAAATCCTACAGCAAACCACTCATTAATTCAAAGAACATTTATATTCAGTTCATGAGAGGTGAGAAAGAGGGGCAGTTAATGCTAGATCCTGCGAGTCATTGACTCCCCGGGAAATGTGCCCAAAATATCTATTCAATTGTGGAAATTTTCAGTTTTTTTTTCTATCTTCCCCCATGGTTTTATTTTTTTATTTTTTTGGTTTACGATGGTGAAGTTTCACCCCAACTTAAAGACATTGCTGATGGCTTATATTCTAATGTTTTTCAAACCTGTAAAAACTACATATCTTCTCCATTATTCTCTGAGAAATAATGATGTGTCTGTTTATATCAAATTGATGAATTTTTAAATTTTTGGCGAAGAAATTTCCAAAAGAGCACTGAGCTCAAATGTTCCAAAAAACTGCAACACACTTTCCTTTGATTTCTTTAAATTTTGGAATTTATAAGTTATACATTAAATATTCCCAACAAAAATTACATACCCTGAAACTAACATAACATAAGCTATCAGATCACATGAGGAACAATTTTTTTCATCCAAAGAGGTTGAAAATTCGTTGATGCTCTGGGAGAGAGAGGTCGTCCGCCCCATTAACCTTCTACCTTCTCGCTCTATTGGCAAATTTGATGAAAATTACCGATTTTTAGTGGAAAGCTTCTCAACACCCTTATCGAGGAATGCATGGAAGCTAGAAGTGATTTGTAGAAATTGCAGCTTTTTACCTTAAAAAAACTGGTCTGGAGTGAAGATTCAACCCCCTCCCCCCTAGCATACCTTGGGCACACAATGGTTCAACCAACAGATGTGTAAGAGCAACGAAAGGGAAAAAAATCAAAGTAAAACGGTGTTCAACAGAGATTAAAAAATTGGAAAGGCTGAGAGAGAAAGCTTCCATTACCGCACTAAGAACTTCGTCTCGATGACCTTCGATGCCACCAAATATTGCAATACACGTATCAGTCTTGATGTTCCACAGTCTCAGGGTGTGATCTTTTGACACAGACAGTAAAATGTTTGGATCTCTAGGATGAAATTTGACTTCATTAATTGCATGGCCGTGTCCTGCAAAAAAAGAAGATAATTCATTAATTTATTTTTTCACAATTTGGAGCGTAAAACTATTAATGTGGTTACAGTATAATAAGTCTTTCTTTCTTTCTTTGTAATTGTGATTCTTGTAATACTTGTAATTTAGTTAAAATTTAATATTGTTGTTAACGATTTTTTAAGTCCCCAATATAACCTACCTCGCGAACAGGCATAGCCCAACCAAATGTAAATTATATGGAATAAAAGGCTGTTAATGATTATTATACAGGGTGTTTCACATAACCTGCTCACTATGGTTTTCTTGAACGGGTGACGATAAAAAAATCTGGAAAAATCGGTTTTATAGTAACTCGGACCTAAAGTTTCATTTAAAAATACTGCCACAACCCAAAATTTGGTTTTTGGGGGGTTTTCAGGGGGGGCATCCCCCTAATCTCGAGATTTTCAAATAGCAACCCCTATCTTGTGATACCTCATTTGAAAGAAGGTAGAATTCTAAGCATTTTGGCTTAAACCGGAAGTCGATATCTTTTTTCGTTTTCGAGATATCGAAGGTCGAAGTTCGATAATGGACCAATTTTCGAAAATTCTTAACTCCTACAAAAACAGTCGTAAAACAAAAAACTGCACATGTAAAATGCTCTACTTGATGAGTACTTTCAAGAAAAAAATACGAATTAACAATCAAATAAACCGGAAGTCGACTTTTAGGCACCTTAACATTTTTGGCGGGAAAACCCCCATTTTTCAAAATTTTCAAATAGCAACCCCTATCTTTTAATACCTCATTCGAAAAGGCGTAAAAAGTAGTGCATTTTGGCGCAATCAAAAGTCCGATATCGTTTTTCTAATTCGATATATCGAAAATTGAAGTTCGATTTAGACCATTTTTCGACCCTGTAAAAAACGGATCCTATCGTGTGTACATCATTCAAAAGCATATAAAAAACCAAGAATTTTAGTGCAAACCGGAAGTCAATACCTTTTTTCGCGGTCGAGATATCGCAAGTCAAAATTTAGTCTTTGGTTAGGGCCTACCTTAAATTTTGACTTGCGATATCTCGACCACGAAAAAAGGTATTGACTTCCGGTTTGCACTAAAATTCTTGGTTTTTTATGTGCTTTTGAATGATGTATCACACGATAGGATCCGTTTTTTACAGGGTCGAAAAATGGTCTAAATCGAACTTCGATTTTCGATATATCGAATTAGAAAAACGATATCGGACTTTTGATTGCGCCAAAATGCACTACTTTTTACGCCTTTTCGAATGAGGTATTAAAAAATAGGGGTTGCTATTTGAAAATTTTGAGAAATGGGGGTTTTCCCGCCAAAAATGTTAAGGTGCCTAAAAGTCGACTTCCGGTTTATTTGATTGTTAATTCGTATTTTTTTCTTGAAAGTACTCACCAAGTAGAGCATTTTACATGTGCAGTTTTTTGTTTTACGACTCTTTTTGTAGGAGTTAAGAATTTTCGAAAATTGGTCCATTATCGAACTTCGACCTTCGATATCTCGAAAACGAAAAAAGATATCGACTTCCGGTTTAAGCCAAAATGCTTAGAATTTTACCTTCTTTCAAATGAGGTATCACAAGATAGGGGTTGCTATTTGAAAATCTCGAGATTAGGGGGGTGCCCCCCCTGAAAACCCCCCAAAAACCAAGTTTTGGGTTGTGGCAGTATTTTTAAATGAAACTTTAGGTCCGAATTACTATAAAACCGATTTTTCCAGATTTTTTTATCGTCACCCGTTCAAGAAAACCATAGTGAGCAGGTTATGTGAAACACCCTGTATTATTATTACTGGAGGTATTCTAGCATTGAAATTTTTGGTCGAGTCAAGTTTTGCCTATTTTTTCAAGTTTCAAGCTCGAGTCCGAGTAAACGCAATATTGCAAAACAGCAAAATAAGTTCATTAAAACTGAAAGACCAAAAAGAGCTGAAAATACCAATACTGCTTGTTATACTTTCATTTAATATTCAAAAAGCAAGGGAGGAAAAGGGAAGAAAAAAGTTCAATCTTTTGATCAAGGGCTTTTATTACTTTCTCACTCTAATGAAATTAGAAAAATTGAGAAAGTATTGCGATGGCGCAGAGATTTTTGATGAATTTTGTTTCGATACTTGGCCCGCTGCGACTAAGTCAATCATGATAATTATAAAATAATAGGCTTTCATCATGCCTAATACTATCCTAAAGAACATCCATCCATGATATTTCAATATTTCTGAACCATATGTGGTAGGGAGGAGTAAATACATAAAATTTCTGCGGCGTCTGTCTGTCCGTCTGTCCGTCTGTCTGTCTGTCCGTCTGTCTGTAGTCAAGAACGTGAAATCCAGCATAACTTTTGAATTATTGATCCATATGCATCCAAATTTTGCAGAGATGTTGCTTTTAACATTCCCAGAGGGACTTTTTTGGTTTTTTAAAATTTTAATTTTTAGGTTAGTTATGGATGAAAAATGGTTTCCATTAAAATCAATGGGAAAATGGGTCAAAAAAGAGAAAAATTTAAATATTTCAATATTGGATCTTTGGATTTGGAAGAAAATTTGTAAAAACATTCAACAACCAGCCCACAGTAAAATTAACCCCTTATAGTTTAGTAAAATAACCCTTAAGACCGTTTAAAAAATCAATTTTGGGCGTTCGAGCCAAAAAATGGAATAAAAGTGAGAAATTAATCTTGTATATCAGTGCCAATTACTAAAAGCTGGATGAATTTTGATGAAACTTTGTATACACAATGTACTACAGTATTAAAATATTTTCTTCTCACTATCATCATAATAAATCCTTTGGACCGTTTCAAGGGACCATATAGGTGCGATTGAGAAAAATAAGACCAATTAAGCAAATAAAAACATAATCCTACTTATTGAGATAATTCGGGTTAGGTCCAATTAATTTTAATTAAATCCGGCACAAACAATCTACCTACCTTCATTTACTCTACTTTATATAGAATTTCTTATCATTACAATATACAGCCCTTAAGATTGTTTAAAAAATCAAAATCGGTGCGCTCGAGCCAAAAAATGGAATTATCGTGAGAAATTAATCTTTAAACTTGGAGTCAATCAATTGTGGCTCGATGAATTTTGATAAAAACTTTTGTACACACAATCCACTATCAAAATACTAAGATATTTTCCTTTCTTAGTCACCATACACAACTGATAAAACCTTTTCAAGAGGCAATATAGGTGGGATTGAGAAAAAAATATGGGAATATAAGCAAATAAAAACATAATCCTATTAATTGGGATAATTCAGGTTTGGTCCAACGAATTTTTATAAAAACTGGCAAATACAATCTACAATTAATCTATAAAAGAAAGTATTCCTTACAGATACAATATACGACACTTAAGAGAGTTTAAAAATCAAAATAGGGTGCTTGACCCAAAAACATGAATTAAAGCGGGGAATTAATGTTAAAACTTGGAGTCAATCATTCATGGGATGAATTTTGATGAAACTTTGCACAAACATATTATGTTACTGACCCACTAAAATATTCCTATCATACAGTCATTGTCAAAAACTTTAAGACCGTTTCAAGGGCTAATATAGGTGCGATCAAGCAAAAATCTTTGAAACCAAGCAAATAAAAAAACAATCATAATACTTGGAATAAGAAATTTAATTATGACTCAATTATGTTTGATGAAAAATGCAACAAAAAGTTTGCAACCAACCTAGGCAGGGATTTCTTTTCAATGTAAAACTATAATATACAACCCTTCTTAAGTCTGAGACTGTTTAAAGGCAAAATAGCTGTTCCATCAATAAACCCAAAAAATAGAATATCCAAAGAAAATTAAACTTATAAAGAAAATGGATGGATGAATTTTGTAGACATTTGGTGTACACAATCTACAAACAAAGAACATCTTTAAAGGGGGGTTTAATCTACCAAACTAAAAAATCTTTTGAAGATCCACAGTTCAAAACCCATCCTTCAAAGGATGAAGTAGGCAACTATTCGTACAGCTTCTCTGCAAAATTGCAAACACTTCGAATTGAAGGCGGAATTATGTCCAGAGGTGAAAATATTTTAAATTTGATGGGAGTCTAGGAGTCTCTATCAGAATTCTAAAGGGGTTGGGGGTCTCCCCAGATATCTAAAGGGGGGTCTGGGGGTCTCCCCCAGAATTCCAAAGGGGGGTCTGGGGGTCTCCCCCAGAATTATAAAGGGGGGTCTGGGGTCTCCCCCAGAATTATGAAGGGGGGTCTGGGGGTCTCCCCCAGAATACTAGAGGGGGGTCTGGGGGTCGCCCCCAGAATTCTTAAGGGGGTCTGGGGGTCCTTCGACCCTCCCAGATAAAAATGGAGGGAGAAAGTGTTCGTAGGGTGCTCCCTACAGTTTATCTTACTTTTAGTCAGAGTTTGATGCTGCTTCGGTTGGAGGAAATTAAGTTGACTTTGAGATTGTTAAAGCTTTGCTTCCATCTATTTTTTTTTTTTTTTGGTTTGAAATTCTCAAATTCTGTAAAATTCTTTGAGCTATGTCCTCTACCCTTAATTTTTGGACAGAGTTGTGGATTTTGCATTGTAAAGTTTGACAGACTGTTGAATCTTTGCGAAATGAGCGGTAAGAGATGCACAAATTCAGGGTTAATGGAACGAATTTCACGAACTCCAATTTTTAACCAGCAATTATGATTTTTGAAGACGCAGACTTTTTTTTTTTTTTTTTCAAGTTTTTTTTTCAAAAAAAAAAAATCGGAAATTACTTGAATTTTCTTTCGTTCAAGTCGAGCTTTCGAGTATCTGAAAACTCTAAAATTGAGTATTTTTCGGGTACTCAAACACCTCTAATTATTACTAAAAGCAGTAAAAACTACTCATACATAAATATGCTACTATTACCTTGGAAAGAACAAAATCACCAAACCACCGTACACAGTCAACATAATTTCGATGAATGTCACGCGTTAAAAAACCCGGGGAAGTGTCCTTTAGAGCATCAAAAGGCCTCTTGAACGGGCAGGATTGAAAGAATACGAAGCCCGAATGGTATCCTTCATCTCTTTCTTGTCCAGACACCATAATTTCAATGAGTGGTCCATTCCACAAGACATGATTCGATCTCCTTTGATATCAAAATCCTACAGCAAACCACTCATTAATTCAAAGAACATTTATATTCAGTTCATGAGAGGTGAGAAAGAGGGGCAGTTAATGCTAGATCCTGCGAGTCATTGACTCCCGGAAAATGTGCCCAAAATATCTATTCAAATTTTTGAAATTTTCAGTTTTTTTTTTTATCTTCCCCCTGGTTTTTTTTTTTTTTTTTTTTGGTTTACGATGGTGAAGTTTCAACCCCAAATTAAAGACATTGCTGATGGCTTATATTTTAATGTTTTTCAAACCTGTAAAAACTACATATCTTCTCTAGTATTTTCTGAGAAATAATGATGTGTCTGTTTATATCAAATTGATGAATTTTTAAATTTTTGGCGAAGAAATTTCCAAAAAAGCACTGAGCTCAAAAGTTCCAAAAACTGCAACACACTTTCCTTTGATTTTTTTAAATTTTGGAATTTATAAATTATACATTAAATATTCCCAACAAAAATTACATACCCTGAAACTAACATAACATAAGCTATCAGATCACATGAGGAACAATTTTTTTCATCCAAAGAGGTTGAAAATTCGTTGATGCTCTGGGAGAGAGAGGTCGTCCGCCCCATTAACCTTCTACCTTCTCGCTCTATTGGCAAATTTGATGAAAATTACCGATTTTTAGTGGAAAGCTTCTCAACACCCTTATCGAGGAATGCATGGAAGCTAGAAGTGATTTGTAGAAATTGCAGCTTTTTACCTTAAAAAAACTGGTCTGGAGTGAAGATTCAACCCCCTCCCCCCTAGCATACCTTGGGCACACAATGGTTCAACCAACAGATGTGTAAGAGCAACGAAAGGGAAAAAAATCAAAGTAAAACGGTGTTCAACAGAGATTAAAAAATTGGAAAGGCTGAGAGAGAAAGCTTCCATTACCGCACTAAGAACTTCGTCTCGATGACCTTCGATGCCACCAAATATTGCAATACACGTATCAGTCTTGATGTTCCACAGTCTCAGGGTGTGATCTTTTGATACAGACAGTAAAATGTTTGGATCTCTAGGATGAAATTTGACTTCATTAATCGCATGGCCGTGTCCTGCAAAAAAAGAAGATAGTTCATCAATTTATTTTTTCACAATTCGGAGCGTAAAACTATTAATGTGGTTACAGTATAATAAGTCTTGATACATGTAAAATACAGAGAGAGTAAGAAATACAAAACAAGAGAATCCAAGAAAAGAGCAAGTGCATGTGCAAAGCAAAGGGCTTCAAGAAATACAATAAATTTTGTGAAATTCAAGGGCCTTGCAGCAGCACTCAGCATCATCTAGGAGAAAAATTATTGAAAAGTAACAATTTGTTTAAAATTACGCCACCTTTAGACACTAAAGCCACATTGTGTGTTGACAAAGGGCACAGTGAGGCTCTAGCTAACTTTTCCTTAAAGCAATTAAACAGATAGTTCTTGAGTAAAATCCAGCAAAAATTTTGATGAGCACTTTAAAAAATTATGAAATTCACAAACAGACTCACAATGTGTCTTTATAGTTTAAGGCGTAATGGCAGATCTACGAAAGCACTAATTTGAGGCTGTTCTCTGTGTGTTTCTATAGAGAGATAGAGAAAGAGAGACGAATTAGACAAGAATCCCCCACAACACCTGCGTAGCTCCACCATTTGAGATCAAACATGGCGGAGCTATGCAAGTATTATAGGAGGCTCCTATCTAATTTGTCTTCCTTTCTCTCTATAGAAACACGCAGAGGAAAGCCTCAAATTAGATAGGAATCTCCTACAGTACTTGAATAGCTCCGCCACTACGCCTTGAATTTTAAAGTCATTTAGTGCGTCAGCGAGTGAATTTCATGATTTTTTAGTTTACTCATCGTAGTTTTCACTGATTTTTACTCAATAATTAACTATTAAAACTCATTCAACAACAGTTAGCAAGAACCCCATTTTGAAAATAAGAGACCCGGATGAAGGATAGTAAAAATTGTTTTTGAAACAACTAATGAACATCTGTCGTGGACAACTTATGGACACATGCTTTGACAGGATTATGATATACAATACCTATAAAAGCTTTGATGGAGGTCTGAGAAAAAGGACTAAGGATTCGCATGACTCCTCTGGATCCGGCTACTGCTAATAACGGTCGGCCTGTTTCTTGTTCATAAGACCAGGCGCAAGTGTAAAAATTTTCTTCATTCTATATTGCTCTGGGTCAAGGAAAACATTTTAACAAAACAAGACATTGAAAAGTAGAACATTCAAATGATTTGGATAAAGGTTTATGACTTCAGGGAGCTGGCAGTGAATAGTTCACTCAGAAAAGTTGATGAAAATTGTCTTTTTTGTAATATTTTATCAGTTTTTACGTTTAGATCTCTTCACCTGTTTGAATAAATGTGTCCAAAAAAGATAGAAGTAGGGGCCTGGGAGCTGATTCTACTCTTTTGAATGAGAGACAAGATAGCAGGAATCGATCATTCCCATTGTTTCAATCGGCCACGTGACAATTTTGAAGTCGTTCAAGTCGTTCATTATAGACTGAATGACTCCTCGTCCCTCAAATGACTTCAAATCTGTCACAGCACCATTTAAACCAATGGGATTGGTTAATTCCTGCTATCTTGTCTCGTCTCATCCAAAAGAGCAGAATCAGCTCCCAGAAGCATTATGTAATATTTGCCTCCATCCCCGTCTTTCTCTAGAACACCAGCATTCATACGGGCAAAGAGAGAGAAACACAAACTAGTTGTATGTAACAGACAATGAAATTTTTTCACAGACATTTTCATGATATTAAATATACAGTCTTTTAGTTGTATCAAGATAACGAGAAAAGCGTTCTGCGTATAATCACAAGGCAGCGGCGATCGGTCCAATGCCTCCGTCCAAATATCCGTGAATGGGACTAGCTCACTCACTGTCTTGGCAGTAGAGTGAGGGTCAAAAAATGTCCCCCCTTGTCAGTATAGGAAATTTCCTTCTGCAAGCCTTAGTACAGTCTAGGACAAAAAGGTAGGCAGCCTCCAATACTCATCTCAACGAATTTAAGCATTGCAAGTGGCCTACCTAAGCCAAAATCTAAAGTCATCTGACATTCTTTTTGTCCCCAACTATACTTAATAAATAGATGTCGATCTATACATTTATCTACCTATGTATCTTGAAAATTACTTTTATTTCTTCAAATGCCAAAGGCCAAAAGTTTGGCACTTAAAAATTTACAGTTTGTCACAATACACTCACAGACTTTTGATTAAAACTAACCCACATTAAAAGTAGAAGAAAAAAAATTGTCAAAAAGGATACATCAGGGTCCGCATAACACTGAAGCAATTTTATACCACTATTTTCTGGGCATTCATATATTTGAGACTCTGTTGCTTCCGACGGATGCAAAAATTAATGGTTCATTATCCTTTAAAAGATGATTGAACTGACATCCAAAAATAGGCTGCCCATGGTCTTCTCTTATGCTACAACTGAATCAAAAAGAAAACAAATCAATAAAAAAAATTAAACAAAAGTGGCAAATAAAATTTTGCTACAGTGGCTTCTGGTTAAGTAGAGGTTATTTCAAAAGAGCTATTGGAAATCAGTGGCCTGACAAACAATAACAACTGCTAAAACATTCACAGTCAGTCGAAACATTTAGATCCGCAGCAAAAACAATGGGAACAGTTACTCAACTTACACCTACACTCAAGCCTAGTTTCTCATGAGGCACAAGGCCACAAAATGATGGAACACAACAGAATTGAACGAACGCAAAAGATGCCATCATTCCCAATGAACACAAAGGCTTCTTATTGAAAAATGACACGGCAACAGTGGGGATGTTCAACTTCTTCCACCACTGTACACCAACAAAGTATTTGATAGAAATCCCGAAGTATTCATCTCTGAGGATACAGAATCATGACTGGGACAGTTGCAAGGGTCTGAACTATGGTGTTTTTCAGAGGTGAATCGTTTGGTTGAGATTTAAGACCCCAGAATTCTCAACATAAAACGCTGATGCCACCGCACCGGCTCTAATTTCTGCGGTCTGTTTGAATTGTCAAGTAGAACTTGGCATTTTATGGGAATTAAACGCCCTTCGGGCGAAACGCGCGCTCCACGCTGCGTTTACCTCCCGCTTGCTTCGCTCGCTCCCGGTCTTTTTTATAATCGAACTGCGGGGTTGTGTGCCCTCAAATAAGGGGTTTTTTTTGGGGGAAATGACAGTTTTTTTCCTTTAAAGGGGTTTGGTGGACCACAATTGAAGTTTGTCGAAATCACTTAGACAGAACCTCAAAATTGAACAGCCCCTTTATCGAACTACACCGTCTATAATATCAAAGCATTTTTGTGAGTGTTGACAAAAAAAAAAACCGAAAAGATACATTCTAATCTATGTAATAAATCTATATAATCTATAAATTTGGTTCCCTCTCTTAACATCTTTAAACTTGAGAAAGTTTGTCATAAAATTTTTCAAAAATTTGCTTCCTAATTTTACCAATAGCCCATAGGAATTGATAATCATTTTTATGACACTATTGCCAGACAATTAAAGGGTTATACCCCCTAGTTTCTTTTCGGCATTATCATGATTTTATGTTTTTATTTAGGCTTCTTAATAATTTTATAGATTCTCCTATTATCCTTAGTTCCATTAATATCCATGTTCCTTCTAGAACTCTTCGCAATTTGAATCGTTTATTTGTTATACCTACATCATTTAACACCTGTAGGCACAGATCAGTTATTCCTAGAATCTCTGATCTTGCTAATAATTGTTCTGCGTGGATGGCATTTTTTGGCATACCCATTTCAATGTATAAATATCTTGTCAAAGAACACGTTTTTGTTTTCTAATTTAATCTTTCTTGCCTGTACCATTTGTTAAGTTGCTAATTTCTTTGTTACTACTGTTAATTTATTAATTAATTAATTAATTAAAATAAATAAATAAATATTCAGCGCCAGGACTCGAACCAGCAGCCTTGTGTGCGTACAGCTAGCTCTGAACCACTAAGCCACATTGGTCCACTGAGGATGAAGCGTAATATTTTAGTATGTAAACGCACTCCATGCATGATGCACGTAGTTCAAGCTTTTGCCACTAGGTGCCACGCCGATCTCTGGGGTCTTAATCTCGACCGAACGTAAAAATCATTTTTCAGTAAGGAAATGATAGTACTCAGTAAGCTAAAAACAAGGATGCCTTCAGTTTCTCACAAGGTTTCATTGTTCCGAAGATTTAATTTTGGCCCAACGTACATTATTTTAATTGGGAAATCTGCAATGTAATGTCACAACAGTCACAACACACAAAATTTTTGGCATCTGTACTAATGTGTATCTCCAAAACTGGAACACCAGGGGGGGAAAACCCAATTTTCTAGTCATCAATTAATAAAATAAGATTCCAAAAGGTGCTCACGTTAATTTATACTGCAATTTCATAGGCTTGATGTTGCTCGACTTTTGCCTCCCACGACTCCCTTTCTTTCTTCGATTGGTAGGAGTGGCACTTCTTGAGGAATTATTGTCCGTGTTGGTGCTTCCAATACTTGAAGTCTCATCCTGAAATCAAAAATTTAGAGTGAATTAAATGCATAAAAGAAAATCCTAAGTTCAAATACTTAGTGCCTTGAACCATTTTTGTTTCAAGAAATTGTTCAAAGGTGATTACTGGCGAAGCATTGGATGATTTGAGGCAATTCAGGCATGGCATTATTGACAATTCACTGCAAAGTTCACTGCAAAGCACAGTTAGTCAACTTCAACCGACTAGAAACGCAGTGCACCAGGGGTACAGTGTGTGCAGTAAGTAACGCACGAGATGTGAGGAAACTTTGGAAAAACAGAGCAAATTTCTTTCAGAAAAGCTCCTTTATACCCAATACTTTAGATGATGGTAAAAGTCACTCAATAATTGATAGACTGCATAAGTGATATGACATCCAAAATGAAGTTGTAGAGTGCATCTAGGCATTGAGAGCATAATTGATCTTATATCATCATTATTTCAAATAAGTTCGCAAAAGATACCTAATATACAATGTTGAAATGCAGCTAATGTGTCTGCAATCTCAGCAAATGGGAATCAACATCTTGTCCGACAAGGAATGTTCCTGCATTCCTTACAAGATGAAAAGCAAACACCAATAAATCTTCAATAGCTTTTAGCTACTTATAACAACCCCACTAATGCTACCTTTTCGAAAGGGGGAGATTTGGCTTAGACCCACAGTCCACACTTACTCCAAGGAAACTTAAAGACACAAGACTAGAATAAATTATGCAAATTAAAGGAAGACTCCTTGAGTCCTTGAAAGATTCCTTGAGTGGAGGTAGAACCCTTTGATAAACACATGTGCTATCTTTCCGAGCTCTTTCGAAAAATAATATGAAATGTTTCACATACAAAGTAAAGATTGTGGTACTGTCTTTCTATCAAATTGACTTGAAAAAGACTCGAAAAAAGCCAAAAGTAAAGCTAATGAAAGTTTGGAGAGAATATTTCAGATTTAAAGCCGAAATTCAATTCATTTCAAATGCCTAACCTCCAAACACACATTGAAAGCTAGGCACAAAGGCAGAATCGTGGTGAGGAAAACAAAAAAGCTCGCCGCTAAAGAGAACTTACATTTTCATCAGATTCTTCGTTGTTTCCTGCAGCCTCTAAATTAACGATGGAATTTTTCATAGTTAAACTACTTTTTGCTTTCAAAAAAATATTCAATAATCCCTCCAACATAACCTATCATGTAAATAACGACTGACAGCTGAATCCACGCTTGTGATTGGTCAAATGTCAGATAGCGGTAAAATTGAGCAAATTTTGAGCACTCTTACCAAACGAGGCATATTTTGATTACTTTTGTAGTACCTATTATTGCAATAATTTGCGCATTGTTCATTCATTTACGTATCTGTCACTGAAAAATTTAAAAACGGAAATAGGTCAACTTTCCCTCAAGAAGAGAAGGAAAAACATATTTATCAAGTGATTGTTCTTCAACAGTTGTATTGTAGATTTTGCAACAAAGTGGCAGCAATGAACTCGTTCGTATCGCGGCAAATTACAAATCTAGTAAAGAGACCAGACAATGCGCTGTGTCAATGAGGACTTGAGCCTCTAAATTCTCGTAAAAATATAAGACAAAATAAATATAACTTCTTAACTCATAACTTTGATTCCACAATGGACCCTCCTAATGTTGACATCTCCGAGCCCGGGGGTTTTCATTTCATTAATTCTTCCTTTAAGTTTCCGTTCAAAATAGCATTGGTGATGCCCCGGAAGAGTAGAGAAGTTTCGAGCGCCTTGTACCATGTTGGCGTGAGGAAGCCCTCGTGATAAACTGGTCTGCTCGTAAGTCTATTTTCCGTTTTAAATCAAATTGTTGATGCCCCGGAAGAGCAGAGGGGAAATTTTGAGAGCCCTTTACCTTGTCAAGCTCTACCTCTATGATTAACAGGTCTGCTCGTAAGTAGACTTTTCTATGTAAAGTAACATTAGTGATGCCCCGAAAGAGGAGATGGGACTTTTTAACCCTTCACTGCATGATTTTTTTTTTTCTAGAGTAATTGTGGATTTTTCAATGTAATAGGTGGTCAAATACATGGGAAAAATAGTGAAAAAAAATAATTTGACGGTTTTTCGGTCAAAATTCTCTTTTCTCTATTGTTTACTCGTTTTCTACAAGTGATATAACACCATAAGAAATGGCGGGATTTTTTTTTTTTTTTTTTTTAATTTTTTTACTTTAATTAGAATTTTCAAAAAGCCAATGCCGGAAACTTCATAAAAATAATCAAAATGTGGTCAATTTGGATACGGGGGCAAATTTTTCCCCTGACATGATTTCGATCACGAACCCTTCACTCCATGATGTTTTCTTTTAGCCAAAAAAAAATTTTTTTGCGTGAGCTCAAAACATAACTTTTCCTGTGTTGACACACCATCCGCCAAAGTCATAGCTCAAAACCTGTATTTTATATGAGCGTTTAAGCAATTTGTTCCTTGAGAGGAACCCCATGCAGTAAAGGTTTAAGAGCTCTATGCCACGGTGAGGATAAAAAGCCGCCCATCAGGGCCCCAATAAGAGGTGTAGCCATTTATTTATTTATATTTTTTATTTATTTTATTTATTTCATACGATTTAGCGTATGTGGAAGGCTTGGTACAAGTCAAGTTAGAAATAAATACATAATACGTAATACAATAAATGCAAAAAGTTAACATAATCACAGAGAATAATTAAGGATAGTATGTAAGTATTGCAAGTTTAAGTGCTCCTGTTCCCGTTTGATGATTCAAAATATTCCGTCACATGGTAAAATGCATTTTCTATAGAAAAACTGCTTAAGATTGTTCATGAAGACTCTGTTTCCTGAGTTTTAATTATATACTATTTTCATGCCTTCAGGGATTTTGTTAAAGAGTTTAATGCCTGTTTCTCTTACGTCGTTTTTTTTAACATCCCTTATACGGGGACATTAGAATGTTCCTGGTTTTTTACTTCTCTTTACTTTCTTTGATCATTACATGATCGATGAATCCTAGTAAAATTGATTGTTTTATTATCGAAGAAAAGATGTGTAATGAAAAAAACCCCATAATTTTAAACTCACGGAACAGAGTCTTGCATGATTCCAATCTACCCTTTTTTCCAATAATTCTCAGGATTTTTTTTTTGGCTATCATAGGCGGAAATAAGGGGGGGGGGGTGTACAAGCCGCCCCCCTCCCCCAGAAAATTTTGGAAACAAAAAAACGTTTAACCATTTGGCCATCTGATTTGGCACATCCCGAAATGTTGGCTTCCATGGAGAATTCAAGGAGCTTTTTGCTCCTTGAACTAAAAGGTCTCTAAATATATGTAGAATGTGTTTTACACCAAAATTTTCCTGGATAAGAAGAGAAAAGGGGTCATCAAAGAGTGGATGGTCAGAGCTCATATCGGAATCAAACTCAAGAAAGAAAAAAAAAGAAAAAAAAGGTCTTGAGTTTTTTGCCAGCTCTGAGCTCAGCGCCCCCCCCCCCCTAAAAATTCCTAGTTTTACCTATGCTGGCTATCGGTGTGACATTGCAAATTGCTAAAACCACCTAGGTACCTAGGTCTTCAAAAAGAATTTATGGCACCTAAAAAATAAACATGGTGGCCCGAATCCCAAATGGCTCTTACTAGGAAAACATGCTCCACATCGACCCACATCAATCTTGTCTCCATACAACTCATAAAGCGCGCGTCTGCAGCAGCCACAAGTTTCGAGCATGGTCCGCTAGGTAGCGTTCCTCTCAAAACATTTCTAGCCTAAAAACGTCCATATTCTTCGGCCACCATTGGACTTGTCAGGTAATTAAACTTTATCTTCTTGAATCGAAAATTTCTAGCTATTCTCAGCATTGTCACCTTTAAAATCAGGATCAAAATTAATCTCTGAAAGTATTCTATCCCGTTTTATCCATAAACTTTCTCCCAAGCGTCCTGCTATCGGCGGTACAAGTTGCATGTAGCCAGCGTGTCGGTTCTTAAGTGTCAGGCATGTCATTTTTTTCATACAGCTTTTCTCTCTAAGCTCGACTAGCTTAGATTGTTGGTCTTATTTAATTGGTAACTATCCTTAATTTTTACTCAGTTACAATAATTTGGATTCATAGCTCCGTTTCCGGGGCAAAACTGTTTCTCTCGCTACCTTTGTTTACATGCCCTAAGCATGCTATACAATTGGATACAGCTCACCAATTCTTCTTATTTTAAGATCTATTTATTACCTCTGCGAGCAAGAGCCTCTCACAGTCTCACACTTATTTTGAGATGTTGACCCCTTAATTTCCGAAGGCTTATCTTCTGCCTCTGTTGTGTTAAGTTTCCCATTACCAAGTTAGTCTCTGCCAACGGAAGGTAGTGGACGACTGTTATTATTGGTCCACGCCGTCATGGCATTCATTGGTGGGAGAGTTAATTTTGACACGCTGGACCTGCTAGTATGTGGACTGTTTATTATGATAGTGGATGGCATCTTTCAAATTGTTGGGCCAGTGGCCTTAAACCACGGATCTCTGATTTTTGAGGTTAAGTCATGCTGACGCGCCCTCACTGTTCAAATTTTGCGATTCAAGCTGTTATACCTTATCGAGTGAGAGGTCGTCTTTTCACATCTGGTGTTTGAGATTATATATGATACTGGCTGAGAAGTATCTTGTCTGTGGTAACGATAGTGTGTGTTTAACAGAAGTTGCAAACTCTCTAACTGCACCTAATCAGAGCGAGTTTCTGGATTTGACAATTAGTATCAAGCCGCTACTAGTGCAATGGTGAGTGGTTGGCAAGCAAAGAGTTGGAACTGGTTGCTTTCCAACTGTTCACTGATGGACGTTGGTGCATTCGCAGATGACATCATGCTACTTGTAAAATCCTGAAGCTCAAGGTGTCTACTCTATTTGTCTTCTATCAGCTTGTGAAATATGCCGTAAAATTAAGATTAATCCTAGGAAAGGTGTGATGAGAATGGGGGAGCTGGTGTATTTTGATTTGATGCAGAGCCTTGACCAGTTCTGTAATGTATTGTCAAGCTGGACATGGGTAGTCAGCCTTCAGTTTTAACATGTCATGAGTTTTTGAGCTATCAATCATACTTGTCTAATTGCATAACCAAAGTTCTCGGGTCTGTGAAATATCTTCACTCGATTTGACAGATATTATATGCTTCACAAGTTTTACTATTGGCAGTGCACCTGGATAACTTTTTTGATACCGTTTGGTTAGGAATCTGAGGCAATGTTGTGTTCACTTACTTTGTCCTTAACCTAGTCAAAATTAGACAAATTGGGTCCCACCCTAACCTTTGTTCAGTTTGTCCGACTTCCTTTGACAAATGTCCTGTTTTGTTTTTCACCTCTTTAATTTATGAACTAGTATCTCCCCTCTGATGATTCTTCCACTAATTGTTTGTTGAATTTTTGCAGGGCCTATCAGCTTGAGCCATGGCACCCAAAGGAAACAATGTCATCCCAAATGTTCATTTCCACAAGGATTGGCAACGCTACATCAAAACTTGGTTTAATCAACCAGCTCGTAAACATAGAAGACGGCAGAATAGAATAAAGAAAGCGCAACGTATTGCACCGCGCCCTGCTGCTGGTCCATTGAGACCGATCGTACACGCACCTACTCTTAGGTATCACACTAAAGTTAGGTTAGGAAGAGGTTTTACTTTAGATGAACTAAAGGTAAGTCTCTTTGAACTGCTTCCGTAGGGGCTTTTGTTAACCTTTGCTATTTGCAATTGTTTAGTTTATCCTTGAGTAAAATCCAGCAAAAATTATAACGAGCCCATCAGAAAATTTTGAAATGGGTCTGTTTCATACTTTTGCTACAGCAATATAGAGGGTGCATTCTGGTGTAAAATGGCGTGAAAATCACATTGAAAGTATTAAATAGTCTCAAAATCCACTCATAAACCCACGAAAGGCGTGTTGAGGAAAGCATATGATATGATGGCGGTCGAAAGGGCGAATCAGCCCAGCATGCAATCAACACGAGCCCCAAAAGATGGTTGATGGCGGCAATTTATAATGTTGGTTGGAATGTAAGCAAACGTCTTACTTCCTCATGGTACTTACATATTGTGTCATCCAGCGTGTTTTTAAACGGTAAATTTTACTTAATTGTTATTGTTTGTAATTACTGAAGTGAACAAATTGCGTTCTATGTCGATTAGCCGGAGTTGTGAGAAGGAAACATTGGGCAAGTACCTACTTTGTCGAATGCCAGTGTCGGCCATCTTTGCTGCTCGTGGTGCATGCATGCAGGGTTGATTCGCCCTTTCGACCGCCATCTTAGGCTTTCCTTAAAATGCCAGTTATAGGTTTATGAGTGGATTTTAAGACTATTTGATGCTCTCAGTGTGATTTTTACGCAATTATACACTAGACTCAACAATCTGTAACGCTATAGTAAAAGTATGCAACAGACCCATTCACTCATAGACGACATGACCGTAAAGTTGAAGAGCATTGTGGCAGAGCTACGCTGGTACCATGAAAGATTCCCTGTAAAATTTGAGACTTTCCTCCGAGTGTTTCTGTAGAGAGAGAGTGACAAATAAGATAGATATCTCCCATGATACCTGCATAGCTCCACCATCTTCACGGGAATTTCTGTCTAGTGTGTCGCTCTCTTTTTAGAAACACATAGAGGAATTGGATAGGAATATCTCACGGTAGAGGCTGTTTCAGATAGCTTGGGACTCTGAAAGTTCTTTGTTTACATGCGCCGAAGGACAATATTACGTCTTCCACGCAGGTGCGCTTCTGTGTTATAGGCTGTCCCAAGAATGATTGGACTTGACCACTGTAAGTTTGAATGAAAACAGCAGCTTCCATCCTTAGACAGGACAACCTGATTGGCTTGGAGCAGTGAGAAGCTGACGTTTTCATGAAAACCATCGAAGTGTCAAATCCAATCTTTTCTGGGACAAGCTATACCATCCGTGTGAAAACTTCGACCCCCCTCACTACGCTAATAATTGAGGAGTAGTTCGGTAAAAGGGCGGATAAAACAGAAGGTCTGCTCCTGCTGAAAAGTCCTTTTTTCAAAATGTTTTTGCGTGAGATTCTGATGAGGAAAAATTCTCTGAATTCCCAGACAATCAGAGTGCACAGTCTATAATCTTTAACTGATTAAGAAAACCAAATCCAACACTTCTTAATCTCATAAAATCTTTTTTTGAAATCAGGTTTTTGAAGCTCGAGTACACCCCTTGTTTTATCCGCCCTCTTACTGTACTCCTCAATTAAAGCTTTGTGCTGCGGAAAAGATTTGGTCAGTCATCCTTTATAGTAAATCATTTATGATTTACTAATTACGATCGCTGCCCGAGTCTATTACGCAGCAGAAAGTTCTGATGATTTTCGCAGTGAGCGGAGTTGATGTTTTCACGCGGATGGTAACACTGGATATAGAACATGTAAACAAAGAGCTGTCGGAACCGAAGCCATTTGAAATGGCCTCTACCTGCGTAGTGCTGCCATTACGCTGTTAACTTTTAAGTCTTAATTTACTCAAATCTTAACTATTCATTCGCATACTGCAGAAGTTGACAAAAGCCCCTTTTTATATTGTTGCTTTGCCCCTTATTTTCCAGCTTTTCCTGATTTTTTTCCTGGTAAAATCAAATGACTTGACTTTTAGCTTGTTGAAATTTTTCAAATAATTACTATCTAGAAAGTAATGTTGTTTTCCCTCCCTCTCTTGTAAATAATTTTATTTGAGTGAGTATTATAGGATCCTTTGCTGGCATGGCTCTGGGTTTGGGACTCCTTTCCAGTCATTTATGTAAACCTCTTTGGGAATCAGTGTCCCATTCTCAGTTTAATAAGCACGCTCCTTAAATCCATCAACAGAACTATACTTGTATAGCTCAGCGACTTTTTCGGTTGTTAATTGTTGATGCTTGAGTCATAAGTGTGCGACAATATCCTACTTGCAGCTCCAAATGGTAAATGCAAATCTCCTTACTTTGTGTTTATTTGGTTCGGCGAACATTTTTTACATTAATCCTACAAATACTTGGAATACTGCTGTTGCAACTTACAACTTTAATACGCATATGAAAAGCCAGTGTTACATATACTGGGCGTTTCAAAACTTGAGTGTGTAGTTTTTGGTTCCAAAGAAGCCTTTTAGTTTTCTCCCCCACAAACCTAGCCCTTTTTATGAGTTTCAGTTTATATGGGACAAATTTTTTTGCAGTTCAAGTGTGTAATAAATTATCTGTAAAGTACTGTCAGATTTAATTTTTAACTTCTTCAAGGCCATGGGCGGAGTTTCTGGGATGAAAACACTAGATTTTATCTCATTTTGTACTTAACTGTGAGGTGTGTCCAAAATAACCATTCATACTTCAAAACTCTTGGGGACTTTTTTTTTACAATTCATGCTCGGGAAAATCTAATATTATTTTGATCTCTTAAATTCATACTCAGAGGAACGACATAAATTTCAGTCATATCCTCTATTATTTGAAGAATTTTCTCTTTGCCTCGTGACAGTCAATTTTTAGCACGCTCCTTAAATCCATCAACAGAACTATACTTGTGTAGCTCAGCGACTTTTTCGGTTGTCAATTGTTGATGCTTGAGTCATAAGTGTGCGACAATATCCTACTTGCAGCTCCAAATGGTAAATGCAAATCTCCTTACTTTGTGTTTATTTGGTTCGGCGAACATTTTTTTCTAACCACAAAAACTTTTGGTTTTCTGTTGGAAACAACCATAGCATCTGAAAATTTTCTATCTGGCGTCCTCAAAATTTGTGTATTTTTGGGTCCAAAAACTTCTTTTTTTTTCTCTCTTTTATGAGTTCCCGTGGCGGCTTTAATTTTAAAATTTTGGCACCAGTTTCCATTTTAACCTTCAAGGCAATCGGGGTTTCTGGGATACCTAGTTTTTTTATTTTGGGAAATAACTGTGGGGGTTTTCCAAATCCACATACTTCAAAACTCTTGGGGCTTTTTCTTTGAAATTCATCTCGGAAAATCTAATATTATTTTGATCTCTTAAATTCATACTCTGAGGAACGACATAAATTTCAGTCATATCCTCTATTATTTGAAGAATTTTCTCTTTGCCTCGTGACAGTCAATTTTTAGCACGCTCCTTAAATCCATCAACAGAACTATACTTGTGTAGCTCAGCGACTTTTTCGGTTGTTAATTGTTGATGCTTGAGTCATAAGTGTGCGACATTATCCTACTTGCAGCTCCAAATGGTAAATTCAAATCTCCTTGGCTTTGTGTTTATTTGGTTCTGCGAACATTTTTACTGACCATTCAATGAGCTCTGGTGAGGTGGAAACAAACGAGCATCTGTTTTTTTCTCTCATTCATCCTCACTCTCCATTTTTAAAAAAAAGACATCCTCTCTTCTTTTTTCTCTCTTCTGACTTCCAGTGGCGGCTCATGAAATTTGGCACCAGTGTCCTCCCACTTAACCAATGTAAAGCAATCGATTCTCTACCTAAGTTTTTATGGAAAAATTGCATGGTTGCCAAATCGCACAAGCCGCAACTGCTGACTTCTTGTCTTCGAAATTGGAACTTTGGAATTTTTCTTACAAATTTTAACCTTATTTTTAATGATTTTTTCAGGGTGCAGGATTAAACAAGAAGTTCGCCCGTACAGTAGGAATCTCAGTGGATCCTCGCAGACGTAACAAATCTGTCGAGTCACTTCAGGTTAATGTTAAAAAGGTTGAAAGAATACCAGTCCAAACTCATCCTGTTCCCACTTCACAACAAGAAGAAATTGAAGAAGGGAGAAGCAACGGTAAGTTTTCTTGATTTTACGGTCTTTTATTACTATTTCTGCTACTACTTTTTGACCCTTCCCTATCATGGAGCAGAGGTTGGATCAAGTTGGAACTGGACCCGTAGCAGTAGCCAGGATATTGTCTTTCTCTTGCTCTTAGTCCATTTGAACGTAGGTGGTAGAAAAGGACAGAAACAGGGGCTGAAGTCATGTTGATAGCTCCTGTATCCATCCTTTTCTAATACATTCGTTCAAATGGGCAAGTAAAGAGTAATACCACTCCTGGCTACAGCTATGACTGGGGGGTGATCACGGAGGATCGAATCGTTTTGGTATCGTTATCGTTTGCATTAAATCAAATGGGCTTGCTTCTGCGCAACTCGATTGCGCTGGTGATCCCCTCCACACCTCTTCCTACTTCAAACGATCGAGATTACGACAGCCTCCGACTCATCGCTTCCTTTCGTCCGTTTCAATCGTTACGAGAGGCTCAAAACGATTCGATCAGTTGAGCCACCCATAAGGTTATACGTAAACGATGATGATAATGATACCGAAACGATCCGATCCTCCGTGATCACCCCCCTGGACCTAGTTCAATTGATGAGCACCAATCAACCTCAAGTGAGGCTCAAACACAACTTGAGTTGACCAACACATTTTCATCAGAAAGTTCCAACTGTATCTCGGTTGGGATTCGAAAGCTTGTATGATTGTAGCAGCCCTAGCTCCACCAATTTCCAGTCCTCCGTCAATTGTTCAAGGAAATCTTTCCTCTTTTGTACACGCTAAGAGAAAAATAACTGATATTTACCTGACATTTGGGCTGATACTGTGTCAATAGATGCTCTGGAAATTGCTTCAATTTTTGAGAAATCGTGCGAACAAAAGTTGAAAAATATCCCACCATCGTTAACAATTTTCTATTATTGGTGAATATTCCTCAACTTTAATTCTTCATTTCCGAATAGTTGAGAAACTTGTTCCCATACTCGTTCGTTCAATGTCAGCCCCATTGTTGGGTAAATTTTTGTAACTTTTTTCCCAGCGTTTTGTAGAGCGTCTCGTTGTATATGATCTTAAAACAATGTCACATACGTTAAAGATTAGATTTCATTCCATTTTTTTGTTGAACACTCTACTTTGATGAGAACTGCAATGTTTGAAGCATTTCTATTCTATAGAAGTAGTATGCTTTATTTTCTATGATTTAATTTTGAATTGTGTTTATCACTCTCTCTTTTGTGTTCTAGGAGGAAGAACGTAAATTAGCCACGCAATTGAAGGGAACTGTCATGCCAATTGCCAAGACCTCAGGCAAGGTTAGCTCTCGTGCTATCACTGAAAACGATAGGAAATTCTCAGCTTACAGGACTCTCCGAAGGGTAAGTCTCTTCAGCTTTTACGTCTTCCTCTTTGTCATTAATACATTGATTGCCGTGGTGTTTTTGAGATTTATTTCCCCAACTCCCAAATTCACGAAGAAATTCTCCTGCAAAGTCTGTAAGGGAAAAAGAGATGAAAGAAAAGGAGAGGTTAAGTCCCGTGTGCAACTGTAACATTGTATAGGGACAGTGGCTTATGACAGCCCAATGCGATAGTCATCATGACGGGTGTGGCTATCGGCGCGCTAAAAATGCAAGTAATTCGTTGAGGCGAGTCCTACAATTTCATGTTAGAGCCTACGCCAAGTCCTGAAATTCCTGGTTCCAGCCTATGCAGTTTCATGATTGAGAGGTTGCAGTAATTTTGCTAAAAATTAAGAGCGGCTCCAGTAATTTTTACAATAATTAGAAGCGATCGTAGTAATTTTTATTTGTTGAGTTTTTCGTGAAAGTGACAAAAACTGTTGATGCCTTTACCTTATTTCTCATTAATTTCCTTTGGTAGACCATACCAGTCCATCATAAATGAAAACTGTATTGATAGATCTGAAAAAAAACTGACTCCGCGAATTTGAACTATCCCGGCAAATATTGGACTTAATGAGGCAGTGCGGCGCGGAACGCATGTAGCGCCTTCAAGACTGCAGGTACACTTCAAGCGTTGCGCATCAGCTTTGAATTGTTGGTAGCGCACCTGCTGCAGCCTACACCTTTGCCGACTGCTTACACCGGCAACCTGCGATCTTAGCAGGATCGTGAAGATTTTTCATACCTGCTCTTTTGGCCAGTACAATCAGCATCATCTGTGAGCTAATAAGACATGTCATATTTAAACGGATCAATATTACTGCACACAAGTTATTCTATTAGGTGAGAGACCGATTTGCGGAGGATGTCATTCAAAAACCATTGTTCAGTCACTTGATAAGTAAAGGTAGCTCTGGAGACATCTTTACATAACGAGCGACGGAACAATGGTTTCCGAATGACATCTGCCCCAAATTGATCTCTCACTCAATAGAATCACTTGTGTGTAGTTTTATTGATCCGTTTAACTATGAAGCCCCCGATTAGCTCGCTGAAGACTTCTCTGAATCAGTCTCTTTTACTCATTTGACTTTTCTTCTCTTCAATGGAATGGGGCATGTGCGTGGGTATAAATTTTTGTCTTTCATTAAACAAATGAATGTACTTGGTGAGCTGAAAAGTGCCTTTGGTATATCTTCAGGTTTCATAGTCGCTGAGATGCAACTATGGCCCAAAATGCATTGTTTTAAATGGGAATTTTGCATTGTGAAGTAACAACCCGCACAATTTTTTCCAACTTAACATGGGTGCATCCACACAATAGCGATACCTAGGACAAAATCTAAGACACTTGAGATTTCACAGAGACAAATAGAGACGGAGCACTACGCTAAAATTCATAGGGAAGATTTGAGGCACTCTGAATTTTTTGGGGATTCAACAAAATAACATGTAAAACAACAGTCAACACCTTTTGGTGTCGCATGTTGTTGAACGGTGACATTCGGAAAACACGGGGGGGATAGGTGGGAAGTGAAAAGGAGGGTGCTCACGATGCAACACCATGCGACGTTGACAGTTGTTTTGTTGAATCCGCGAGAATTCAGAGTGCCTCTGCTGCAGCCAGTTAGTGCTCCGTCTCTATTTGTCTCTGAGATTTCAGCTCTCAAAGGACCATACTCTGCTTCATGAAGAACACTTAAACTCCGACTCATGCACTTGCCCCATTATTTTCTGTTGAACCGATCCAGTTGTTGTAAAATCCCTGCCTTTTCAGTGGAAGATTTCATCAGCTATTTGCTCTTGGCATGTGTGTGTTTTAATGTTGGATCAGAATTAATCTTGTGTCTAATATTTTTCTCCTAAAGTGTTGATTTTAGTCGATCTATGCATCAAAATTATTTACAACAAAAACAAAAATAGAAAGTCCAACCACCTCAGCTGGAAGGTCACTTAAACATAAAAGGTCAACTTAACATAATCCTATCTTGGGTCAACTGACGCTTGGAAGGATTATTGTCTGTTTGCTCTAACTTGAGACCTAAGCAGGCAATAAGTGATTTTTGGAAAATAGAGAATGGCAACACTTCAATAGGTTGTCATAGCCTAAGAGTCGGGCAGCAGTCCTGTCACCTTGGCCGACTGACGAGGGTGAGCACTCCTATGTTGCCACAGAAGGCAAATTTACCTGAACCTATATGTCTCAAGTTAGAGCGAACAGACTATAGAGCTTGCATCCCTGTTCCCATGTTACTCACTCGTGTTTCTTCTGTGTTTTAGGCAAGGACAGCAGCAAAACTTGTCGGAATCAATGAACAGAAGGCCCGTGAAGCGGCTGAAAATGTAGACGATCCTATGAAGGCAGCCAAGAAAGCAGCGAAAGCAGCCGCCAAGGAACCCAAGAAGAAGTAAAAACATGTATTGACCTAATTTTTTATAAATAAACAAGTTATGTTTTTAACGAATCTCCTTATTTGAGCAAACTAATTGATTTAACCTTCTAATTTAAAACTTGAGGGGGAGGGGGCTGTCTCTAAACCCAAATAGAGACCAGTATCAAAGGTCCTGTATTTTAAACTTATGAAGGCTGTTAAGCTGTTGGCAAATCAGAAGGGAGGATTATCAACTTGGGTTAGGTGTAGAAAACCGTCTGTGCCGGTCTACATTTGGTTCTGTCTTTTCTACCTGGCTTGCAGTTTCAATGATTTTTTGAAAAATTTAAGGTTTAAGCCCCAATTTTACGAGGAATGACTTGTTTGTTGAAAGTTATACTTTGTAGCTTTCAATTGAAACAAACTTTCGCTCATCATATACTGCCATGCTGTAGACTGTTTTAGCACAGCGATATATCTTTTCGAATGCCGTTCTGGGACCTCTGGCTCCAAACAAACTTCGATTCAATGTAATTTCCCCATAAGCACATTTTTGAACGGAAATTTTGGCCGTAAAACCAAGACATTTGATGTGCCTTCTTTGTGATTATGAATTTTAAGTCTTCGGAAATGCTGAGTTATGCTGGGTTGCACGACTGAAACTGCCAAAATTAACAAGATATTACTAATTAAACAATGTTTTAGGAGGTTGGAATTACCCGAATTCTTGCTTCTGCCTATTCCTCAACAACAGTGCAGTAACATCTAGGTGATTCTAACCTCTAAATGCATAGATTAAGCTGTATTATCCAAGTAAGCATCAAAAACGACATAATGTGTCTGTGACATTCACCATCCATCAGTGTTAATTTTACTAATTTTTAGTGTTCTAGAATATTGCTATGCCTTCAATTTCACCTCATCATCGCTATCCTATGTATTTTGAGACGCTGATTTCAAAAATGCTCTAAGTTTTCATTAAATTGGCCTAGATTTTACGTAAATTCGAAATTACGGCTTCTTAGCGAAAAATTCAAAATTCTGGAAAAAGTATGAGTTTTCAGTAAAAACTAAGGCCGAATTTGAAATCAGCGGGTCAAATAGAACATGGCAAATCCCGCGACAGGGGTGAGAAAGAGGTATCTTATGATGAGAAAACCTGATTTTATGTTCATAACAGCCGGAAAAAAAACAAAAACCCGAAAATCGTATTATCTTGTTGCTTTTGGCAGTTTTAGTCATGGGATCAGGTACAATTAAGCATTGTCAAAGACGTAGAATTCACAATCGACAAAAGGTCGCATTTTACAGCCTAAATTTCTGTTCATAAAATAATGTGCTTTTGCATAAATTTTATTAAAAAATTTTAAAACTGATCAAAGAATGGAAGAATGAAAATTTCTGCCCGTATACTTTCTTTTGAAAGTCATAGTACATTATTTGGGCTCACGAGAACTTTAGCTTGGTAAGATGAGGAGACTAGACCAATATTCAAAGCTCAGCTTAAAATTGAGTTCGTCTGTAAAAAAGCGGATGAAAGAGAGGATGTTCTTATGCTCGAAAAACCTAATTTCATAAAGTTATTACGTGAGTATGAAGTGTTGGATTAGGTTCTCTTAATCATCAGATGATTCCACTGCATTCTCTGATTGTTGAATAATTAAGTTAACCCAGTTTTCCTCATCAGCGTTTCATCCAATAAATGTTTGAAATTGGGACTTTTGAACTCAAGCACATCCCTGGCTTTATCCGCCCGTTTACCGTAGAATTCCTCAATGGGGCTCTTGCAAACTTTTGCTGTGGGCAAATGAAGAGTCCCATCTATTGTGAATACCAGCGAAAATCAGGAAAATCACTCTGAAAAAGTCTTAAATTCAGTAATAGACTCACAAATAACTGCTTTAAGGGCAAGATCATAATGGTGGTTCAATGCAGGTATCATGGAAGATTCCTGTCTAATTTGTCACTTTCTCTACGGAAACACAGATATGTCTCAATTTAGATAGGAGTCTCACGATATCTGCGTCTCTCGGCCATTAAGCCCGATTCTGAGAGTGAGTTTTGTGATTTCATAGTGTGCTTATCGTCATTTTACCAGGTCTTTATGCAAGAATCAACTGGTTTAACTTTCTGTAGTAAAAGTTTGCGAGAGCCCCATTATCGTACACCAGTTGCTGCAAGAAATGACTGGGCAGGGGTGTAAAATGTTACTTGCTTCCACAATCTTCATTCAAATCTGGAAAGTCCTCCCAAATTTGCTTACCCTCAAGCAAGCCTCTGCAATTGATAACCTTTCCTGTAGAAGTGCCTCTTCAATGAAGGAATGAGCTCTTTGCAAAAGTGCTACCATAATTGACCGGTCTTTAGGGAACGCTTCCTTAGTTAAGAGAAGTTTGATTTTAAAAATAAAATTGTGCAGCCTCTTCAAGTTCCTTTGAACTTTTAAAGTTAGGGTGCTGTACAGGTCTTGCAGGTGTGATGTAAGTATAGATGTGGAGGCCAATCATGGTTTCATACATTAACGATTTCATGAATTTAGTGTAATTGTATAAAAACTTTGTGAGGTTTTGTCTGCTGGCTCGGTACCAGTGTGGCCAAATCTGTTTCGTGATTATGTCAGATATGACAGTCCAATTAGATCGGCCTCCATTTCTGTCGTTACATCATGTATTGCAGGATCGAGAAAATTCTGCACCCTTGCTGAGTGTTCTGGGTCCTGGGGTCTTGTGATATTTGGTTCAAAAATTGCCTATGCCTTGAGAAGCAAAGAAACTTCGTCAGTTTACCCTTTTCAACGGTTTTGAAAACAGACTTGGGTGAAACTGAATTGTTGGAAAACAACGCTTGAATCATCAAATTAGTCCGTGGCTGGCGGAGATTAGCATAAAAATGAAAAGAGCACTTTTTTTTCTATCAAACTACTCCTTCCCTTAATTTCCTCAGGAATCAATATTTTATTCACTCTTTGTCAACTGTTTGCACAGAAAATAAAACTGAAAAAATAATTTGTCAAACTTTTTATTTTTTCAAGTATTTAAGAAGAGATGGGGAATATTGGGGGGGGGAGAGGAAAGACACCTGTTAATTTCAAGAGTAACAGATACAAACTGATTAAAGGCTATAGAAACTGACCTGGGTCTACACCTGAGCTGAAAAGTTTCTTTCTTGTCAGATAAATTGGGCGTCTTTTTTTATCCATCCGCAGTCCACAGTATTTTACATGGAGTCTTATGGAAGACTGTGGACGAAATATAATTGTTTTCTTTCATGGCTTTTCGGGTATTTACGGGTATAAATCGTTGAGAAAATTGATTCCGAGCAGAATTGGGCAAAAAAAAAAAAAAAAAAAAAATCGGTTTAAATCGTTCTCTTTCACGTACTACGTGGACGATAATCGTGATATTTCGCTCACAGTGGATCGGACCGTCCACGAAACTCCATAAGTCTCGGTGTGGACGACTGTGGAAATAAAAAAAGACGGCTACACACTGACAGATAATGTTGACAATGTCATAACACTAGAGGCTCTCAAGATGCCTCCGGCAATGAGATTTCCTCTTGCACGAAGGATAGAAAACCATAGCCCAACAAAATTGAATTGGGGGTGGGAAGGGGGGGGGGTTGACAGTCCCTCGTCAATAACAAGCACCTATTTACGACTTGGTAACTTCGATCAGTGCTCCACGCTGTCAAAGTAGGTTATCACTTATCCCAGCTCTGGACTGGAGTCATCTGTGGAAACAGCACAACGTATACAACAGTTATAGGTTATCATAAACAAAACTAACAAAGTAATAACAAGAGAGTAACATGTGCACTTACTATGGCAACACATCCGCGGCCAGCAACGTTGCCACGTCGCTCTGACAACGCCAGTCACATTTTCAGCCCTCCTCTTCTGGACCTTTCAACAACTGACGGGCAACGTTGAAGTTGATGGCGCGATCGTATCGTATAAGTTTGTGATAGCACGGCCGCGGGCGGGCGGCGGAGTCACGCTGCGAATTGCGACCGAGTTTTTGTTTTTATCATCATCCAGGCAGAGGCCCTCGGCTCCGACTCTACTGTCAGCCAAGGTGAAGTGGTCCATCAGGAATAATGGGTTAGACATTTTGAATCGCCCAAATTGAACCATTTCGATTGAAGGATCACCCGATGCCCATCAGCAGTGGGGCAACTGTCGTGAGTACCATACATGACCCTATTATGATTTTCGAAATGTTTTCTACCTCCCCTGTCCTTTATGGCATGTGCTCTCTTTTGAGCTTCTGTTATCACTTATTTTTATTTTACTCTTAGATCTTATCATACCAAATATTGATTCCCTAAGGTTGCCCCACAGGACATGTTTTGACCAAGGTAATAAGGGGAGCCTAGATCTGAATTGGGCAACTAGGGGTGGTGATGGATTACAAGATTACCAACTGTCAGTTTTTTGGGTGTGATTTTTCGATAATCAGAGCTGGCTTTTTACATGCAGCCCATCATACTTGCTGCAAAAGAATTTTTTGATCTAATCTAAATGACCCGAAAGTTTATTACAGATCTATGAAGATCGCATGAAATTCCGATCCGAAGGCTTGACGAACTAATTGCACTCCTATTTGCCCAACTCTATAGCTAGAAGGCTGTACCGACATTGTTTAGTCACTTCGAATTTGCTTTTTGTAAGCTAGTTTTTTTTTGTTTGAAACACGATGGAACACTTTGGGGTGGGTTACTCTTGGTTAAGACTTGGTTCAGAGTGGTTTACTGGTTTATCTAGCGTTCCGATTTAGAAAAACTGGGCTTTATCCAAATTCTCACGCTTTGGTGCGAAATTGAAATTTGCATAAAAGTAGTCTACTTTCAAGTACTCGAGATTTGAGTGGAATTGATTGCTAGATGATTATATCTTAGTGGAACACAAGTAACTACGATCGGTGGACCAATTCTTTAAGAGTGTTTAATGGAATACCTACCCGAAGCGCAATGGCTGATGGCAGTAAAAAAACAGGAGTGTTTCGCTGTGATTCATTGTGCTTTGGTTTGAAAAAATCAGCCTATTGTGTAAACGGAACTTTTATCTGCGGCTGGACTGCGCCTTGGAGTGTTGCACTGTAGAGTGTGTGGGGGTTTCATGTATAAAAAAATAGGAAAGTGAAATAAAGTTGATCACCCACCCCACTGAACTGCATTAAATTAGAGCTTCAAATAATGTTAGGGGTGTGCGAATCCAGTTTTTTCTTTCCGAATCCGAATCTTAAAATCAAATTAATCCGAATCCGCGCCGTAAAAGTTCGAAAAAAAATTGTTTTAAAGTGCGGCGCTTTTATTTTCCTTACGATGTAATGAAAAATGAGAAGAAAATATTTGTTTTCTGATTTATCTTTACTATTCTATTTCGCTGGTCGCGCGCACTTTTGGTGTTGATCGATTACCGCCCGTTATCCCCGTTTAGGTTCATCGTTATTCGGAAGATGCACCGGCGCCGCATTCGTACCGAATCGTGATGATAGTAGTTTCCGTCGTTTTAGCAGGCGATAATGTATAGAGGGGAAGAGGAAGAAAAAACATATGGAAGGAAAAGAAAAGTTAGAAAAACAAAAAAATTATAAATGTAAGTGTATGAAAAAAAAAAAAAAAAGATTCGAAAATTTCGAATCCGAAAAAAAATTTCGAATCCCGAATCCGAATCCCGTCGGATTCGGATTCGAAATACGCGGATTCGCTCACCCCCTAAGTAATGTAAATGCCTCTAATTTGTTTTGTTAGAGACTTCAGACTTTTCTTGGGTTTTAGAGACCGTTGCAGAGGTGAAAGTGAAGCTCGAGCTACACCTTTTGAAATTTTTCCAACATCCTTTCTAGTATTGGATGATAGAATTGAAGGATGATTAATTTTAAAGGCTTTGGCTTCTTGATTGAGAGCGCTGGAAAATCACTACTTCTAAGCTTCCGGCAGGTTTTTTTTATTTGAAGGATTGAAAATTGTAAATTCATGAAAGGTCAACGATGAGCTCTAGCGCCACTTCTGTCACGAAGTTTTAAGACAGCAATTGATAAAGATTGTTTCAGAAGTGTAAGCGCACCTAGAACGATAATCTTTGGAATTTTTCAACACTATTTTTCATGTTACTGAATGAAAATTACCTGGAATGACTTTGAGCGTTGGCTTTTCATTAAGAAATGCTTTAAAATCAAACGGTTAAAGTTGGAGGCAAGTTTTGTTTTGATTTCAAGGAATGAAAATTGAGAAGTCTTCATAGATTGTGGTCTAGGTGCGCCTACACTTCTGAAACGAGCTCTAGTGATGCAGGTAAAATATGATAAAATGCTAGAGGTGGATCAAGATTTTTGCCTTTCTCTCTTTCTGTCTGTTTGTCAGGAAAGTACAAAGATAGGAACAATCGTGCTCTCTCATTTCATGTTTGTCTTACAATTGTGTGCAAATGAGCAGAGAGAGAAAAATAATTCCCAAATCTGTCTTTTGGTTATAACAGCTGAGCGGCTTGAATTTTTTTACATTAACTGTTGGGCTCTGACCAACTAAGTAACTGTAACAGCTAGTTGGCTTTGAAACACACTGTCAGTTAAAAGACACCTCTGCTGCCTTCTCTATTATTTTTTATTTCTCGTCAATTTAAGCTGAAATTAAAATTTTTAAAATCCATGCAATGCAGTCAAATTTTTCTCTTCAGTTTTTTTTCTCGTATTAATGCAACCTTGATTTCAATTCTGCCAGTATTTCCTCTTTTTTTGAGTCAACTAATGTTTTGAGATGACGCAACAATTTTCAGACAAAAAATTATGGTTTAAGCGTACTGGGAAAGCCGTTAGATGGAGCTCAAACTCCAAACGAGAATCTTTTGGCAATTGTACCTGCTCTTCCCCTGCTTCCAGCCGTACCACGACCACCTAGACTTGTTCATCGATCCGCAACTATTCTCGGGTAAGACCTATTTCTGGTATTATAGTTCACGAAAAACCATTCACCATCGGGTGACTTTAAAATGTCTTAATCTAAAGGCATCCACTTTTCTCAAAACAAATTTTGAAAGTATCCATTTAAAGATTTGAATGTTTTACGAAATTACCTTTAATTTGCATGTCCTTCAGTCTTGTATGTTATATTTTACTTACAATGTGCTCACATCTTTTTGAAAGAAAATTATTGCCGCACATAATGAAATGACATTAAATTGTCCAAGTGATTTGAATGACCCTCAGTACAATGTAAGGGCTCCATATAATAGCTGACATCCAACAGTTTTACACAAAGTGACTATTCAGCGTAAAGGCATGACTACTGTGCGTGTTGTTCGAAGGTTATGTAAAAAAATTAATCTGGTGTCCTAGTTGTTAAAAAAAAAAAAAAAAAAAATGGAAAAATTAAATGGTGCCCTTTTTAAGCTGTTATTTGTGTGTCCTGAAAAGTTGGGCACTCTGTAGTTGTCATCTTTTTATGTGAAGCCCTTCTGTTGGATATCATTGTTCACCAGGATGAGATACAGAAGAGTGGAATACCCTCATCAAGGTCAACATGGAAGCTTCTAATGAGTCAGTGACATTTCTGCTTTTTATCTTAAAAAAATGGCCTGGAGTGAAAATTCGCCCCCCCCAGGCCCACAATGGTTAAAAAATGTTTAATACTGGAGAAAGCGTAACTATATAGATCACAATGTAACGAAGGAACTCAAATGCACAGAAATAATCAGCAAAGGCCAGACTTATTTTTTGCAGGTAAGTTTGGGCATCATCAGCTTCGTTCGCCGATTAACGCTGATGCTTAAAATAAGCCTGACATTGCCAATTATTTCTTGAAGATTTTACAAGCTTGTGTTTTGCTTTCAGAGGAAATGAAAGTGAATACAATGCGGTTGCTCTTCAAACAACGAGTGACGGTAAAGTTCAAGCCACCCGATCACAGAAAGAAAAAGATAGAAATCCGGATCGTATAAGTCTTGATCGGTAAGTGAATAAAGAAAGGGAAAAACTAACTACGGCTTCCATTAATCTAATTGTTTCTAAAACAAAAAATTTGAAGAGATTCGGGGATTCTGCGTTGTTGCGATAGCATGGTGTGTGTTTTCTTACGAGCGTAAAATAATTTCCTATGGGTAACCTGTTTCTATGTTGGTGTAGCTGGAGGCCCCATGAAAAGCAAATTAGCGTTTAGTTAAGCTGCATCCTCTAATGAAATAATTTCTATAATAGTAACAATAATCATTGAATGGTAATCATAAGTCTTAAATTTTCCATGAATTTTTTTCTAATTTCTACAACTCAGTTTTACTGAAATGAGATTTTGACCCATCTGTCTTATGAAGTTTGGAAATAATCTTCACTTATGAAGTTTCTTATTATAAATGTTGTTCTTGGTTGTTTAAGTGGTATTTACTTTTCATTTTCATAAACTACTTCTCTATATTTAGTTGTTATTGTTATTTTTATCTTCAGGCGAGGACTAAGCTGTGTTCCAGTGATCTCAGGTGAAACGAAAGTACGGTTGATATCGTTACAGCATAATTTAATTACAAGGCTTGACAATATGACAACAGTTGGAGTGCCTCATCTAGTCTTCCTTGATTTGTATGACAACCAATTAGATAAAATATCTGGTATCGACTGTCTCTGCAATCTGCGAGTTTTACTTCTCGGTAAAAATAGGTCAGTTTTCCTCTTTTGTGCCTCCCACTTTTTGATGAAGCCTCTTCTATTTATTTTTATTGTGAATTTATCCCTATTAATGTGAATCCCTATAAAACAGAAAGCTCCAAAGACAATTCCCGCTCCCTCATATATTCTGTTTAGTTTTTATTCTCTGACGGACATTTTTTGCAAGGTAATCGGTAATATTGTTTGCCAATGTTATGGGGATTGGATAAAAGAGATGGTTAAAAGAGAATCAGACGACATTGTTGTAGGAACGAACGGGCGCGCGTATATTGAATAATCATACAAGTGACAGTGTGCCTAGGAGGCCAAAGATTACATAATGACCGTAATGATCAAAGATGATGTTAGCATCTGTAACACGCTTTCTTTTTTTTTTTTTTTTTTTTCTTAAAAATTAACTAACAACAACATTAAAATTTCTTGAGATCAAAATTAATCTTTTGATATTAACAATTATGATAAAACAATTATGATAAAACAATTTCGTTTTTTTTTTTTAAAAAAAAAAATTATTGCATTACATTACAATTAAAATGACAAGTTTTAAGTGAATTCCTCCGCAAACTTTAGCTGTGGTTTGATCACCCGTCCTTTGGACGACACTTGCATATTCTTTAAAATTGAGGCTCTGCCTCGACCTTGTGTTGGTAATTTATTTCTGCTTGAAGAAGTACCAGGATGAGACCCAACGGAAGGACTTGAATCTTTATAAAACGTGACAAGCTCTTGGACTTCTGGATCGTCTGAAAGAATTTGACACGAATCATCTGACGAAGAATTTTGATTTGTGGGAGTAGCGTAGAATGAACTAGTACTTGTTGGAGATGAGTTCACGATGGACTGGTTGATAGGTGTTGAGGTGGACGAACTTTGGATTGAGTCCGATGATGACAAATGTGGTGGACTTGACATTGGCTGAGACGCATTGTCTGACGGATGGACATAAGAAGAGTTGGTTCGGCTAGTGACACTTAATGTAGAGTTCAATGAAAATAACGGAAACGATTTCCTGTTGACAATTGGCGACGAACTCGTAGACTTGGCTTGACTAGAAGTTGTTGGAATGACTTGGTTTGCAGTTTTTGGCATGGCTTGACTTGTATTCCTGATGATTGGACTTCTTTTGAGTATGTGAATTCTGTTTCGTCTGTAGAACCTTCCTTCTTTTTCGATGATATAAGATCGAAACCCAGCAAGGCGAACAATTTTACCATTAATCCATGGTTCATTTGGCTTCAACTTGAAGTAACATTTTCCGAGACATACAAATCTGGAAGCGGTTTAGCATTTCGATCATGATAATACTTTGACTTTGACTGTATATCCTTAAGAGTTTTCGTATGACTTCTGAAATGCACAGATTTTGGTCTTAATAGGCTTTTGTTTATTGGTATCGTACACCTTAATCTTCGTGACATTAACAATTGTGCGGGCGATGCAGACTTTTCCTTTGGCGTGTTATTTAGGTGGATAAGAGCAAGATACGGATCTGTACCCGAGTCTTTACATTTTTGAAGCATATTTTTTACAATTTTAACAGCACTTTCGGCTTGACCATTAGATTGAGGATAAAAAGGACTTGACAGATTATGATGTATTTGCCACTGTTTACAGAAATTCCCAAAGTCTTCTCCGTTGAAGGGTGGACCATTATCCGTAACCATTTCGCACGGGATTCCATGTCGACAAAAAATGCTTTTCAGACTCATGACAACTGATGGCGTTTTGGTAGAATTTAGAGAGATTAACTCTATATTTTGAGAAGTAATCGACGACGACTATGTAACTTTTACCTTCAAAACTTAGGAAATCAGCACCAATTTTTTGAAACGGCAAACTAGGAATATCATGCGACTGCAAGGGCATTTGGAATTATTTCTTCGAAACTTAGAGCAAGTTGAGCATTGGTTAATTAGATTGGTAATATCGGCAGACATGCATGGCCAAAACAGGACACCTCTAACATGATTTTTTGTTCTTTCCAGACCCATATGACTAGAATGCACTAATGATAACACATATTTTCTAAGTTTAATAGGAATAATGATTGCATTACCTTTAAAGACAAAACCATCATTGACTGTGATATCTTCTTGGCAACTCCAATAAGACTTGACGACATCTGCAACTTGTGACTTGTTCTGCGGCCAACCATTAGAGCAATATTGTTTGAGAAGGCGTATTTCTTCGTCATTCTGAGCTTCTTCTTGAATTTTCGACAAAGTATCGGGAGATACTGCAAGGGCACTATTAATTAAATTGACATGAACAGCAATTTCATCATCTAAGAGATTGTCTGTCTCCGGTAAAGGTGAACGGGACAGTGTGTCTGCGACATACATGTATTTACCAGGCTTGTAGACAATGTTTAAATCGTATGGTTGAATTTGCAAAAACATCCTTTGTAGACGAGCTGGAACAGACGCAAGCGGTTTCTTGTGAAGCGTAACTAAAGGTGAATGGTCAGTTTCAATAGTGACATTTTCCTGACCGTATATATACTGTCTAAACTTAGTACACGCGAAGACGATGGCATATAGCTCTTTCTCTATTTGAGCATAATTTTGTTGTGATGACGTAAGAGTTTTGGAAGCAAAACAGACAGGCTTGTTTTTCTGCAAGAGCACAGCTCCCACAGCTGATTTTGAAGCATCGACTGAGACAAGAATTGGTTCGTTGACATTGAAATGTGTAAGCACTGGTGATTTTGTGACAAGAGTTTTGAGATTTTCAAATGTTTGCTGATGTGATTCATTCCACGTCCATTCGACATCTTTTTTAATTAGTTGACGAAGACAGTTTGACTCTGCAGACAGATTTGGGATGAAGCTTGCGAGGTAGTTGACCAAACCTAAAAATCGTTGCAATCCTTTTTTGTCAGTAGGTGGCTTCATGTTTGCTATTGCTTTAATGCGATTTTTGTCGGGTTGTATCCCATTTGCTGAAAAAATGTGTCCCATGTAGTCGATTTGACTACTACTGAAAACACATTTATCGACGTTAAATTTTATATTTAATTCTTGGGCCCTTTTTAGGACAGCTTCAAGGCGTTGATTGTGAATTTCTTCACTTTCAGCATGGATTAAGAGATCGTCCAGGTATATTTTGACACCCGGCAGATCACCAAAACTTTTTACCATAATAGAGTGAAAAAGTTCAGGAGCGACTTTAATACCAAATGGTAATCTTAGAAATTTGAAACGACCAAAAGGAGTTTGAAAAGTTAGAAGCTTCGTACATTCTTCTTTAAGTGGAATCATCCAAAACCCAGAATTAGCATCTAGAGTTGAAACACTTTTGAACCTTCCAAATCTGATCGTAGATCTTCAATCGTAGGTAACTGAAAATGTGACCGTTTCAGGGCTTTATTTAGGTTACGAGGATCAATGCAAATTCGTAACTTGTTTTTCTTTTTGGTGGTGACTACCAATGAACTTACCCATTCAGTCGGCTCTGTGACTTCTGCAATGACTTTATCATTTATCATTCGCTGTAACTCAGTTTTGACTCGTTTATGCAACTTGTACGGCAACCGGCGAGGAGGATCAATGACTGGCTCACAATCTTGCTTTAAATGTAGTGTACACTTCGTTGAAACACACCCTAGACCTTCAAATACAGACTGGTATTTGGTAACAAGCATTTTACATTCAGGATTGGCAATTTTCGTGGATTTTTTATTAAAGTTTGAAGTTGACTCATCATTGCCACTACCGTTTGATTCGTTATTTGCGAATACACGTTTGACTAGATTTAGTTTCACACAATCTTGAAGACTTAAGACAGCTCTCGACGGATGATTTACTATGTAGAAACGGAGTAAATTATCAGAATTATTGATTTGACACCGTAGCATGGCAGTTCCAAGAACATCAATTCTATTTCCGCAGTATGAAAAAACAGAACTGATTGATGGTTTGATGATCTTCCGACTGAGACCCAGTTCATCAAATATTAGACTGCTCAGACAATTTACATCCGCAGCTGTATCTATTTGCATACTGACAGGACGTTTATTAATAAAAACATTTACCATCCAAGAGTTCCTTATGGAATTTTCTGATCTTAAATTACAGACAAAGTAGTTGTCATCCTCCCTATCTTGCCTTGGTGACTCAAATTGGACGCTTCTGACCGTTTGTGATTGACAGTATTGGGAAAAATGACCATATTTATGACAATTAAAACATTCTCTATTCGCGGCTGGACATTTGAATCGATGGACTTGACCACAGTTTCGACATAAGTTTTGAGAATTGGAATGTGTTTGACTTTTGTAACTGCGCGATGGTGAATTCGATCGATTTCTCCACGATGAGTTGTTTTTAGGACGATGAAAGTTTTTAGAATGAGACTGTTTTGACTTGGAATGATTTCTAGAATGTGAATAATGAGACGAGTGAGACCTATTTCTACTGTGAGACATTTGTCTTGATCTACTAGGTCTATGACTTTGTGACTGACTATTGTAAGAAGAAGAATTACTGACTGCATTTACATTGCTACTACTGTTACCGACTCCATTTTGAATAGATTGGACTTGCTGTTGAGATAATTGCAAGGATTTACAAAGTTCAATAGCTTTTTCCAGATTTAAATCAGACTCCTGCAACAATTTTTCTTTTATGGTGACGAAACGACTGTCGAGACCACAAATGAGGACATCCTTCACTAAACTTTCTCGTAACTCATTCAATTCGCATGACAGGCTCAGGTTTTTCAGACAAGTTACATATTCTTCTATTGTCTCGTTCGGGTTTTGTTTTCTAGATAGGAACTTGTGGCGCTCAAAAGTTATATTGCGCTTCGGGTTAAAGTGACTTTGAAACAACAATTCTAGATCTTTAAATGAGATATTTTCAGGATCCTTGTTAAAAGAATCAAAAACGTTCAAACCCTCCGGACCAATGAGTGCTAGAAGCAGAGAAACTTTTTGTTGGTCATCATCGCTAGTAAGTTTTAGCGCATTGATGTTCAACTTAAATTGTCGGAACCATGAATTCCATTTCTGACTAACGTTGGACACGCCTTCTATGTGCAAGGGTTGTACATTCGGCTGAAAATTCAAAGTAACTTTGGATTGTACTGAAGTAACTGCTGCAGAGGTATTTTCTGTATTCGACATATTTGAAGACAGTAAGACGAATCACTTGAGGATGACTTGAGACTGACCTGAGTACGAGATACATACGACATACAAAGGATTGACACACGATGATAAAATGTAGCAAGATAAAATTTTATACTTAATTACGACGGATGTTGATGACGAAGACGACGGAAAGATGACAGGATGAAGACATTTGACTAGATTAGACATAGGAAGATTCGGTGATTAGACATACTCAATTGATAGGACGGCATGGACCACAGACAAAGACAAAGACGATCATGGCAGCAACAGGTTAGACAAGAATCGTAGGCAGCAATACATAGTTGAGATTCATAAAAAGACACGACGAGACTTTAAAATCATTTAAAACGAACTAATTTACAATTGATAATTTAAAACAATTGTACAGGATTTGTTAAAATGTTAAAATTATACGGGTTAAAATTATACGGCACGCGGTTTTGGAAGACATGACTGACGAAAGCGTTACGCGGTATCCGACGCGAATCTCTTTTAATACGACGCAATTTGACGATACGACGAAACGAGAACAAAAAAATTGTCCGTGAGAACCGAAAATTTGTTTAAAACAAATTACCCCGACCTGACACCATGTTATGGGGATTGGATAAAAGAGATGGTTAAAAGAGAATCAGACGACATTGTTGTAGGAACGAACGGGCGCGCGTATATTGAATAATCATACAAGTGACAGTGTGCCTAGGAGGCCAAAGATTACATAATGACCGTAATGATCAAAGATGATGTTAGCATCTGTAACAGCCAACTTGTTTTTTTTTCCTTCTCATTTGCCACAGTAAATTTGAACTTTTGCTTCTCATACTAATTGTCACAACACCATCAGTCCCTTTGCTTACGAATAAACGTCGATCAATTACGTCCATGTTACGTCGTTGCATGTGACAGTTTGTGCGAAAAGCAAAAGTTCAAATTTATTGTAGCAAACGAGAAACGTTGTAAGAAACGAGTTGGGGAAACAATCTGACAGATCACCGACTCAAAAAATTTTTTGTCCGGTAGCAGGACTCGAACCTGAGTAAATGAAAGAGCGCACCCCAGCCCACTCGCCAAAATGTCTTCTACGAAAGAGGAGCACTATTCTTGAATTGTAAACCCCGAAAATTTCCCAAAGCTTTTTTTTATCTTTTGAGGGCTCGTTTGCAAAAAGGGACACTGAGGCGTTGTTCTAACAGATTTCCATATCAGGAATGAACACCTGGCAGGGCTAAACAGTTAACTCTTCTGTGCTATATGCTTATATGCTACCAACCCAATATTTAATTGTATATCGCTCCAAAGACAATCGCTTCCTCTTATAATCTGTTTAGTTTTTATTCTCTGAGTACCTACAATGCTTTTTTGGATCATCTATTTATGGAACAATATTTTCCAGATTAAGGAGAATTGAAGGGCTGCATAGTCAACGTCGGCTAGAGGTACTTGATGTGCACGGAAATCAAATTTCAATTGTGAGCAATTTGTCATCTTTAGAGCAGTTAAAAGTTTTGAACTTGGCGGCTAATCAAATTCGTGTCATTGGTTCCTCCGACCTTCAAGGATTATCATCGTTGCAAGAGTTGAACTTGCGAAGGAATAGAATATCAAAACTTTCGGGTTTAGATGCAACACCTCAACTTATGAAATTGTTTCTTAGCAACAATCAACTTCAAACGTAAGATATTTTTGATTTCTGTCCATCAATCACAAGATGTAGGTATAAAAATGCAGGCATTTGAACTATGACTTTTGTAAGACCATGCGTAAATTTCGTGATTTTTTAGTATGCTCATTGTAATTTTCACTGGATTTAAATAAAAAATAAATAAATAAATAAATAAATTTTACTCAAGCATTAACTATTCAATTGCATCTAGCAAAATTTAGCGAGAGCACCATTAGTGAAGTTCATAGTGCAAAGTATGTTTGTTTTTTACAGTTCCTAAAATATCTATTCTGTTTTTAACCTTTTCTCACAGTGTCCCATATAAGGGACGACATTTATCACGGAGCCTTATGGAATTTCAAAAAAATTGACTTGCACACAAAATCATATGAAAAAAGTTTGTTCAATTTAATAGTATAGGTTTCAGATTACAGTGACACTTTTTTCATAATTCGTGTGCGAAAAGGTTAAGGTGATTCTTTAACGTTTAGTGACGATTTCTGCCGCCAGATCGCTACCGCTTGATTAATGTCAAATTACAGACCGAAAGTAATTTTTATTTAAGAAAATGAAGTGTCAGCTACTAGATAATCATCTGAAGAACTTCTCTGCAAAATATCTCATCAATAACTTCAAAATAAGGTTGAAAGTACCAAAAAATAAAATATTGCAAATCGATTTTTGTATCGAAATTCGAAAAAACTGACTTTCCGATTTCGAAACTGAAATTACTTTCGGCCTGTAATTTGACATTAATCAAAGGGTACCTCTCTGGTGGCAGAAAGCGGCACTGAATGCTGAAGAATCACGAGTTTTGCAATCGGGCGACAAGGTGAGATCGGGTTATATTCGGCGGTTATATCCGACTTTTCACCAATCGGTGGCTATCGTTGCTCAGCGCCAGAACGGTATGCTTATTTACGTTAAGATTGACGATCATCTCCAACTGCCTCAATTGGCGCAGTGAAATAGTGCTCGCTCGTGGAACCTGCGGTCCCGGGTTCGATCCCAGATCAGAGTGTAAACTCGTTTCTTTTTTTCCCAAATTAAATCAATTTTTAAATGACTGAATATACATTCTAGGTGCACATCTAGGTATAATTCCGTAATATTAACGTTACGCACTTTCTCAATTATGATTTAATTATATTCAATTATTCAAGCACCACTAAGGGCTTCCTTCGGCCATAAATATCAACAAATAACGGCGGAAACGTAATAAATAACGATTTAATGAGTATAATAGTGAAAATAACAGAATTTTTCATCAATTTTGTGTCTCCTACTTAACCAATACTCCTGTGAGGTTAGGTTAGATAAGGTTCGGTTATTGATAGATTGTAATGGTTGCTCAAAAGAACCTCTAAATAAATAATCAAATAATAACTAAACTAAGTAAATACTACAGAAATTGTTTCCATCATTATTTTCTTGTCATTATTTATGCCCTAAGGAAGCTTTTCAGTGGTGCTCGAATAAAATTGAATCATTATTGAGAAAAGTGCGTAAAGTAAATTATTTACCATTTCAAATCGAAATGATTTTTGCGGCTTTCTAAATCAGCATCGGTTCGACGGGCGGTTATCCCGAAAGAGCACCAGTTGGTGCAAAATCGGAGATAACCACCGAATAAAACCGGTGTCACCTTGTCGCCCGATGGAAAGACTCAAGAATCACCTTAATTCAAAACCTTTGAGAGAAGTGTAAGGTTGATTGTTTGAAATTGTCATTTCTCTTGTTTTCTAATGTTTAGCTTTTTGCATTCTTCTTGCAGTCTTGAGGGTGTCGTTCATGCAGCCAACCTGCAAGAAATCAGCATCGACGGCAATCCGGTTGCTAACTCAGGTGATTGTGCTGCATTTTTAGTCGCCATGTTGCCAAACTTACATTTACTAAGTCGAGTGCCAATCACGCAAGAGGTACGCACGGCAGCTGCTGAGTGGCACCAAGCTCATGTCGGGGAAAAAGTGATACTAAACGCAAGAACAAACTGGCAGTTACTTCGATCTCAATCTCTTGCGTCCTCAACATCGACTAATTTGTCCAACTCTTCCACTTCGACCCTCGAAGAACGCAATCCGACAAACACGAACTCCACGTCCGAATCTGACTGCTCCAGTTTAAAATGTGATAATTTCTGTGATATTAAGCCTTTAAATAATTTTAATTCTACTGTGTCGTATTCACCGCAGTCCTATTCTCTTTCATCAGACTTCAAGTCAAATCTTATCGAGGAATCCAACGATAAAACTGAAATGGTACGCTTACCAGCTTTATCAGACAATGTCAATCTTAATGAGAGCTCTCCTAGTTCAGTTTTATCTGATTCCAGCTCAGATAGCGAAAGTTCGCCTGTAGAAACAACGCCAACTGCACATCCTCTAGTGAAAAATATCAAAAGTAATAGCGCTCAGAAGACTGCTAGTGTTCGGGCAAAACACAAGTCTGCCATCAACCATTCTCAGAGTAGAACTCGAGAACAAGGTAATCAATTTTATTTATTCTGATATCTATTAAATTTATTAACAGAATTACATTTTTCAGATCAATTCAAATTACATTTTATTCTTTAACTCGCTTGTCCTTCTTAGTTTTAGATCATCCGAACTGCAAAACTAATGTGCGTCGCTGAAAGTTTTAAAGTAAAATACTTCAAATAAATGAAATATCATGGTGAAAACCCCCATCTCTTTTACAACATTAAGTTTTTTTTCTAAAATTCATTCCAAAAAAAGTTACGGCCATTTAAAGAAGTGTAACATCCACCTTTTTGGCAGAAAACAATTTTTTTTCCAGAAAAATCTTCCAATGGATGGCGGAAAAAATTATGAAATGAAAAGTAATTAGCATGACGTACAAAATAAATAGTCTTTAATGACATACACCTCATCCGTGTGTACTATTTTATTTACTGTGAGCTCAATTTTGCAGATTTAATTACGAAATTTGGTACGTGTAATATATTGAGGATACAAGGAATCAGAATAGCCGTTTGAACATCCGCCCTCTTGACGGATCAGTCCTCAATTATTGATTTTCTTGACAAAGAGTTCAATTCTTTTTCTTTGTAAGTATGTTGAAAAAAATGTATCGTTGCCTCAGAAACATCCTCTCTCTGCACTTGTGCTGGATTTGTTCATATCTGGTCGGGAAAGGGGTTTCCCAAAGTTTAACTTCCCAGAGCGGTGCGAGGCCAAAAAGAACTGTCTCGGTCCAGGTCCAGGCGAAAAAAGGGGTGCGGACCAGTCCTGGGTCTGAAGCCCTGGCTGTGAAATATTACCATGGCAAGCTATAGCACCACTGCCTTTACTACTATTCATTTTATTTTCATCCATTTATTTATTTACTTCTTTATTTTTTGTTGCTGATACTTTTGTTCAAAGGTGGTGATTATTTGGTTGAAATAAATGGCAGGTTCTTAAATGTTTACGGACAAGGAGCTGTGAGATTTATCGATCGACCCTGGAATCCGGCCAAAGCAAACGATGTTGTAATCGTCAAGTTCAATTACGTGAATTTCAACTCTCTAACATCCGTTTTTCCAAGACTTAAGCACAGATTCCCAAATGTAGAAAATTTCATCTTCCGAGAAACAAATATTTATTGTTTGGGACAGTTGAATGCGCTGGCAGATGTTCAGGGTTTGACTTCGCTGTCAATTCATCCGCACGGAAACAGCATCACTGTCAAACCTTGGAGAAGTTATGCAATTTATCGACTTTCACATTGGGGTTTATGCTGTATCGATGAGAAAGAGGTAATTTTTCTGCTTACCTTTTATGTTTTTAAGAACCAACTGTTGAATAATTTAATTTCTTTTTTTTTATCCAAGTTATTCTGGAAAAAAATGGATCTTGCATATTTTCTGTAGTATCCCAAAATCTTAAAAACTTTTCATTCATTCATTTACTTATTTATTTACTAGACGTGTCGGAGCATTGTAAAATCTGAGTTTTTTTAAACTTCAACCAACTCGAAAACTTTGTGACTCGAAAATTTCGTTTTTTTCTCTTTTCCCATGTTAGGGCTGCCACATGCCCTCAAACAAAAAAGAGGACATTTTGGACTTATAACCATGAAAAAAGAGGACACTTTTTAGAAAAAAAAAGAGGACACTTTTAAGAAGAAAAAGAGGACACTTTTTAGATGAAAGAAAAGGAAATTTTTTAGAAAAAAAGAGGGGACATCGTCTGCGGTTTACAAACCTTTGATCCGTAAAATTCTCGTAAATTGAATAAACTTTGGCTATAAAATGGTTTAAATTTGATTTTTCTTCAGTCAAACACCATCAAGAATTAAGGTTGGACATGGTTTTACATGAAGTGCAAAGATAAAGCTGGAAAATCAATTCATTGACAAAATAAAACAGAAAGTTGTCATCTTTAACATACTAGAAGTATTGCATTTTAGTTTGTTGATCATGTTCTTCATGTTTCACTATCACTATCAGAAAATCAGTATCTACAAAAAAAAAGGTGAACAAATTTATTGAGGTACGAAAATTAGTAGGCACTTAAAAACTAAAAAAATTACCAACAGCAGCAAGAGATCTCCAAAGGCACTTAAAACCTGGACATTTTGGACATTTTTAGTAAATAAAGAGAATGTGTGGCAGCCCAACTATGTCTCTCTTCATGTGTGTTAAGTTCTCCGTGGGCAGCTTGAAAGGAAGTCATGAAGAATACTGTTACCAAGCTTGAAGTGCAACCCTTTTACTGAAATACGACTCACATTTTAAAAAGTTGTTGGGTCATTAGTGTATTTGGCCTCAATACTTTGGGTGGGGATAGTTCCTATCCTCTACATTGAATATTGGTTACAAAACAAAAATGGTAAATTTGTTGATGAGGTCCTGTTAATGTAAATATGTCTACATATTTAATCTTGTTCCGTTTTAGTCAGCGTAAATACCTTTTTGAAAAATCTTTCTTTCGCCGGTTTTGTCCCTTCATAGGTCACGGAGGAAGAAGTGGTTGAGGCAAATGAAGAATATAGTGGTCTAACAGAACTCGTTTTACTCTCATTACCTGAAGAATTGTTGTCACCTCTCCTGAACCGTTTGAGATTAGAAGTTCATTCTCGAATTTCTGCAAAACAGTGGTTATGGTCAGCAGACCCGCCGTTACGTGGTGTGGTTGCTAAAGAAGCTCTTCAATGGAGGCATAATACTAATCTTTCTCAGGTTGGTTTATTTTTTTTATTTTTTTATTTTTTAATCAAAGAAAATGACAGTAGATAATGGTAGTGGTCACTTTTGATTATTTTGAGCCTGGTAGTTCTTTGTTTACATGAGTCGTACGTCTTGTTGCAGTATATGTTGTACAAGTGTGTCAAAAATGTGTTTTTTTTTGTTTTTTTCACAAGAAAATTATTATTTTTTCTCATTCTGTGAGAAATAGTGACTGCAAATAGTGCAAATTTAATGAGAAGAAATGCTTGAATTTTTCAATAAATACTTAAATGAAATTTCATTTGAAATTCTAAAACATTGGAATTTACTTAACTGGATTTGGTGTGACTACCCTCATTTACAGATTGAAACATTGCTGTTATTGTGTCATTCCATGTCAAATCAGACCAAAAAAAACCAAAATTCACATTTGACCTCTCAGATTTCCATGAAATTTGGTACACTTGTTCTACTATTAGAGGAAGAGCAAAATTCAATTTTTTTAGATTTTTTGGGGCCCCCAATTTTTTTTTTTTTTTGAAATTTCAAAGTCGCTGAAATTAGCCAAATTTTTGCAGAGGCTACTCTCTTTAATCAAGCATAACTCAGTCATCGTTTGTTATAGAATATTGATTTTGATCCATTTTGGCCACAATCTATGAACTAAGAATAACAACGTGATCTTTTTTTATAAAAATTCCTCAATGCTGCGTAATAGGACTCGGTTAATCATCGGTAAATAGAAAATATTTTATTATTCCTTAATTACACTACGTAACCAAGTCTATTATGCAGCACTAAATTTTAATGATTGGCGCAGTAAGCAGGGTTGATGTTTTCACTCAGGTGGTAATACTGGTGCAAACCTGCGCGAAAAGACATAATATCATCCTTCCACGTAGATAAACAAAGAACTGTCTGAACCAAAGTTATCTGAAACTACCTCTATATACGCATGTACCTATTAAAATCATTTTAATCATGAATGGCCTAGCTTTCATGAGAGAGAGAATTTCATTTACCTTCCTTTGAAATTACCAAATAGGTACTATTCTGCTTTTTATTCCTCGACCTCTACCAGCTCTTTTTCTTTCATGTTTCAGGATGAAACAGTTTGGCGACCCAAAGGGAAGCAGCACTTAGGAAATCTTATTGATCAAACAAATGCAGCTGTACGTAAGCTTTGTCTTCTGGATCAAGAATGGCCGACTATCTTACGGGAGCTCATTAGAGACACTCTAGTGGACTATTCTCAACTTGATTCTTACATGAAAAAGTGTATGAATGATTTAAAATCAAAATGAAACTTTTATACCAAACAGAGGAAGCCAACTCTGAACCGAGAAAAAAATTATGCAAACCCAACCCCTGATCTCAATTCAAATAGTTGGATCCCTGGGGGATGGTTTTTGCCAGCGTAAGAATGGACTGTTGCAATGAAATTGAAGGAGACGAAAGGCTGTAAATTCAACCCCTCAATTTCAAAAATGTATGCCCCAAACGCTATTGACTGCCTAAATCAGGTTCTTTACCTCAACTTTAGCCCAAGTCGTAAGAGAGGCTGCAACTAAATGAAAGATGTGACATCACAATATGTAGTAGGAAAGCCCTTAAGGTAATTCTAGGCAAATTTTTTCCAACTGAAAGTAGCGAAAGCCTCTCTTATGATGCAAACTACGGCTCTTAAGATTTTTCCCCACTGTTTTTTCAAGATTTGTTGTCAAGTTTGTAGATTTTTCTTTTGTTTTTTTTGTTTTATTTAGTTTCAGTAATTCTATAATTACTTAAGTCTCATGTAGTTATTCTAGTAGATCTATCTTGGGAGCTACTCAAACCCATTTGTATATGTGCAATAAGTTCCTGAGGAGAAAATACTGGGGAAGTCCTGTGTTCTGATTACATGGCTTCTGTTTAGTGGATCTTAAATGGAATTTTGAATTCTTCGATGATACCAGCGGTTGAAAAAAAGATTACTCAGTGCAGTTCAATTGTGTGACTGCAACCTAATACTCTGATCAGAAATCTTTTTATCCACTGATGGAAATTTGAGATTTGATGGAATTTTGATAATCATTGATGATTTCATTGGTTGTAAGAAGATTACTGGTCAGAATGTTTCTGTGTGTTAAAGTCAAATACTACTGAATTGGACTGTGTAATCTTTATTTCAATGGACAAAATCATTGGTGAATTCAAAAAAAAAAAAAATTAAATCAAAAATCCTTCTTAAGGTGATTCCAGGCGAAACTTTTTCAGATTTCAATCCGATGGATAGTGCCATTAGTCGTTTTTGGCATTTTAAATTGAAACCAAAGAAAAATTGCAAAATCCAATAACGTCAGCACCTACTTAAAATTTTTATAGCAAAATTGGTTTGGAATTAAAGCCGTAAATTTAGAAATTCATTTTGCCGTAAGCTTAGTGAGTGCGAGTGATAATATGTCTATCTGCTTCACTCTCATTGAGGCTTATGGAAATTTTTTTATTCCATAATTTCCGGCTTTATTTTTGAGTGTTTCAGCTTGAAACGTTCAGGGTATCTTGCTGAGCTATGTTTGCAGGTGCTGACGTTCCTCAAATGTGTGCTTTTAGCGTAAACTCATCAATTTCAGCCAAAAACTGACGTCTTTTCGAGCAGCGCGACGTGGTGTCCAAGGCTCAAACTAATCGACTCTGGAATCATCTTAACATCCGCAAAACAGCAGCTCTGCCTGATTATTATTCAGGTGCATAGGTACTTATGTCATTTTCATAAGATTAAAAGTGGGGGGGAAAAACCACTAACATTTGGATTTTGCTCAAAATGTATCTTTTACTGATAAAATAAAAGTGAATCTGCATGATCATGTCAGGTAGGTTTGTAGGGGTAAAGTGAGTTTGCCCTTGCCACCTCCTCATCCTGCCTGTGAGGCAGACTTGGGCAAAACTAATTCAAAACTTAGTCGTTGAATTAGTTTGGTAAACAACTAAAGTAGACAGTTAGTTGCTCAGGTAGACTGATCTAAGAGCAACTAATGGCTAATTTAGTTGCTTGCCTGACTGATCAAATGATTGAGTTGTTTTTTCATGACTTAGTTTCAAATTAGTTTTGCCTAGAGTCGTTTTTTCATGATGTAGTTTCATATTAGTTTTGCCTAGAGTCCCTGTATACTGAAAAGTCTTTCCGGGTGAAGAATGAAGAAGAAGCCGTCCATGGAGGCGTCCTTTCTGATTGGTTGACTTAACCGAGGAGGCGTTCTTACACACGGCGCTTACGGCAAAGCGGCGTGTTTGTTAGTTCCCTGAAAAAAATCAAATTTTGCTGCAAAAAATTCAAGTAAGGAAGTGGAAAATAGTACGATAGATGTTTTTAAACTTGATTAAAGTCTTAAAAATGCGTAAATTTTATTTACGCAATGCGCCTCCTCGGAGGAGGCATTCCTGGGTCATCTTATGGAGAAACAGCACAGAAAACGCCTCCTTGAGTTCTGTAACAGCCTTAAATCCAGCAACCAATTTGAAGTTACCTTTACCTTGTTTGGTGAGACTCTTTAGTATACAAGGACTCAAGTTTTGCCCTACTCTGCTTTGCGGTGATGTCAGCTGGGTTCTCTTGCGACCTTGCTCTGCCTATTCGCTCAGATTTGGGCGCACCTACTGTTAGATCCACCTTGCGTCTCATTATAATTGTTAAACACATCTTGTCCAGATACCGACAGCTGATGTGTGTAATCTGTAGTCTTCCTTTTAATCTTTTTACGTGTGTTAGCATCAGTTGGTACGTATTATGACTGTAGCAATTCAGTTAGTTCTGATGGAAGTGTGGAAAAATTACCAAGGAGACAGAAGATGACGCATCTTGGGTGTCCTTATTTGCAACGTGCAATATTACTACGTCTTTTTCCATTCAATTGGCCTTCATCTTCCCAAGTTTTTTTGTATAGTGGTTTCCCAAATAGGGTTTGCTGGACCCCAATTTTAAATTCCTCTATTTTTGATATCTTTTCTTTCTTTCAAGACTTGTGAGGTGTGATTATTAGTTCCTGAGTAACTGGAACATGTGAAAGATTTGGAAAAAAGAAGAAAGTTGCAAACTCTCCAGAACTTCCTTTTCTCGACTGAAAAGGAAAGTTTCTAAGTAGAACTTTTTTTTTTTTTAGACATGCCTTGATTTTGGCTGTTTGTTAATTTTTCCCATGAGTTGTCCCTAAACACACTTTTTTTTCTTCAGTTATAGTTATAGTTCCAGCCTTTTGGTTTCAATTCCAGATCTGGTTTGATATAACGGTCCTCTCGGTTTTGGTCTCTCTTTGTAGGCTTGCAGGTATACTCTAACAGGAATAGTCGGACAGTCTCAAGAGGATATGAGATTGGATAGTAACCAGTGGCACAGCGTGCAACTTGGCAACGTTGCAGTTCGTCCGTTTAAACTCATGAAAAAGATCAAAATATTGGGTGTTCGCTGACCACACCTTTGCATTCGACCTTGTACAAGGATTTAAATGGACACAATACAACATTCCCAAATATCACACTCCGCCACTGATGGTAACCCACCTTTTTTTTTTCTTTTTTCAACTTGGGAAGATGAAGTATACGAAAGTGGCTTTTATTCTGTAAGAAAAGTACCTGTCATTTTTAAGAGTGTTAATTTACTTTACTTTAGTTTTTAGGATATTCACTAACGGAAGTATACTTATGTTCAGATGCTCCTCGGTCAAAGATTTTTCATTCCTTAATAACAGTCTTTCACAGAAAAAGATTGTCGAAACAGTATTTTCTGTGCTTGTCCTTGCAGGTAATTCACAGCGATGAACCTGTCCCATTGAGGCCCATTTTTGCCCTATGTTTTTAATAAAAAAAAAACCAAAACTGGAAAAAGTGAAAAAACTGTTAATTATAGAGTAGGTATAGGTGCTTGAAGAACTATTCTTGCAGAAAACATCAATGATGAGGTAGTAATGGAGGAGGTGCAGGCACTGTTTTTGCGCACAAATATGGCTCGTTTGGTTTTTGTACGGGAAAAATCGCCATTTTCCATAGTGAAGGTGGCAATGGGGCTCTTGCAAACTTTTGCTACAGGGGATTGAAGAGTTGATTCTTACATAAAAATCTGAAAAAATGACGATGAATACACAGAAAAATCACGAAATTCACTCTCAGAATTGGGCTTAATGGCGGAGAGACGCAGGTATCATCGGAGATTCCTATCTAATTTGAGACATATCTCTGTGTTTCGGCAGAGAAAGTGACTTTGATAGGAATTTCCCATGATATCCGCGTCCCTCCACCATTTTTATCTTGCTGTTTTTGCAGTTATGTGAGTTTCTTGCTGAATTTTAGACTTTTTTATTGTGATTTTCCTGATTGTTTCTGGTTTTTACATCAGATTGGACTACTTATTTGCTCACAGCAAAAGTTTGCGAAAGCCTCATTTTGAAATGAGCATAAAATTACAATGATTTCTGCTTTGAATATGTTGTGATCTGTTTTTGAAGGAGTATTATACTTGAAGGAGAAGACGAGAAATGACCCTCATTGGGGCAGGCCTTTTTTTAATAATTTCAGAGAAATCTTCTCAAAGTACAAGGCTCGTCCAGAAAGTAAGATCTCCCATTGTCTTTTACTGCCACTAGTAAAGAAGCCACAAGGAAAAACCAACAGTAATGGTCAGTCGTTATAATACCTCCCCCTTCTGCTTACAAGAGGACAAGTGATTGTTATTCAAAGCCATTGTTTGTTCAACTTGGTCATAATTTTTTAAACCATTTTATTTGTTGATGAATATAAGTTTTACAATATCAAGAGATACATTATTTTCATTTAATCACTTCCTTCGCAGATCTACAACGATTTTAATTTGAAGCATTCTACAGTATATGGGGGTGCAAAAACCATGCAGTTATGTTTGCACTATATTCATGGGTAATGCGAGCGGCAGCATGGACTATAGTCTGTTCGTTCTAACTTGAGACCTGAGCGGACGATAAATGTATTTCGGAAAATAGAGAATGGCAACACTTCAATAGGTTGTCATAGCTCGAGAGTCAGGCAGCAGTCCTGTCACCTCGCCCAACTGACGAGGGTTAGCACTCCTACGTTGCCACAGAAGGCAAATCTACCTGAATCGCCAGGTCTCAAGTTAGAACGAACAGACTATAATTAAGGTGATTCCATGCGAAACTTTTCCAGAGATCAATCTGATGGATAGCATCACTAGCACTGTTCAGATAGTCAACATATTTTGGCTGAAATTTATGAATTTACGCCAAAAGTACAAATTTCAGGAACATCAGCACCTGCAAACATACTTCAGGAAGATATCCAGAAAGTTTCAAACTGAAATAATCAAAAATAAAGCTAGGTATTATGAAATACAAAAACTCCCATAAGCCTCAATGAGTGCGAGTGAGGCAGATAGACATATATCACTTGCTCTCAGTCGCACTCACTAAGCTTATGGCAAAATTAATTTCACGATTAACGGTGGTAATTCTCAACCAATTTTATTCATTTAGAGCTCAAAAAATCCATAAAAAAATTTCACAAGTGCGTTCTTGTACGTTCTTAGGTTTTGCTTTTTTTTTCTTTGGTTTCGGTTCAAAATGCCAAAAACTAGCCATTCCCAAAAAACAACTAGTGATGCTATCCATCAGATTAAAATCTGGAAAAGTGTCGCACCTTGAAACAAGTTAATTCTCAAGAGAGAAAGCTACGAGGATTTGAAGGAAGGATCTTGAAATACAGGAAGAATCAAAATTCAGTGTCAAAAATGGAGAGTTACCTTTTATTTTGATAGGGGATCAACAATTAACTTACAGTAAAAGCCAAATTAAACACATTAAATGCTATTTAACGTTGATGCATGAAAACTTAATAGATGCCTGCTTTTATTGGGGCTGTGGCAAGGGTCTGATCTTAGGTATTTTTTTAACAAATGAAACGAAAGTACTTAGTGAGCTGAGAACAAGGATGTCTTTGGTTATTCCCTAGGTTTCAAAGTTCCGTAGATGCAACTTGGGTCCAGAATACATAGTTTTAAAAGGGAAATTGAAGTCATTTTGATCACAACTCAAACATTATTTCAAACAATTTTACACAAGAATATCTGCAGGGGCATGCCAAGGTTTCTGAAGGGGGGAGGGGGCAAGATTGCAATTTTGCTGTCCATCAAAATTATGAATTTGATGACCTTTTAATTTTTACAAATTTTTATTATGCCGCCCGGGCAAGGGTACCCACTTGCCCCTCCCTCGGCCCACCCCTGAGTAACTGTGGAACTACTAAGCTGAAAATAGGCGAAAAAAAAGGAATTATCAGACATTCTTGATCCCTGCTCTAGAGAGAGACCCCTCGCAACTGCCGTTTTTAGTTCTAATCAGTTGCAGTAAAACGATGAATAATTCTTTTGAAATACTCTTGAAAGAGACAACATTCTTTTTAAAAGTCATTAAGTGATTAAAAATAAGGAGGACTAGAAAAACACAAATGAAAAATACAAGGGAGTAATAGACTCTGAAAACTGGTGACAACAAAGATGATTAGGTAGGTAGAAAAAGAAATTCCTTGCTGTTTACAAATTAATTTCAACTCCTTGTGATAATGATGGGAGCATTTAGAGCTGTAAACATTTTTTTGTGAAAGGCTTATTTTTGTCCTACATTTCAGTTTCGATCAAATTCTATTATTGATAAATAATCCCCAATATAGGCTCTTGCCATATAGGTGTAAACAAAAGGTCTAGAGCCAATAGTTTGGACTGAAAAGAATCTTTCACATTATAAACCTCAACGACAGTCTGATTTTTAGTACATCAACAAAAACACATACTTTAAAAATACAAAAATTAGTACCCGTTTTTAAAATTACAAGATAGTCTAATAGTTAGAGACCGCTAAGAAATGAAAAATTCATACCTTTCTACAAAAAAGGCATTTGTTAACAACCATCTGTTGCACAGAAAACGGCATTCCTGACTAGTTTCCGTTGGGGGGGAAAAAAAAGAGATTTCTGAAAAGAGGGCAGATAACACCGCACATTACTTTTATCAGAACAATCTCCTTTCTGAAACTTGAATGATAAACAAGAATAATTTCTTTAAAGAGACAAATTTCTCTGCAAGAAAGGAAGAACATACAATTTTCCAAAAAACACTTTTCGTGACCCCGTTGACAATTGAAGAATACACAGAAAGAACTGGTGACCAGAAGTGGTTAGTTACTTCAGGTGTTGTCAAAATTTGGCAATTGACTTCATTTTTTTAAATACGTGGCTCACTCAAAAAAAGAAATTAAAAGTAAAAAAAAAAAATTACAAAATTGATTTTTGAAAACATAAAAGAAAAAAATCCCAAATTTTTGTTTACTTTTCATATCATTTTTTAAGTCAGTCATATGGAGAATAAAGTAAAGAATTGGTTGCCAAATTTTGACAACGCCTGAAGTGACTAACCACATTCTTTCAGTGTAGTCTTCAATTCAAAAACTTTGCAAGCAATTTATGCAAAACGACATTTTGTCACATCCGCCTCTTTTGCAAAAAGTTTTCAATTTTTAATTTTGGTATACAAAAACAAATAACATTAGCAGTTGGACTTTTAATCACTTACAAGATAAAAGACCTAATTTTAGTCTTACAATTACCTATTTCAGTCATGGAGTGCGAAAAGGCACGGGATTTTTTTTAAAAAGTCAGTCTATATTAGCGTATTTGCGTAAAAAACAATATTCATGGTAAAAGATGAATACTGAAATACTACTTTTGTACTGAAAAACTAAAAAGTTACAACTTAACAGAAAACTTAGGTTCTACAACTTAAAATAAGAGAAAAAACATGATGGTATTCTTTCAAGAAAATACGAAGCATTTAACATTAACTACTAAAGTGGGTTGAGTCTGTATACTGCAGCTATCTCTTAACCTTCATTTTCCCAAGCGGAGTCTCACAGACCCCAGAGCTGATATGTAGATCAGGAAAGCGTCCTCCCCCTCCTAAGTGTCCCTTGAGATTCTTCGAGTTGTTTTTCTGGGGTATGAAAGGTTTTAACCAAGTTTTGAAAATGTTTGTCCAATATCCTTAATTTACACCCTTCGTCCCCTAGGGTCTATCAGTCATAGGTCATGTTATTGCAAGGGAATTCTTTAGAGACTTTGGAGGTTAATTGTTTTTCTGTTCTGGCATACCTTATAATTGACAAGGAAAATGAATAGTGGGACTACTTATCAGAAAAAGTTAGGTACTTATGGCTGAATTCAAGATGTCTTAAAAAAAAAAAAAAAAAAAAAAAAAAAAATCATTTTGAGATTTTCCCATTTTATAAAAAAACAAGCTCTAAAATGTTATTTTCCATTTACAAAGTAAACCTCACAAGTTTCACCCGGGAAAAATAGAAAAAAAGGAAACAGAGCAATTTGAAAGTTACGTTCAGCAGGAAACTCCACTTGGGAATTACGTTACAAATACGATCAGAGAAATGGTGGTTATAACTTAACAAAACATGCGTTATTAAATTAATTCTAAGAAAGGCTCAGTCAAAGCAAATATTTCTGCATTATATCATGGTGCAGGATTAAAACTTTAATACAAGCAACTACTGGTCACAATATTATTCGAAATAGTTTGAATAGAAGGGGGGGGGGAGAATACAATTGATAAGCCCTGCTTGAAATAATCTTGAGCACAGGAAAATTTTCTGAACTGCTCCTAATTTGTGTCAATACATAATCTCAGTCTGATTTGAAAGGGCAAATGATGACACAGATGCGCCAAGGGCACAAATAGTAGAGTGCCCTTACAGTCCATGTGGATGAAAAAATGGAGTGAAAAGAGACATAATGAAGCGTTTTTTTATTCTCCGGAATCCGCACCGGTGCAATAACCCGGAGCTGCTCCGAAACTGTCTGGTGCAGCACCGGTCACGTGCCGAAGCTCCGGAGCTCCAACTCCAGCGCATCGGTCTTCAACTCCGATACACTGGAGCTTGCACCGGAGCAGCTCCAGGCGCATTGCACCGCTAATAAAACAACACTTCAGTGCGCTCCGGTCAGCTCCGGTGCTGGAGCACCGGAATAAACAAACACTCCGGTGCACTGGAGCTGCACCGGTGCGCGCTCCGGAGAATCAAAAACCGCATCATTAGTAAAGAGGTCATTCCTTTCCAAAACTTACTCCAAGTTACAAGAGCTATCGGAGCTGCATTTGTGATAGAATGGGGCTTTTGCTAACTTTTCCTCTAAACGATTGAATCACGTCACATCATTTAAAAGCAAACATGGTGGAGCTATGCACGTATCATAGGAGATTCTTTTCTAATTTGTGTCTCCCTCTATAGAAACACACAGAGGAAAGCCTCAAATGAGTAAGGAATCTCTCATAATACCTGCGTAGCTCTGCCATTACGCCTTGAACTTAACCCTTTGCGGTCGTGTGTCAGGTCAGGCCCGACATTGTAAAAAACCTATTGGAGTCGCATATCGGGGCTGAGCCGACACAAAAGTTTTGCTCTGCTGAGTCTCGTGTTGGGCCATCCCCGACAACTCCAGCGCATGCGCGCTCTATGGGTATTCTCCGGAACTTCTAGCAATTTCATTCTCATATAGTAAGGAGGTTGCCCACTGCACTAGAGGCATAAAAAAGAAAAATGAGACCGGAAAGAGTCAAAAGTCATTTTGTGAGTCTATGAGTGAATTTTGTGATTTTTCAGGATACTCATTGTCCTTTTCACTGATTTTTACCCAAGAATCAACTATTCATTCGCGTACAGCAAAAGTTAGCGAGAGCCCCATTACCTCTCTGATCTTCTGCAATAAAAGGCCTGAAACCGTACAAATTTCAAAATTAAAAGTGTTCCATTCATGACAGGCTTACTTTGCGCGAATTTTTTGTATTTCTTTCCTGCATAACATGACAAAAATACACAGTTCGAATAGAAAGGCCATAAACTTGATACTTCTGTTTGTACAGTAAAAACATTTCCGTGGTCGTAACCTAATTTACTTTTGAGTTTTTAATTTCCAAACGCCAAAACTTTGGAAGAAGTGCCTTCATTGCATCAACATCCTAAATTAAAGATTTTTTTGTTTTTTTTTTTTTAAATTATGAATTTTTTCTTATTTTTCTTTGATCTCATGAACAGAAATTCTTCAGGAAACAGGAGGATGGCTAGTTGTTATTTCTCCATTTCTGTTTTCCTTCTGGGACTAACAAGAATAAGAGTAAATTATTTGCAGATAATTACTGACACGTTATAAGTCTTAAAATTAACAGGCGTATAAGAAATACGGTGAAAGTTCATTGTGTAGAACCTCGGTCCTGCCCCGAAAAAATTTCCACTTAGGAAATTGCGGTCAGAGTATAAGAGGTTTCACAGAGCTGAAAAGAAATTCAACTTCACGAGATATTCCACTTAGAGAACGTTCCACTCAACAAACTTTCACTGTATGTACATGAATATGTTTCTAAACACTAAAAAAAAAACTTTTAGAATTAGAAAAAGTAAAAAATACTACATATAAATTTTTATAGCTAATCATATAAAGTATAAAATTTAACAGTCTCATAGGAATACTATGGATAATGAATATCTTGCAAAAGACAGGGAAGCTAAATACCAATGAAAAATAATAACTTACTGCACAAAATGACAGTAGATTTAAAAGTCTTGAAAAATTGACTGTTGAAATATTTGACAAAAATAAATTGTACTTGAGACTTAGTAGGGCAATGAATAATCATGAGTTGATGCAGTCTTAAAGTGACAATAGATGGTTTTGGTAAGTTGCTATGTCGATTCATTGCCAGTTTCAGTTCGAAACAAACTCCAGTTCTACGCATTTTTCCCAGAAGTTCATGTTCAAAACCAATCAGAAATGGATTCCAACAAGGCGTAACTCTCATAGTATACAAGAATATTAAAAACCAAATTGGCCAAATAACCATAAGAACAAGACAGACATGGGAACTAAGCCAAGAAGGGGGCGGATTAAACCCAAAACGATTCGATTGATCACATAATCTTCATCAGTCAGATATAAATATCGGTTTTATATAAAAATCGGATTTATATCCGACTGATGAAGATTATGTGATTAATCAAAATGTTTCGGGTTTTATTTGTCCCCTTCTTGTCTTAGTTCCCGTTTCTGTCTCGTTCTCATAGTATATAAGGACTCTTATTTATAAAAACTTTAAAATAAAAAAAAATAACAAAACATGTCGAGTCCAGTATCACAAAAAAGGTAGCATTACTTTTACTGTTCCTTGCCACAGTTTCCATTTGGAAATTCTCTTGAGGGATATTATGTTAAACTAGCTTTTGTTTGGAGTCAGTGTTTTTGGATCGATACATCAATTACTTACATTAAAAAGATTATAAAATAATGCAGAAAAAAAAAACTTAAAAATCAAAATTAGCAAGCTGCTACAGTCTTGAGGTAAGGTTTTATCATTTTGAAAAAGTCACGTACATTTTAATTTCAAAGCTGAAGCTACAGTCTTTCTACGCGAAAATTTTTCGGAGGATACAGGAAACATTAAAGGATAATGATAAAACCTACAGTCTAAATTATCCAAATTACAGTCAGTGCAGCTTCACTTTCGCAGTCTTAGTAATAACAGATATTTGGTGTTGAAGTAGTTCAGCCTAAGAAAAACGGAAGGAAATTCAGAAGAAAATGATTTTCCAGTCTTGTTGTTGCCATTCTTAAAGAAGGTGGTTTTCGTCTTTCAATCCAGAATCATTGATTTAAATTAGGATGAGCAAATTAACTTCTTTTGGTTGGTCAGTAAAAGTTGATGGAAGTTTTTTGCAATGGATTCCTGCAAATCAAGAGAAGCAAAGCCGTAGAGACAAGATGATGGAAAAGAGTAGAGGTGTTCGAGTATTGAAATTTTGGGTCGAGTCGAGTTTCGCCTATTTTTTTGAGTTTCAAGCTCGAGTTCGAGTAATCGCAATATTGCAAAACAGCAAATTAAATTCACTGAAACTGAAAGGCAAAAAAGCACTGAAAATAGTAAAACTGGTCGTTATACTATCATTCATTATTCAAAAAGCAAGAGAGAAAAAGGGAGGGAAAAAGTTCAATCTTTCGATCAAGGGCTTTTATCTTCATTTTAGTCAAAGATTGATGCTGCTTTGGTTGGAAGAAATTATGTAGTTGACTTTGAGGTTGATCAAGCTTTGCTTCCGACCATCTTCTTCTTTGCTTTGAATTTATCTAATTCTTCGAAATTCTTCAAGCTGTGTCCTCTATCCTCAATTTCGGAACAGAGTTGTGGATTTTGCATTTTTGTGTTTAACAGACTGTCAAATTTTTGCAAAATGAGCAATAAGAGATGCACAAATTCAGGCTGGATTGAACGAATTTCACAAACTTCGATTGTTCACGCGCAAATATGATTTTCAAAGACTCAGACTTTTTTTTTCAAAAGAATAAAAAAAAAAAAAAAAAAAAAAAAAAAAATGAAAAATTACTAAAATTTTTTTTGTTCGAGTCGCAATTCCAAAAAACTCAAAACTCGCATATTTTTTGGGTACTCGAACACCTCCAGAAAATAGAAAACAAACAAAACACAAATTAAAGCACAGAAAAGAATCGAGTGACCAAGGAAGCTCTCTCCGCTGCTAGACTAGGTACAGGCTAGAATAGGTAATCCATACAACATTCTACAATTTTCTCTACATAAAACTGAAAGTCCTAAAAATGTCCTGATATTGTTCAAATTTCTACTCTTTCTTAAGGTGATGCCATGCAAAACTTTCCAGATTTCAATCCGATAGATAGCGCCACTGCATCACTTTTGGGAATGTCGAATTTTCGGCATTTTAAACTGCAACCAAAGAAAAAATGCAGAATCCAAGAACGTCAGCACCTGTGAAAATTTTTAAAGCCCTAAATGAACAAAATTGGTTGAGAATTAACGCTGTAAATGATGAAGTTCATTTGGCCATAAGCATTGTGAGTGCAAGTGAGAGCGAGTGATAAATATATGTCTATCTTTCTCACTTGCTCTTGTTGACGCTTATGGGAATTTTTATATTTCATAATTTCCGGGTTTATTTTTGAGTATTTCGGCTTGAAACTTTCAAGATATCTTCCTGCAGTATGTTTTACAGGTGCTGATGTTCCTGAAATTTGTACTTTTGGCGTAAATTCATAAATTTCAGCCAAAATCTGTTGACTATCTGAACAGCACTAGTGATGCTATCCATTGGATTGAAATCGCATGGAATCACCTTAACACTTTATGAAATAAATACCAAAGAAAAAAAGTAAACAGTAACGGAGATGAAGAAAAGGAAAAAGGAAACTGAGAATTAACTCAGCTGGCAATATTCCAGACCGTTGAAACACTAAACAAGGAAAAAACTGAAAATTTATCAGAAAATGTAAAGGATGACAAACCTGAAATTTCACTTTAGAATCCAGAAAAGCAGCTCTGATCCAACTAATAATTTCTGAATGGCTTGGAGAACCAGCAGATCTAGAGTTATCATCCCAAAAATTGTTGGCGTCATTCTTAAGCCAGTTCAACCATCTCTGATTTACCTGCTCGGAAATGAAGACAGAAACCTCCGATAAAACTATCAGAAAATACGATGCACAGCCAGCAGGAATGACAGCTAGGTGGTTATGATGTTGAGTGAATATTTCTTTCACTGATGATTCTATATGCGGCTGAAAACAATCCAAGATTAAGACATTAGAGGAGGGTGTACGATCCATCCAAACGGTATTCACCCAGAATTTCATGATAGTTGTATCAACGGTGCCGTTTTGCTGATAAGTAACAACTATATCATCTGACGTTTGAGTGGGAGCCCCTGTGCCTTTGAGGACAAGCAACAGCGGTAACATGTTACCATTGGCTGTGCAAGAAAGAGCAAAACTACCTTCGATATTTTTAAAACTGCATTCTCTCAGTAGACGTTTGACTTTCTTGTCTGAGACTGAAAATCTCAACGCTGATTCATCCATTATTCCGATACGGTCTAGGGTCAATCCATTGTCTGACACAATACTCTGAACCGTTTCTATAAAGTTCAACTTACTGTCCTCGCATTTGCCAGGCAAAACAATGTTTGCGTGTGGTGCTTCTTGTAGCAAATGACGATACCTTTTACAGAATCTATTAACCCAGCCCTCGGATGCTTTGAAATTAGTTTTACCATAAATATTTTGATGCAATAGGGTACATTTTTTCCTGATGTTCTGATGACTTAGGGTTAAATTTTGATCAAATTTTTTCAAAATCCATTCAAGTAATCCTTTGTCTAAAACAGAGTTTGAGGTGACATTATATGTCGAACACCATTTGCTGAACCAGTTTTGAGATAGTTTCACATCAAAGCCATTCTTCAGCATTATTTCTGATGCCTTCTGCAATAACTCTTTTTTCGAAGGTTTCAAGTCTTTCTCCACATACCATTCCCATAAGGCTTTGCTCGTACTATCTTTCAGTGCAGATTTATTTGAGCTGGAGAATTGGTTCAGTGATTCTTTAGACCAGTTATAGATTTGCTTTCTAGAAATGCCAAGAATGGAGGAGACATACTTCTGAGACCAACTTTCTGCTAACTTGACAACTTCCATTTTTACAGCTTGTGGATACTGGATATTTTTTGTAGAACCATCAAACAACCTTTTGTAATACTCCGAAAACCATTTGCTTCCATTCGATTTGGATCGTTCTTTAATTTTTGTGACTTCTTCCTGGACGTCGTTTCTACTTATTCGTCTGCCATTCTTTCTTGTCAATTCGAGCCACTGAGCAAAATCAGTCTCCTGCACAGTTGATTCTGTTTTTATAGGCTGTTTCCTGTCAGGCACTTTCTCTGCTCCTTTCATCCAGCTCGACACCGTTGTTGGATGAACTTCGTACTGAGCAGCAGAGGCAGTAAATGAGTGATTCACAGCAAACGCAATGACTCTCTCTTTGAATTCCGGTAGGTATCTTTTGCCTCTCCGACAAATTTTTGCTTCTTTGCTGACTGTGGCTTTCTCTTTCGATAGCATCTGCTTTCTTTTCCCAGCATGTAACTTAGGAGGACTCGGTTTTTTAGGAGGTTCTTTCATAATATTCTCAAATTCATCAAACAAAGATACAGCTCTATCTAGAGAAAACAAGTGTTCGTCAAAGTCTGGTAGATCCAAATCGAAAGTCTGAAACAAAACGGGAAAAAATAGGATTGATTAGGTTCTAAAATAAGTAACTAGGGTGAGTTACAAAAAAAAGAAGCAGACCAGAGGTGACTTTTTTCTTTTTTACTTTCTCACAACTACCGAAGTTAGAAATTGAAACAGTATTGCGACGGCGCAGATGTCTGTCTGTCTGTGTCCCAGCATAACTTTTGAACCAATCATCCATAAGCATCCAAATTTTGCAGAGAAGTTGCTTTTACCATTTCCCAGGGAGGATTCTTTTGTTTTTTCGACATTTAAAACTGTAGGCAAGTTACGGATGATGGAAGGTTTCCATTAAAATCAATGGGAAATAAGTGGGTAAAATGGGGGAACATAGGGAAAAATTGGAATGTATCAAATATAGCTGTTTGAATTTTGATGGAAATTTGTAAAAACATTCTGCAACCAGCCTACTGTAAAATTAACCTCTTAAGGGGTCTGGGGATCTCCGCCAGAATAATTTTGATGTGAGAAAGTGTTCGCAGGGTATTTTCCTACAGTTTATTTTTTATAAGAATATGGCATCACCACAAATTTGTAATAAGATACACATTTTTAGAAAAGAAGACCATAAAGTGTATAAAAGAGAGATTGAATAAAACATCTGTCTTTTTGATTTTTAGAATAAAGTGGTGAGTTTCTATAGAGAAGGGAAGGGAAAAGGCATAGATGAGCCACAACAAAAACAAAAACAAAAAAAAAAAAACAAAAAACAAAAAAAAACAAAAAACCAACAAAAAAAATTAAGAAAAATGAGGGTCCTAAGAGTATGGATTGCAAAACTTCCTTGCCTTTAGATTCTATTGAAAAAATCTAAGACGAGTTCAACCGGGGGATTTCTTCGTTTTTAGGGGTCATCTACAATTTTTAAGGAGCCGAAGTGATTTTTTTGCATACTTATCACAGCGCATGATGTTTCATTGAAAAGAAAACACGCGAATGTAATGTTAGTAAATAAGCCCAGATAATTAAGGAAGAAGTTATAGAGTAACTGTAAAGAAGTAAATCAATTTTCTCTTATTTCTCCACACGCTTTTGGCGTTTTTTAAGGAAAACATCAACTTCAAATTTTTTCGCGGCAATTTGTTGGATCTTTTTTATTTTACGGAATGTTTCAGCAGATTGTGCAGTTCAATTCTAATTTTATAGCTAACTATTTACATGAACTCAAGCCACCTCCCCCTTCCATAAGGGGTGGCTTTCACCTCGGTGAAAGAGGCGATTTTTACGAACTACCTCGCCAGATTTGCCGGATAGTCGATTACGCAGCAACTTTCGCGAAATTTGCCAGTTCCCGCAGAATTTCGCAAAAATTTGCTTAACAAAATTGAACCCAAGTGGTCACGACTGTACTCCTGTGAGGATCAGATCGCGATACGACCGTTTCAAAAATTTCTCAGCATTTCGCAGCCGCAAAATTTTCCAAGCTCTACCGGCATGAGCATGCGGGCGAATATTCGATTAGGAGCCACGTTTGACCGAAGCAACTGTTTTTTAGGCGCCAACACCAAATTTTTAGGCGCAATTCGCGAGTGGCCCCCGGGGAAGCAGCAACACTGATCTCGCCCAAAGTGGCAACTTCTTTTTCTTTGGGTCGCGACAAAGCAACATCCAACAGCTCCAAGGTAGACTGTTGAGCAAAGATGTTGATGTCCGTAGTCAAGCAGAATGAAGTATAATTGTTTTGGTCGTTGGTCAACAATCAACGTAGGAGTCATTGGATACTGTTCCCCGATGTTATTTTGTTGAGTCCCCGAAAATAAATTCGTCCACCGTGCGATCGGCTAGTGCGTGGTCTCTGCTGTCTCTGGGAGATGAAGTACAAGGGAGTTGAGATTTTTTATGAGTGGTCTGCGGCAGGAAGTGTTGAGAACCACTGGAGTACGGAATGAATGTAAAAATATTTGTGCACTGATGCTGGTGCAATCAGACCAATCCAGGGTAAAATGTGTTCAAGAGCATTTTTTTTTGGTGAGAAACTGAACAAAAATTTTAATTACCTCTATCAAATCAAGATCAGCAGTTTGAAGTTCCGTCCTTGTCTTAATTAAGCTGCCACTCTTCAACCAGCGCTGTCTCCACCTCCTGTACCACCCATCGCTGGCCTGATAAAAATTTACAAATCAAAATGTTCACAGAAAAGAAAAAAGGAAAAAAACACATTTGAGATGGGTTAGTTGCAAACTTTTTCCATAAGCAAGACTATATTATACAACCAAATGAAGCAGTAATACTTCTGTGAAGTTATAAATCATGTTAGGAAAACAATGAGAGCAGTAAATAAAAAACTTTGGAATCCACTATTTAACTAGACAGGACTTGATTCAGGGGATTCCAGGAGAAATTTGTCCAGATTTCAATCCGATGGATAGCGCCACTGATTGCTTTTGGGGAAAGTCATGTTTTTGGTATTTTAAATTGAAAGCAAAGAAAAAACACAAAATCTATTAACATCAGCACCTGCAAAATTTTGTTATGGATTTATTTAGCATCAAACGAGTAAAATAACTTTAGAATTAAAGACGTAATTGTTAACTTCATTTTGCCATAAGCTTGCCCCCCCCCGTTCAGCCCAAAAAGTGGGAAAAGAGGGGAGAGGAAGGGGAAAAGCAAGAGCGAAAACTAGAAAAGGGGGTCATTAGGGGTGAAAATCCAACACCCCCCCCCCCGTTCGCGAGGGCTGGATCCCCCACTGATGTCTATCTGCCTCACTTGCACTCATTGAGGCTCGTAGGAATTTTCGTATTTCATGAATCCCGGCTTTATTTTTGAGTATTTTAGCTCGAAACTTTCAGGGTATCTTACTGAAGTATGATCGCAGGTAAGAACATTCCTCACATTAGTGCTAATAGAGTAAATTTATTTATTTTAGCCAAAAACTTTTGTCCTACTGAGCAGCGCGATGAAGTGTCCTTGGTTCCAACTAATCGACCCTGAAATCATCTTATGAGTTATTTTGCAAGTCAATGGTTTTTGCAGCAGAAACTTTTCCTAGAAACTTTCAGGGTATCTTTCTGAAGTATGCTCGCAGGTAGTGACGTGCCTCACATTTGTAAATTCATCAATTTTAGCCAAAAACTGTAGTCTTATTGAGCAGCGCGACAAAGTATCTACAGTTCAAACAGATCGACCCTGGAATCATCTTAAGAGTTATATTGCAAGTCGATGTTTTTTGCGGCAGAAAATTTTCCTGAGCAAATGAACTAAACTAACCTTAAAATGTTGAACATTTGCTTGAAGATAAATTGTTTGAGCATAATTTTGAATGTCACGTTTGGTGAGGCACTGATCGTTTTTTGTACTACTTTGATACCAAATCCAAACTTGTTTATCTAATGTGGCGTGACTCAATTTCATCCCTTGATGCCCCTGCAAATAAAATGAGAAGAGAAGTTAGCTTGTCAATCCGAAGCTCGACCTTTGTACTTAATGCAGGTACTTTTCAATTGCTAGAGAGTAATCTATAAAAGCGGCACCAATAACCATATTGGACTAAAGCAAGACCATTTAGAGTACCAGGTTCTGACAAGAAGCGATGCTTGCTTCCAAACTGCATCAAAAGGCATCAGTGAGCGGTTGAGTAGCACAGAGTTTCCAATCGTTGCTCCATTTGTGTGTTGACTATTGCGTTGCCTTATCTTTCACTTTTATTCAAATGCTCATCACCTCTCCAATTTGCATCTCTGTGCTTTTTACTGGCCATTTTTCCAAGACATAAAATGAAATATAAATGAAAAATAAATAAATAAATTTAAAGCGATAGATAAATTAAGAAACAATCTGATGAGCAATTGCGATTAAGCTTTTCAATGACACTGTTCACTCTGCAAAAATACAGCTGGTTCCCCACCACCCATTCCTCAAGTCCAAGATGTAACTGCGGATTTTTTTCTAGGAGCTGTGACTCCCTCACGATCATATTATTGTATGGAGGAGGGGATAGAGGGTCTATTTTCAGAAAGCAGAGAGATATGATTATGATAAATTTTGGCCGTAAAAGGCTGGTACAGAGCCCCTACCCCTCCCCCAATGCTTGACAACTAAAATCAACAAATTAGACAATTATTTCCTTACTGAACACCCATGCGATACCATGCTCTGCTGCTGATCCAAAATCCTTTTGATGTTCCGGGAAATTTAAAAAAAAAAGGTGCGCCTGATTCCGTTAGTTTTGCCAAAATGGAGGGTCTTTAATAGAGATACAATTCACAGATAAATTCAAATCTAAATGACTTACTCTTCTTATTTTGGTCTTGGCTTCAGAACTATTCCCTTCATCTTCCATAATTGGACGAGTGACATCAAACTGAGGGCCCGACTCTGAAACTGACAAAATAAGTTGGACAAAGGATATAAATTCAATATTTTCTTCTCCTTTCTTAGGTGATGCCTCTGATCACATCTCAAAAGACCTGTCTTCAGAATAGGGTAACAAAATTTGTGGTTTCAAGAGCGCTCAGTCACTGGTTATTTGGCGTAAGGCACCGTATCGTACTGTACTAGTGTAAAGATGCTCTTAGTTTCTTCAGGCTAATTAATTTCTGCATAGAACAGAATGGAACAAAATGGAACTAGATACTCTAGGTAGAGATAGAGTCCCCATATGTAGAGAGTTAAGACAAGAGAAATCATGGGCGCCGCCATTGGATGCGATTTTGCACATTTGTTTACATTTTGAGGCCGTTCTTGTGTTTTGCTCCACTGCAAAGATTACAGTTCCGCTAAGTTTGAAACGATGTAATCTTTCCCTGCTTTTGTTGATCGACATGTATTAACGCTTTTTAATGATTCTTTTGAGATTTATGGACATTCTTGTGGTGCATAATGATTAAAATTAACTAATTTGAACTTGGGGTTGGAAGTTACATCTCATTGGAACGATTGGAACTGCAACGGAGCAGTTGCAAACTTTTGCAACAGGCTAATTTAAAGTTCAACATGGGATAAAACCCTGTAAAAATAGCGATGGGCGCACTAAAAAATCACGAAATTTACTCCCAAACTCATACAATGCATTCAAACGCAAGACCGCAACAGTGGCCATTGCCGCCTGACTCTTATGGCAACTATATGCTTCTTCTTGTGTGGTGCGGCGAGAGCACCGCGTGAGGATGGAGCTGATTGAGATAAGGAAACCCAATCTATGGCGACAGCAGCCGCCATTACAGTCTCGCGTTTGAAAACATTTCATGTGTTTGGGAGTGGATTTTGTGATTTTTTGGTCCGCTAATCGTCAATTTTTCAGGTTTTCACCCTACCAACAGCTATTCACAAGCCTGTAGCAAAAGTTTGCAACAGCTGCATTGGTGGACAGACTCATCAGAATTGTTAGAGTTCCATCCCGTTCCGATGAAACTTCCCAAGTGCGACTATCCGCAGGTAAAAATAAATTGACAGATCTATTCCGATTCCGAAAAAAATAATTAAGTAGCCTTTAGCGGCCAAGGAGACATAATTTCAAAATGATTCCCGAGGTTCTTGACGAGCCATTTGAGAAACCCAATCAGTTTTTTGCAGGTCTGTATCCAGGTCATTCAATAAAATTAGCATGGAAGGTAATTTGGGGCTGCATGAAAGCATGAATGTTGTTGTTTCCAAGAAAGGAGTGAACACCACACCCACAAATGTTAATGGTAAAAATTTCAAATCAAACCCTGGTCCCTCTGAAACTAAATCGTGATAACGAAAAGATAAGGGTACGGAGAAGGGTTAACGGTTCACAGATAGGTGAATGACCGAAAATTCATAGTAAGAAGTGCCCGGAAGAACAGGTCAGTAAAAGCTCCAGAAACTTATGAAATCATCTTAAAATAAAGTTGTAAGGTTCCAAAGGCTCACCATCAATTAAAATAGAAGTTACGTTCGCGTCCCATTATCTGGATCCGCAGAATCCTGACTTTCTAATTTTACTTTTTACTTCATCACTTTCGAAATTGCTTTCAAATCAAAATATACAGATACTTAATAATAATGTTATTATTATTCTTCATTCAGTGATGCAAGACGGGTTACTAGAAAAAGAGGTGTGGCTCAGGGGAGCAAGAGGGGAGTAAGCATGTGAACAAAAAATGGTTTTCCTTCTTGAAGAAGCCAAGAATTTTATACTTTTGGAGGACAAAAGTATTAAATGAGCAAAGTTTTTGAAAGCTTTAGCTTTCCATCCGGTGACAAAAGTAATGAGGTGAGACAAATTGAGGACAGAGGGAATTTTTGAAACTTTTTTCCCCGCCCATTTCTCTAGCATTTCCCGCGAGGGAGATATTTTTTCCCGGCGCCACGCCGAAGTCGCACAGTGGAAATGCGTTGGGCATGGCATGGGCGAAGATATTATTTTCGTCCACTCCATGGGTTGGGTAGGTACGTAAAATGCAAAAAAATCCGAGTGATTAGGGGCTTCGAATAACTTAAATGCAGAGTTCACCTAGTTGCAGGGAGCATATTCTTTGTTTAGAGTCAAGTTATATTATTGTTCACGACCATCTCAGAAAACAGTAATAATTTATCGTATTTCGTGACCATTTATATTTGAAAACACCCTTGTTTTGTTCACTGTGCGTTAGAAAGGGTTCACGCGGTCATCATCAAAGGGCATTGTTTCCTAATCCTATGCGGCGCTTTCGTGTCTGGAATGTTGTGTCTGCGATCCTGTCTGGCTTCTAGTTCGCGCGTTTTCTGTCTGGAATTCTTTCATCTCGTATCGGATTGCATTTTCCTAAGCAGACTTTTATCTTTGATTTTATTGTTTACCTTCCATTATTTACTGTGATTTTGGTGCCGTAATTTTGTAATTTTTCCTGATTTCATTCAAGTGTAGTGATTGTGCTGCATCGTCTAGGAAGCACGTGCGTTAAAAGTTAGTTGTCATTATTGTTTCCTCAACTCTTTGATTAGCTTAACTTTGGATAGGAGTCAATGTTTCCTCAGTTTAAAAGCTATTTTCTATTTTATCTCTTTTCACCGTAAAAGCAAGTGACATTCCCTGTCTCTAGCTCCATTTCCATTCCTAGAAACATTGCACTTTAGTTAGGAAGCCCATATCAGAGACATACCTTTCCAATTCTTATCTCTTCGAGGTAAACCCACTTCTGTGTCTGGCAAGATAGCACTTTCTGTGCTTTTGAACTCTGACTTAGTACCTTAAACTTTCTTTACAATTTACTTTATTATAGTTGAGATTATATTGCTGTCTGGAGGAGTCTTATAGATGTGCGTCGTGGGCCCTCCCTATGCTGAAAGTTGGACAGCAAACTGCTGAAACAACCATGGACTATAATCTGTTCATTTGTCTCTCTCTTGTTTTCTATTTTTCATTATGTCTCTCATTGGTTATCTGCATCATTTCCTAGAATTCATTTGGAAACCTTGTTTCCAATATAGTGCATTAACTATATGACAGCACACTGTAGAAGTTATCATGTAATCGTTGGTGTCACAGAAAGGAATCAAATATTTTCTGTTCATCATTTGTAGCTGTTCAATGCTGATTGTCAAATGTCAGCAGCAGAGACAGCATTGCTTTTGCAACAGATGAACTCATCAACATTCTCAATATTATTTTTTCCGGTAGGTTCCAAAGAAATCAGGTCTTGTATTGAATGTGCTTGAACATTTCTTTATACAATTGACTGTCATCGCATGAGATCAATTCAGTTTCTTCTAATTTTTTCAGAAAGTATCATGGACTCAGAAGCAATGTCTAAGGTTGAATTTGGTGACAATAACTCCCATGAAGTGGCAGACTTAGGAGTGGAGAATCTAACTCACGAGGAGCTGTTGGAAATCACTCGGAGAACTGTCAATGATATTGTGGCAGCTGATCAGTATTTGAAAGCACTGCCTCAAGATGTAACTTTAGATGAAGTAAATTCTGCCATTGCCGTTCATTATGGGCAGTCAATTACAATATTTGTTGATAGGAACGATGGCACCAGACTCTCAGTAACTGTAAGTAAAGTTAGAGTTGTTTATTTCTTCAAAGGCCTGATCTGGGATTCTAAAGTTTCATAGAATGGAGCGTACAAAAATTTACTGAATCAGTGAACCAATTAAATTTGACAGAGATAGCTCATGACACCTTATTAAGGCTGATGAAAATCAGGAGACTTATGAAAGATCCGGGTGTTCATGAGGCTAGGAGGGTGATTATGAAAGATCGTATCGGAATCCTATCGAGTCGATGATGGAAAGTCTTATGGGTGGTGTCATTATGATAGGTTCCATTGCAACAGAAACTCTTCCATCTCTGCAGAAATTCACCGATGACGCCTGAGCTATCAGGCTACCTTTCCTTCAATTACAGTGGCTCCTAAGATGACTCCATAGTCGATTAGTTCAAACCGTGGACACCATGTCGCGCTGCTCAAATAGTCAACAGTTTTCGGCTGAAATTGACTAATTTACTCTAAAAGCACAAATTTTAGGAACGTCAGCACCTGCGAGCATACTTCAGAAAGATACCTTGAAAGTTTTAAGCTGAAACTTTCAAAAACAAAGCCGGAAATTATGAAATATAATATTTCCCATAAGCCTCAACAAGTAAGTGTGCGTGAGGCAGATAGACATCACTGGCACTCTCTCTCACTCACTAATCTTACGGCAAAATAAATGTCATAATTACGGCTTTAATTCTGAACCAATTTTGCTCATTTTGGGCTCAAAAAATCCATAAAATTTTTTTGCAGGTGCTGACCTTGGATTTTGAATTTTTTCTTCGGTTTCAATTTAAAATGCCAAAAACACGACTCATCCCAAAAGCGACCAGAGGTGCTATCCATTGAATTGAAATCTGGAAAAGTTTTGCCTGGAATCACCTCTAATGGATTCAATCCATCACTGCAAACCGCCATTTTGTCTACCAATGCTTGGAGTTTGACTGACTAATAGACTAATAGCACTTTTGTTTACAACCAGAATTTTCCCTATCTTTCTTCATGAAAGTTGTACTGACAAAAATTCAATACTTCAATAATTTCTGTAGGCGGGCAATCCAAGATTGTACCAGAAAACTTTGATTTAATCAATAGAGCCAAATCAATTAGGGTCGATTGTGTTTATTCAATGTTTGTCAAGATTGGTGTTTAGCCCTGATGTACGCCTACTCGAACAATTTGAGCTGTTAAATTCAGTCTTATGAAACCTATTTGATGCATCTCGAGGGGTCTCTCTATCTGCGAATTTAAAAGTGCTAATTGACTGCTTGAGCCAATGGGCTTCTTTGATCTATGTCATCCATACATCGAACTTGACCTATTGACTTCAAGGCAGCTCATTGGCTCAATTAGTTTATTCACGCTTTTAAATATGCAAGTGGAGAAACCCCTTCCGGTTTCTTATTGGCTGTAACTTCCCATAAGCCTTAGATACTTTTTGATCCCCTTGATAATAGTTGGGTTTTCAATTTTATCTCTAGTCTCTTCACCTTTCTTTTCAAATTTTTTTTGCAGGTCCCTCAGAGAGATTCTACTGTTTTAGATTTAAAGAAGAGGATTCAAACCACAACAATGCTCTATCTGCGACGAAAGAACATTCGCACGAAAGTCAGTTGGAAATATATCTGGCGCACCTATCATCTCTCCTTCAACGGTACCAAACTAGAGGATGACTGCTCAAAATTACATCAAATTGGCATCGCACATCACAGTGTCGTGAAATTTATAAAGAAACTTCGCAAGAAAACGCTTGCGGAGTAATCGGCCACTATGTGTTTGAAAGTTCTGTGCTGTGTTCCGTAATGAGTCGTGAAATGTGCTAAATTTGTTGACAGCTCAGCTGCCTCAGTTCCTGGCTTGCAATCTTCAAGTGGTGCTTTGCCTTCGGTGTGTTTTTTACGAAATGGAAGTGTGTTCTCTAATCTGATGTATTCATCTTTTTTGTATTAATTCATGATATGCATGCAAGCCAGTCAAAAATTTATAACCATTTTGAAATAAGTATAATTTTTGAAGTGCAATCGCATCACTCCCTGTCTGCTGAAGGATTATTTTGTCTGTAAGTACTCTTTTAATATTCATTTTCTTCGTTTTTGGAAAGATGTAGTGAAATTGACCAAAAGTCCCTAGATTAATATGGTAGTAACTGCAGCCAGTAGCTTAGTTTTATGTGAGGCCTCTTTACCTCGGTTCACTAACTTAGGTCAGGTCTAACGCAAGTTGTGACGAGCGCCTGAACGATTCAGTTTTAATTCAATGCTGGCTCGACTCGACGCGGGTTGGAATCTGAGTCAGTTAGGCGAACTCGGGCTGACACTTGCGCCGAAACACCGCAGAGTTGAGAACTCTAATTGATCCAGCATGAATGTCATCAAAATAAGCGAGGTTAAACATGCATGGTATGGCCTGCACATTTTTCAAAAATGTAACCAAACAGAGTAGAGGGGGGATGTGCTCCTGGATCCACCATTGGCTAAGAAGTACATAAGTAACTAAAATGGTGTAGAAATATTCCCATTGATGATTTGTCTGTGTGAATCAAAGATCACATAAATATCAGTTGAAGACTTCCTCGGTAAAAGGGGATAAACGCATATATCCTCTTCTCCCAGAGAATCCAGAATTAGAATCCTTGCATTGTCAGAAACCTATACACATATAGTTTATGTATGTTTGAAGAAAATTTGTGCAGTTAAAAATTAATCTACTTGATAAAGTCTCTAGATTAGTTGGTTTTTATCAAAACTTTTCGAATTGTGAAAAAACATGATCAACCATTTAAGTACTTAGGCCAATGATTCAAAATAGATCTATTTACATTTGAGCAGATAAAACATCATTACTGATAACGAAAGTGCTTCCATAGAGACGTGGCGTAGCCAGAAATTTTTCTGGGGGGGGGGGTCCGAAAATTGTCAAAGATACTAATTTGGCCAACTTTGTCTGAAAACGCAAAAAATTACCCTTTTTCAGGACAAATTTTGATGTCAGGGGGGGGGTTTACAGACCCCCATGAACCCCCCCCCCCCCCTTGGCTACGCCCCTGCATAGAGAGTATTAAAACTACACATCGGCATAGCCAGGAGGCCCCCCCCCCTCAACACCCAACTTTGACCTACAAAAGGTAATTTTTTGCAATCATGTCTGAAAATCTTAGTAAGCGGCTCGTGAAATTCGGCATCCATGGTTTTTGCCATTTACGCCTATGCTAAAATTTCGCTTTACTGTAAGTTCATTGAGCCTCCTGAAGATCGATTAATTTATCTAGATTTAAATGAGATAATACGTTGTTGCCATATTTCACGATCTGCCATTGATACCATGATACATTTTGTCGATTTGTCTGTACAATCTAGCAATTACGCTTCCATGGACATAAAAAAAAAACAAAAAACAAAAAACAAACAAAGCTGCTGAAGAAGATGCTGCAAGCAGCGATTTAACAGATGATTGACATGATTTTTAATGTGACTTGTCTTCATGTATTGACCTAAAATACAAGGAAAAATGCACAAAGCTTTGTTTCCTTCATTCCTTTTTTTTCAAAATTAAAAAAAATAATAACTTTCACCGAAAACTTGAGGAAAAGGTGTTCGCCGGTAAAATGGGATATAATAACCCGTTTCACAAAATGTGTAAGAGACAAAAAACCATGCTTGAACCATGCTTTTTGTTCTTGAATGTTTGGCCGTTTCAAAAATCTTCACATTCTCATGATTGGTCAAAAACACAAGAAAATACAACATTTTAAAACTTTCAAAGGCGTTTTTCTCAAAACTACATTTTTCGCTACATCCCCTTTTACCGAAGAAGTCTTCAAATGAGATGTGTGGCAATGCCTTTTATATAAATATATACTCTTATCAATAATCTTTGTCTCGATTGGTTGAATCGCTGATGGATTGTAGAGAGCCATTGGAGATCCGCAAAAAGGCAGCACTGCTTTTTGAACGAAAGTGCAAGCGATCTGACATCGCTGCAGACTGCCGTCCATTATCAGTGGAGGCAGGCTGATGCTGCACTCTAGCGAAATGAGTTTGAAGCTAAGTTTCCAGCTTCCTCAAATGGCCAACAGAGAACAGCACTCAACAGCACCTATACCTGAGTCAGTCGTGTATAAGTCCCATCATTGATTGTCATCTCCCTTCCTACCGGACCCATGCCATGTCGTAATTAACCTTTTCAAGGTTTCAACAAGTTCGGGACCAATTTTCTCGTCATTCCTAACATCGCCCTACAGAGCGCTGTGGAAACCTATTATACTTTTACATGCCCCTAATGTATCATTGTTCCGTATCCGGAAGTTATTTATTGTCTTAAAATGTAAGCATTCAAGCAAGAAGTAAGTTATTATTGTCAGAGGTCCGGTGGCGGCTTGTGAAATCTAGCAACAATGTATTTACCTTAGTGTTAAATCGATTCCAGGAGGGAAAACATTGCTGCCCCAAGAAGCGATTGTTTTACTCAGGCTTAAGGGGGGTTAGTACATTGTTGTCAAATTGCATGAGCCGTTACGGTAGGGATCAATCTGATACATTTAGGTATATGCTCGCATTATAGCTTTTCAATCAGTGTGGAGATTAATATTGTAATCCCACACCGATTACGTCCTTATCGATCAATACCGACCTATCTTCGGAGGCTGATATTTTAAAAAATATCGGCAACACCCCCCCCCCCCCCCCCCCCCCCCGAAATTCCGAGCGTCATTGCCACCATTCGGTCGAGCCCTTAAAATCGGTTCCTTTAACACTCTCACCGAAGCTCTTGGTGTGAAACTCAAAATTAAAGTTGACATTGTACGCATCTCTTGACGCCTAAGTACACCGATATCATCAAAAATTCGCAAAAATAAAATTGAGAGTATCTTCGTCCAGAAACCCAAAATATCGCGAAGCTGAGGGCAGGTTGAAAAATTGGTCAAATTTCGGTGGTGATTCCCAGTGACGTTGCTTGAAAACTGGCAACGTTGTAATTTATCCATTTAAACCCATTTAAAATCTCAAACTAGGTGTTCGATTTACACCTTCAAATTCGACCTTTTACATAGGTTTTAAACAGAAAAATTCTACCTTGCCAAATTGCAAGCTACGCAGCCGGTGATTTCACCTTCGTGGCTCCGTGTATTGTGTAACATATCGATGTATTTTGAGTATAATAGTAAAAGAACCTGTGATAAATAATTAATTGAGCCCTAAAGGGCTCAATGGAACGTCCGAACAATTGACATTCTTGTGTTGATTCAAATGGGAGAATCGGAGAACACTGCGAATCAATGGTTTACGAGATCAATAGCGGTTCGTGCAATCTGGTAATCTTGATCTTTTGCCATTTAATTCAGTTAAAAAAATAAATTTCAAGATGAGTAGATTGCCTCCCCAAGAATCGATTATTTTACAAAGGTCTACATGGAGGTAATACGTTGTTTCCTCATCGTATGACCCGCCCATGTTTCAGCGAGACTCCATTTTTCCGATTTTCTACGACTTTTCTCGATTGAATCTTCTTGGGATGATTATTTTTCTCACGTGGTGCCACTTTTCCCCCGAAAACTTAACGGAACTTCAAGTTGTTTTTCGCAATCGGCACCAATATGGGGGCCGAAATAGTAACCAAATGAGGCCGTTACTTGAAGAAGGGCCCATAAAGCAACGGATATGCTCTTTCTGAGAAATCAGCCCTGTGATGGAATATACTTTTATTTAAAAAGCGCACCTCTTGTTTTATGTACCCTTTCCCCGGAAATGGTCTCAAATCCTGAGGAGTCTTTATGTTGACACTTGCTCCTTCCACTGCCATAACTTTACATTGCCCCTCTGAAGGTTAGCCCGGAAGGGGAGGTGCTAAACACCCCCTCCCCCTGCCAGTACGCTTCCTCCCCCCTAGTTCCACTTAGGATTCATCTAAGTTCAGAAAGGATTTGGAGATTTTGAGTGTGTGGTTTAAGTAAAGGCCTTACCTTATTCTTTCGTAGACGGGCGCAACTTGGTGAAGTATCAGAAGGGGTTGGGGAGGGGGGGGAGAGGTTGGGGTCTCGTCCTCAACTCATCTCATCAGCGGAAGAGCGATATTAATCTATCCCAAGCGTGCTTTTAAGCAAGTCGAACGGCATGGTTCCAAACGAAGCATGGAACCGAGGGTTGAGTTTCGTCGGTAGAAAGGTAGTTGTAAATGCCTTGCAGGTTGGCTTTAAACAAAATATGCGCGTGATAAATTAATGAATGGCACAAGCACAGCTGGTCTCCCTATGCTCTCTACGAGTTGGTACGATGCTCAGCAGAACATTTGGCCGAAACTGAAGTGAAATTGAGTGAAGTGAGTGAACTCTCCCAGTAGTGTTGCCATTCGTTTCTGAAATTATCCGAATTTTACATTCAGTCAAATGGGATAACTCGGATAATTATCCGAAAAATGGCAACACTGCTCTCCAAGGTTGCCTGATAGTACGGTACGGCGCGGCATAGCGAGCATCTATGTGGCAACGTTGTGGGTTGCCTTTCGATCATTCAAACCCCATGCAAACGGTCGAATCCGTCATCTAGGCCTGCTGAATCTTCCACAACACTCCGTATTCTTCTGCAATCCCAAATTTTTTTTGCCGCACTAACTCTGTTTTGCTACACTTTTCGCAAAAAGGTTGGCACAAAACTGTTAATTTTTGCCACAATTTGCCAATTTTTTTTAATTTTTGCCACAATTTGCCTCTAATTTTCTATTTTGCCACTCCGATCACGCGACCCGAGATTGCCGAATAGGGCATATTTTGCAGGCCTGCCGTCATCCGATGACGTTACCTGCCAGTTTAGTGGCGCGGTGGCTCGTGCAATTTGGCAACAATAAAGTCTCGTCTTTTTGAATCTGTAGGTGCAACAACCGATTGTTGGTGAAGCATTGCTTCAATATCAAATCAATATGGCTCTTGCTAAATTTTGCTACAAGCGAATGAATGTGTAATCCTCAAGTAAAATTCAGCAAAAATTACGGAGGACACATGAAAAAATTACGAAATTCTCACACGGACTCAGAAAATGACTTTAAGGGGAGTGGGACATCCTATCTCAGCCCATGTTAAACCATCAATGTTTAAGGAACATTTTCTGTGGAACTACTCAACCGATTTTCAAAAACTTTAGCTTGTTTGATTCGTGTTGTTACCCTCTTCACTTTAACACGGGGTTTTTTGAAAATCTTGAATTTTGAGAATTTTACGATCTTTTGAAATTTGGTTCCAAAAATGCATTATTTTTTGGTACTTGAAAATTCACAAAAATTCAGGGAAACAAAATTTTGAAAAAAGCCCGTGTTAAAATATGCAGGGCACTATGACGAATCAAATGAGCTAAAGTTTTTGAAAATCGGCCCAGTGGTTGCTGAGAAAATGTACCTCTTGTGTGAAAAAACACAAACTCGGGGAAAACACAATTTAAAAATTCCGGAAAAAACACTTTAAATGCAAAATGCACTTAACACTGTTTTTCTTTTTTTAATGAAATTATTCTTACAGAGTAGACTACTCATCAAAAATAAGTGAACTTGGTCTTAAATTAAAGCTGATGATATATGGAACAACTTTAGCTGAAAAAATGAATTTTTAAAATTTTGACCGAAATCCATGTCCCACTCCCCTTAAAGTTTAAGACAGGAAAGGCGGAGCTACGCACGTAGGTACCAGGGCCGTAACTACCTATGGACAGTTGGGGCAATGCTCCGGGACCCCCGATGAATTCTGTTTATTTTATTGGGAATCCCTCCACAATCCTATTCACCTAATCAAGAAATGGAGAGCCCCCTAGATGAACAGGTCTGCTCGTAAGCCTATTTTCCCCATTTAAAATAACATTGTGGATGCCCCGGAAGAGCAGAGGGGAAGTTTCGGGAGCCCTTTGCTTTTTTGGCGTTAGGAAGCCCCCTGGGTGAACAGGTCTGCTCGTAAGTCCATTTTCCCATCAAAAATAACATTATGGATGTCCCGGAAGAGCAGAGAGGAAGTTTCGAGATCCCTTCGCCATGTTGGCGGTAGGAAGCCTCTGAGATGACCCGGTCTGCAAAAACGGCAACCATGAAATTCAGTTTTGCCAGATTTGAGGTTTGAGACCTGTGGCGAAGCGTGCATTCTAGCAGCGTTGCATTTGGCTCATTAAAACCCACGATAACTATCGAACAATCGAGGGATCGGCGCGATGACCATCGAATTCGACCTTTTTTTCGGGTTCGAATGGACAAAATGCTATGTCGCCAGATAGCATGCTCTTCCACTGTTTACGGTCTAATAAGTGTACTATATGGCAACGCAGATGCAATCTCCGTATATTTTCAGAGGTTCCGAAACCCATAGTCCGCAGTCGGGGCGTTATTTCGAGGAGGGCAAACGGTAGCGAGTCCCCTCTCGCTTCTCTCGGGTGGCCGTCAACTTTATGATTATCGATTTTTCAACGGTTTCGAACGGAATTTAAAGGGTCTCTAAGGCCCTATCTCCCTTCTGAGGTGGAAACTACTTAACTACTGAAATGACACGATTCGAGCCGGATAAAAGTGTTTTCTTCCCGTCATAGATTGTCAATATCTTTGAATATGAACGGACAACTGAAAATAGAGGCAGCCGTTGAACTTTCTTAAATAAGTGTTTTCATTCTTTTGAACGTATGCTAAAGTATCGATTATTTCGAGGTTCCTATTAAGGATCAATTCTTTTCCTACGAATCCGTTTTTCTATTGCTGTCTTTTTATGTTCGCTGTCGTTTACATGGAATCTTATGGAGTTTTGGGAACTGTACAAACTATTGCGAGTGATTAAATAATTGCGATTATCGTCCACGTATGTGGACAATTTTTACCGATTTTTTTTTCTTTCTTTTTTTTCAAATTGTGCTCGAAATTACGATTTGGACCCGAAAACCCCCGAAAAGCCACCAAGAAAGAGTTGTTTTCCTTCTACAGTAATCCACAATCTTCCATAAGACTTCGTGTAAAATACTCCGACCGCGAACGAATGGAAAAAGACGGCTAAGGCTTTCATCTCGGTTAGGAGTGGATTTTGGATTTTTTCAAGCCTTGAGCTTCCGTCGTTTTATGGAATAATAGTATATTACTATTATTTTTCGATCTGCTGTCGATTCCTTGCGAGCTCATTTGCGTACGCCGAAGTAACATACCCGCTCTGTTTTACGTTGATACTGTTCAGTGCTCCTGTTTCAATAAGTGTAGGAGCCTGGAACCTCGCTACCTCGCGATGTAGTTGCGCGGTCCTTGCGGAACGCTGTATTTTCTCGCACTATTCCATTGTTACGTTAGGTAATTCATACCCTCTCGCCTTCCGCTTCTTTGATAATGAATGTTGTCTATGAAAAAATTGATTTTTTTTTTTTTTTTTTTTTTTTTTTTTTTTTTTGTGTTGATAAAAATTAGCGCATTTTAATTTTCAACGCTCGTGACTGATAATATTTTATATTGTGTTATACAAGTTAAGTTTTTCTTTCGCCTACGTTCTCCTTTCAAACGTCTGAATACTCTTTTTCACTCCGTTTTTAATTTTGTTTTTTGTTTTTGGATTTTGTTTTTGCTCACTCCCCTCCCTGAACTTAGGAAACGAGTCCCTATATGTAGAGAGTTAAGACAAGAGGGTCTTGAACAAAAATGTTTCTTCATCCGCTCGCAATTTGACTTCAATCGAATGACTACTTTCACAAGATCACTGAAATCGGCCGCAAATGCCGAAGATTAAGCCTGAAAGGCTCACCTTTTCTCGAATTTGTGTTCACTTATTCCATTCAGATTGTTTTTTTCTCAGTCGTGCATCGCCTTTGAATACAAGCTCAGGCAAACGAAAAAATTTGTATTTTTATCATAAATTGCTATTTTTGCCCACATGCGTCAAAACTGCTCTTTTCACGGGTGTATCTATACAGTCTCATAGGTGATTAACTTTTGACTTTGAAACTCTCAGAGTTTCTGGCCAGGAGTTCAACTATTCACGCGCCTCCCTAACTTATACCGCTTCGGTTGTCAGACTCAGAATGAAAGTTGTCTATAATTCGTCAAGAGAGTAGGGATTCTTGCCAAAAAAAACTAGTTCATTGAACGGGCGTTGATAAAGACAAGTCGACAATTTCTGACAAGCTTAATTTTTACCTCGGATACTCATAAACCCATGAGCTAGAACATTCCATGGAGTGGGCGATAATAAAACCGAGGAAGTTGCGGAGCGTGCTACTCGGCAACTTTGCATTCTGCTCATTGACATCCATGCAGAATGTCGAATTTTAAGGTGTTTATCGGTTACTTAATGGTTCGATAGTTTTTTTTATTTGGGGGGGGGGGACTTTGTTCTCTTATAAACTTGAAAATCTACAGCCACCTATAGACACATTGCAGGAAACAGGAATTAAAGAAATATTCAGAGAATTTATGAGTTCAATTCTGATGTTTAGGTTTGAAAAGCATTAGTAACACTGAAAGGAAAAGAAAAAACGAAATAAATCTCCATTCAAGTTTCACGCCTTGGGGCTCATCAAAGCGACTTCGATACCAAAGATTTAGCCATGGAAAACATACCAAGTGAACAAGGGGAAATATAGAAAACATGAGGTAGCTGGAAGGAGTGGAAGGTACTAGTTGTTAAGATAGGATTCACAAGTTTATATCATTTATTTTTAAAAAAGTTAGCTATTGATTTATAAATATTTTAATTTTTCTCAACTATCGATAGCTTCCTCAGAAATCGACTAAATGTAACGTTGTGACATTGCACGCCTCTTGCTCTTGAAGATAATCGATTTCGATTCTTTACCCACACACATCAGTTTTGCATGTTAGCAAAAAAAAAAAGCAGGAAAGAAATATTATAGACCAGACAAAAAACCAAAAACAAAACGAACAAAAAAAGAAACGAGGAAAAACGTAACCATCGACAACTTCAACAAATTGCTTTTAATTGCTCGCAGGAGCTATAGCGTAGTCGACGTCGGATCCCTATGCATGTGAACTCTTCTGTGAACTGGGTTTCGATGTCCGAGCTTGCTTTTCGTGTACGAAGTTTAGCGCCGCGTCGCGTCGTATTGTCGCACTGTGGAACGAGTTTTGTGGGGTTTTCTGGACGTAAAATTAGGGTAGTAGGGTTCTTCAGATCAGTAATGGGCAAAAATCAAGTTTTGAATAACCATGAATAATTAATTAACAAAAAATATTCACATTATTCTCATGTTATTCCTATTAGTAAATCAAAGTTTTAACACTACCGCAGTCATTCATCTTATGACTGATGAATGTGCTGATGAACGTGCTGGTAGTGTCAAATCTTTGGTTTACTAATAGGAATAACAAGAGAATAATGCGAATAATTTGAGTTAATTAATTATATGGTTAGTCAAAAAATGATGTTTGCCCATCTTTACTGCAGACTAGGAAAGGATTTCTTATCGACGGTGGAAAAATACCCAAATACGGGGGGCCAAAGTTTTCCGGGGGGGGGGGGGCAACAAACTGCCTTACAATTCCGTAAAAGATCCAAACTTTAATTTTGATCGTGTGTGGTTTCGGCTCCGAGTATTTTTGTGGTCGCATCAGTTTGAAGCCTGCGCAACTTATTCGCGTGAGCCAAAATAAAGGACTAAAAATTAAATCTGCGGACTGTGGCGAAGTCTTCAGCTCAGCGCGCCTTCAATTTGTAGTATATGCAACATCACATCAGAAATGCTGGAATAGTTGTATCGCAGTTTTAAGCCAGCCAATTCCTTGTGTAGCGAAATGTGTGGCTCCTTTTGTGGCATTTTTTAAAATTGTTCCCAGATTTCTTATGGATCATATTTTTTCTTGAAAAGCAGCAACTCTGAGGATTTTCGAAAGATGGAAAACTTGCTTATTTGCTATGTACATGTTTCGTTAAAAGGGAGAAGTTGAATTATTTCGCGTCCAAAATATCCCCCATTTCGGTACTCTGTGCGCTGCTGTGCCGGCCGGCCCTATGTTCAGTTGATTTCTACAAAGAGCTTATTGTTAGTGGAAGTTCATCATAGGCATCCGCTGTATAACTTGGGAAGTTTATGCACCGCTCGCGTTGCAATTTTCGAATCCTATTTTTTTCTCACCTCTCGGTCGGATTGACGCAGAAAAAAAGTACTGAAAGTAAAGTAAGATCTGTGCACAATAGTATGAGATCGTCAAAAAGTGGCCAAAAAGCAGAAAATAATTTTCATCAATCTATCATTTATAAACTTTCATAACCAACTTTAATAACGTTAACTCTTTAAACAAATAATTTAAAGTGATTCCAGGCGAAACTTTTCCAGATTTCAATCCGATGGATAGCGCCTCTAGTCGCTTCTGGGATAAGTTGTGTTTTTGGCGTTTTAAATTGAAACTGAAGAAAAAACACAAAATTAACAATCGTCAGCACCTGCGAATTTTTCTAATAGATTTTTGAGCCCTAAACGAGCAAAATTGGTTGAGAATTAAAGCAGAAAATTATGACATTTACTTCGCCGTAATATTAGTGAGTGCGAGTAAGTGCAAGTGCAGGTTATATGTCTATCTGTTTCGCTCGCACTCATTGAGGCTTAAGGGAATTTTCGTATTTCATAATTTCCAGCTTTATTTTTGAGTATATTAGCTTGAAACTTTCAGGGTATCTTCCTGAGCTATGTTTGCAGTTACTGGCGTTCCTCGAATACGTTTAGCGTAAATTCATTCATTTTATCCAAAAACTGTCGACATTTTGAGCAGCACGGCGTGGTTTCCACGGTCCAAACTAATCGACTCTGGGATCGACTCTCTATCGAAAGTTTTAAATTAAGCTTAAAATGTCGAAATTGATTATTTTTGATGACTTTTGATGATTAATCTCAGCTAATTTGTCGCCACTTTTTAGAAGCAGTCGGAAATTATTTCAGCAAACAATTCTCATGAGCATTCACCCATTTCAAAAATATTTTTGAAAGATTTTCTGCGCGACTATGACAGGATTTGAAAAATATGTTTAAAATTTTGCTTTCGTATCTGAGGTGGGGGGGGGGGCAGTTGATAAGCGGTTTTTGGATTCCGCGAGTCACGAAATAATGTCGAAGAAAAATCGGATGTCAAATTTTACATCATCACCATACTTGCTCGATTTTGTTGGGACGATTAAGTTAAAGTATAAAAAAAAAAAAAAAAATGTTGAAAAAGAATCGACGGATCAGAATAATGTTGTCAACTTCGAGCAATCGGAATAGGTACTGTTCATAGGTCATTCAAGAAAAGGCTATTTGTCTTGTTTTTTCCCGATGGTGACTCGTGAATTGCGATGTATCGACGAGTTTCCGATGTAAATGTGTGGACAACAATCAAGCCATAGGCGATGGTTCTTATGAACCTCCTAAAAATCGATTCTTTTGCACAGGTCCGAATGGGATGAACACTATAATGGAGTATTCACGCGCTGTCTTTGTCGTTTTCCCATCTATATAGACCCTTTCGCTTTTCATTCCAGACAACTTTTACCCATCATAAGCTCAAGCGCATGACCACATGTCAACGCAATTAATCGAATCAAAAACTTGAAAATAGTGTAATTTATCGTTTGGAAAATACACAAAAAATTGTCGAAGCGTTCTCTCACGAACCGTGGTCTGTGCATCATTTACTCGTGCCGTGCAATTTGACAGTTCAATAAAGGGCATAAGCACCATGTTGGCGTATCGACTCACGCTGTTGCCACTTTGCCCGTTTGTGGGACTTGAAAATACATTGTTGGTTCCTGGGTTTGGTTCCTGGTTTCAATGAGAGTGTTTCCGTGACGTGATACGAGGTATTGTTCTTTAGTGTCAGCATTTTGGTGGCACCTATCTATGTTATTGTTCGAAACATTTAATTGTTTTGATTTTTTATGCTTATGTTGTTATGCCAGAATTTTAATTATTATTCTGTTTTTGTTTGTATATTGTATACACTATACATGACTTAGAAACAATAATCTAAATTGAAATTTTGCTCTATTTGTTTAAAAAAAAAAAAAAAAAAAATTATAAGAAAATTACAGTCGACTGACTCAGCTTATAACAGCCATAATATGGCCAAAAATGCATTAAAATCAACTTTTGTACACAAATGGATCGAAAATTTTTCTGAAGGTCTATCTTTTGACTCAAAGATCTTTTCAAAAGCTTTATTAAAACAAAAGCTAATTTAAGGGCAGTGAAAGGTTTCAACTTTGAACCACAACCCCCTCCCCCCATTTTCCCTTGGGTGAAATTAAAAAAAAATGTCGTATTCGGACCCCTGAAGTACCCTCTATCATCCCTGAAAATATCTCACGACTCCGTTTCAGGGCCAAAAAACCCCGCTGTCCTCTAGACCTAAATTATGGGGGAATATTCGACAAGTTTTGAGTCTCCTCCAATTTTCGGTTTGAATTTCCCCTATTCTGTGTTTACGTTACTTAGTGACCTCAGAGAAAGGTTATCTATGGATTGGTGTTTACTTTTCTGAAACTCCTCTCCGATTTATGCTTTAATAATTGAAGATTTGAAATGACAACAAGGTTAGGTCTTATATCAATCGAAATTTGTAAATTAGATCTAAATAATCATCGGCCTTTTTGCAGTGCAATTTAACTTCGATTTATTTTTAACACCTAAAGTTATCAGTGGGTAAATTCTTTTATTTAATTAAATAGTTCGAATTAATAAAAAGCGATCAGGGTACCGGTACCCCTTGATGCTGGAAAGAGCACTCTTTTTTTCTGAGCGTTATTCGTCACTCAAGGTTTCATCAGGGACTCGTCAAGGTTTCGTGCACTTTTCACCAAATCAACTGGCACCATTTATTCGCCCTAAAAGTAATGTCTCACAATGTCTGTTGCGTACTTTTCCTTCTAGCAATATGACACATTGATTCTAAAGTAAAATTTGGCGAAAACAAAGTTGGGCGTATTCAAAACTTTCAAAATCCACTCATTAACTCAGGGAATCACTTCCAATTCAAAGAACCCGCGCTACACCAGACACTATTATCACCTACATACAACTACATAGACCGCGGAACCTCCGTCTGTTTGTAAACATCAACATAACTTACAAACATTTAAATGTTTCGTTTAGATACATATACAATTCTTGTATTATTTTGTAATCTTTGATAAGCCAGAAAAGATATGACAGCAAAAGCAGCCAATATTTCATGTATTTAGAAGGATTTTCCATCATTTTAAAATTACGATGTTGTTTACGTATATACACGGTGGCTCCGTCTATGTAGTAGTTTGACGGTGCAAATAGCACAGAATATGGTATATGTTTGGGTGCAGACTGCAGATACCACTATTGCATTAAGTTTCCACACCTAGCTGTGATGATTTTAAACATCATTCTCAGGCCCAGCCCAGGCAGGTGAAACCATGTCAAAAGGGATCAAAATTTACATTTTGTTGGTATTTTATCCTCCTATGTGCCTAGTTGTGCTTTTTAAAACTACACCCATGTGTGCAGTGAAATCAATTGAGTGAAAAGGGCACACAATGTAAAATAAAAACAAAAATGAAACGCCATACAGTGAAAACTTCTGAAAAACTTGAAACATTAAAGTTATTAGAGAATTTCTCCATGATACCTTTACCGATGATGCGTCCTTTAGAAACATCCCGACCTTGAACGAAGGACGCACCCTTCAAAAACTGCGCTCTTCCCGTTGCGTCCAGGTCCTAAATTGTTTGGTTGTTTTAGTTGCCTGACTCATAATTAGCGCTAAGTGGAGTCATAACCGCCATGAGAGGCAGAGGCGTGTCAAAGGATTCGTCTCTCTCGATCTTCTCCTGCATTTGAATGCATTTATCAGAGAAAGACGGAGATTTAGAATATTGAGTTACTTGATATAGTCCTTCCTCCATCCTTATCCAACCCGTCTGTTTGAATGGGCCGAGGAAAGAGAGAAAGGCAAATCCCCGGATACGCCTCTGATTGTGAGTTCAGAAACATCAGAGAACCCTTCCTTCATCTGCACTTCTTTATGCTCTCCAGCTTGGCATCATGCATAAAGAATGAATGAGGGCCCTTGTCTCTCATGTATCTCGATTCTCGACGAATGCGCTCGAGTCACAGTGGGCAAATATATGTGTACTATAGCTAACGCAAAAGTTTTGACAGTCAAGAATTCATAAGGCTGATTTGATTACACGAGGATTCGCCGGATTCGGCTCCTACCTTGAATTCTTGACTGTCAAAACTTTTGCGTTTGATAGTACTTACTGCTTTCCTGCACCCCGAAGCCCTTGTAAGGTTTTGTTGTTTTGAGTTCGTTTCAGAACTTCATTGTTACCAGAAATCATTTCAATTAGTCCCAGAACTGCAGTCAAAGGCCAGTATCTTTGTCGTTAATATATCCTCTTTTTCTCAGTAGATCCCAGCTAGATATAGAAATAGAGAGGCTGATATTTGTAAAAAGTACTATCCTATAAAGTTTGACAGCGTGGACGATCTGATTCTGGTTTGTTTGGCTCTTTTTTTTTTTTTTTTTTTTTTTTTTTTTTTATATCAAAAATTAAAAAATGTAATTTGTAAAAAGTGTGAAGTGTTTTAAGTGTTTTTGAGGGAATGGCTATATCTAGACACAGAGTTTTAGAAGAACTATCTAGGTGAAAAAATTTCGCTTGTTTCTGTCATCACGTGTCAGTTTCTTTATCGTGCAAATCCTTACAGAAGAAACAATTTTATCGATGTCTGTGTCCAGAGAGCCACACTCAAACGCTTCCAGCTTCGTCAAAAACCATTTTCGGGTGCATTTGTAACATTTTTTTTTTTTTTTTTTTTTTTTTTTTTAGTTAAAAAAAAAAAAAACTAGGCAAACAAACCGAGCCACCGAGCCTGTTTATAATGGTCGTAAGAGATTTTGATCATGGCTGCCTCCTTGAAGTTTCAAAATCACGTCCCTTAAATCTTCTCTATTGCCGTAAGTAGCTCGTTGGTATAGATCCACAAAAAATTACGGAGGTGCCAATATTACCGTTGCGGAGACCAACTTTACTGCAGTGACTAGTGACTTTATCTATCGTATTGGAATGTGTTCTATAACTTTCAAAAGAAAGTATCGTGTTAGAAATTTTCATTATTTCATTTCTCGACCAATTTGAGAAATTTTACGGTTTTCGTGAATTTCAGAGTCCCACACTATTGCCACTTGTGACAGTATACCATAAATTTAAAACGATGGAAAATAAATGAAAAATTCATCAAGAACAATTTTGATGCGAGGATTTTCTTTTGAAAGTCATAGTACGTGTTTTGCCTGCGGAATCACACTGAAACGTCTCTATGACAAGAAATCCCCAGTTTCTTTCTTTTCTCCGAAGAAATCTATACTCCGATCCCCTTGTGCGGCGGCGCATGCTCAATACCCATGCCTACTTTCAACTCAGTGTCGCCAGATTTGAGGTTAAAAACCATACATTTATTTACATTATTATGGGAAATAGACCGTCTAAAGCCGCACTTCTGGCAACACGGTTTCAACTTGACGCTTGAGCGAGAAATGTGTTTCGAAAGATGTGCATGTATTTATATTTTTATATTTTTCTCTCCCCGTCTTTTCGTTTAATGTTCGTCAGTTGTCGTTCTTTTTCTATGACGAAGGAAGGGGAGTGTTGTAGTCATGATGTGTGTTTTGTCAAGTGGAGCCACCATCTATGCAGAAAGAGCTGATAAAGCCTTAGGTATATAGGTATGTGCTCATAACCATACAAAAATGAGCATATAGAGGTAGAGAATATGGGCCTGTTGCGAACTTTTGCTGCAGCGTTATGGAGGGGTGATTCGCCTATGTAGATGTACTTACTTGAAAATAATGTTGAAGTTATCAAATAGTCTCTAAACCTCCTCTCAAACTGAATAAAAAAAAAAAAAAAAAATCAAAGATGGCGGTCGAAAGAGCGGAACACACTTATTATCTTATTGCAGCTTTCTCTATGATGAATCTCTTTTCTCAGCATGGAGAGTTGCTTGCAATTAGATGGGACTCCCCAGTCCCAGAGTCAACAGAGATCACGCACTAGCTGATCGCGCGGCGAACGATTTTATTTTCGGGGGCTGAACGAAATAACAGGGGGCACAACAGCCAACGGCTCCTATGTGGATTGTTGACCGACGACCAAAACATTGATGACTTCGTTTTGATTTGCTACTGACCTCAACATCTTTGCTCAACAGTCCACGCAGGGGCGCAAAATGTTCCAAAACTTCGGAAGTTTCACGCGATCCATGACTTATTTCCTCACAGGATTTCAAAAAATTTCCTCACAAAAATTTGAAAGTGATGACTTTTTTTTGGTTATTTTAACATTTCAACACCGTATGTTCGCAAAATGACCGATATTTTCCCATTTTTTACACTATTTTCCTGGAAAATGCTTATAGCCATTACTTGAAAATTTCCTCACTTTCACGCGATCCGCGATCCGCGGATCGCTAGATCGGGCACATTTTGCACCCCTGACTCACGTAGGAGCCGTTGGACGTTGCTTTGTTGCGACCCCGAAAAAAAAAAAAAAAGTTGCAACTATGGACGAGATAGGTTGTGCCTGGTTTCTGTTGTCTCTGTGACTCCCCCATTTTGTGACCCGCTCATTCGATCGCCAAGTTAAACGTATTTATCGAGTTTGTGCGTGGATTTTGCCGATTTTGGAACTTTCTGATATGCTCTCAACGTTATTTCCAAGAGATTTTACACGACAATCAACCCTCCTTCCTTTATAATGTTGTAGCAAAAGTTTGCTACAGACCTATTGTAATTTTTATTTTAAAGCATATGTATCCTATCTTCAATTATGAGCACTTTTTTGTGTAAATTGCTGAAGTTAAACCCGTTTTAGTGTTTAATCCGTATTGCTCTGATTGCACATCGTTTGAACTTTGATGCGTCTTCCATACCATTCAGATATGTCAGCACCCGCGGAAAAGTACCAATCTTGACTCATCTTTCATACATTTTAATTAAATGTTTTTGAGCTCATATTATTTTATTCACGCAAAGAACCTACAAATCTCACCCATAAAAAGCGTTTCGCAAAAATTTCGGGAAAAAAAATTCGTTCTTGGTCCATTGGCGCCTCGTGCAATTCGGCAGCAATGTTTTTCCTCAATTTGAATCTGTGAGCAACAATCAATTGTTGTTAAGGTATGGAACAATTTCCGTAACCCATATCGAGCGATTATTCCTGTGAGTTCCATGAGGGTGGGTGCGTTCTTTCAAAGAAAATAATTTAACCCCAAAACCTAACTTCACGGGCCGACACACAGGAAGAATCGATAAGGGTTACGAAAATCGTTCCATAGTGAAGAGCTGCTTCACTATCGAATCGATTGGTTTACATAGAATCACATAGAGTATAGAAGAGAAGCAATCTGGTCGCATCAGCCGCGGCCGCGCGCGCCACTGTAGAAGTCTGTTTTTTCTATCCAGATCGAAATTTTTTTATAGCTAATCATAAATGTTATAGTTGGAAGATTATGTCTGTGTCGGCAACCTGATTATTTGTCAACCTGGTTATTTGCCTTTTTAAACTTATGCAAAAGTATCGATTTATTGGGGGTTCAATAAAGACGCTTAAAGATAGATTATTTTACGTAGCCTTTAATGAAGAAAATCCATTGTTGCCACATTGACCACCAATGCATGGGCCGCCATACTATACACTAGGTTTCACCGATGCGATGAGGACCTCCCAAGCCCCTCTGAACCATGCGGGGGGGGGAGCCCCGATGTGGTTTCTGGAAGACGAGAACAGTCCAATCATTAAGAGCTTGCTATTGGCGGGTAGTGTTTGACGCACTGCCTGTGCATTAGATACTAGTTCGTCAAAAACTATGTGTCTTGTCCAAATTCGAGCAGGAAAAGTTGCTGAAAGTTTGTATACGTCATTTGAAAGATGTCAATTCAAAAACAGATCGTCTGCAAATTCTGTAGGAAACAATAATCATACGCAAGTGTCGCAGTCATCAACAGTTCAGTGTTTGTACGCGACTTTTTATACTTGACTGTGTTGATCTTCAACACGGGGGGGGGGGGGGACAGAAAAATCGATTTGGTAGCGATAACGAAACCTTTGGTAAAAAAATAATGACAGACAAAGCAAAAGACTTTGGTAGAGCTAACCTAAGGTTTTGTACGCCTAAGGGCCGATTTTAGCATGAATAAGTTTGTCTTTGAATCGGGGATGAAAGTTGGTGTCCGCCTCTGAGAGAGCAGTCAACCTCGTGTCAGGAAACTGACTTCTCTGGACTTTTCTTTTCAGGAAGCTGACCGACTTTTCTTGGTGTTGACATCGAGTCAGCTACCTGACAGGAGGTTTACCGTGAATGCTAAAATCGGCCCTAACTAAAGCAATTTTGCTGGGTGAGTGAATCAAAGATTTGATTGGCTTAAGTAAAGTGTTTTGCTGGGTCATTTTTCTACCACAGGTTTTCTCAGTGCTACCGTAAAGGGTTTTTTCTTTCTTTCTATAAAATTAAAGCGAATCGATCGCAACAAATTCCCTGTATCCCTGTAATGGTTCGTGCAATGTGGCAACCATGTGTTTTGTCATTTGAATTGATGCTTGAGTATCGATTCCATCGATTATTTTACGTGGATTTAAATGCAGACAGCCCTCTATCTCCTCCTGCCCCTCATCCACCTCCTCCCATTCATCCTCCTCCTCCACCAGCTTTCGAAAATTCAGCCGCACCGCCTCTTTCTGTGCGCGGCGGGCGGTGCTGGCGGTGCTGTTCGGTTGTTGTATAGAGGTGACACGCTTCGGCTCTCGAGTAGGAGCCAAAGCGCTTCTTTGGCCGCACTGTTTGGAGAGCCCCAAGTTGTAAGTTCAGTTTGCCCCCCAACCCCTTCTTTGCCTTAGCACCTCCCCCTTCTCCACCTTATCCCCATCTCCTTATTTCAGATCTAACGACGCGACGATGAAGTAAGGTGTGTTGCCGCGCACAGTGTTGTCAGTTTCCCCGGTTGAAATCCTGGCCGCGTATTTTGCATTGATTCAAACGATACTTGTGTTTAGAGTATTGCTGTCTGTTAGATAGGATTTATGACGGAAACATTGTTTTTATTATGTTTTCACAAAAGTGTGTGACGAAGGCACGTCTTGTGAAATTAAGAGGGATAAAAGATGGCGCGTATGTATGTACATGTATGCACCAAATCAACCGAAGACTTTCATGGTTGTTTGCACCAACGCACTATGGTCTGAGGTTGACTGCAAGTGGTCGAAACTCAGAAAGTAAATTTCTCATCGATTTATCTTTTATAATTTTTCAGGCTCAATTTCAATCACAGAAAATAACAGTCATATTTCCTCTCCCCCTCACAGTCGTGCGCTTTGAGATACAAGTATATAACGAGCCCAACGGCTTGGGCCATTGGACTTAAATTTCCTCATTTCTACTTTCTCCAATTTTAATCACAGAAAACACTCTAAAAAAGTAATTTTAATAAACCTAAAAATGCCCCTGGAAAGTTTTTAATCAAGCTGAAAAGGTCGATTTTTTTTATTTTTTTTCATTGATTTTTGGCCACTTTTTTCGCATAGGCGGATCCAGCAATCTGGCAACAGTGTATTCGTCTCATTTGATTGCATACCAAATAATCGATTTGTCAAGTGGCCATGGCCCCTTCAAGAATCGATTGATTATCATACAATCAAATGGGAAGAGTGCGCAGTTGCCAGATTACTGGATCCGCCAATGTTTTTTCGATCTTGGACCTCTGTGCAACGTAGAGGCTTTTTAGCTCATAGGTTTGAGCTAGTTGAGGTGTAACTTGTTCCATTATTTTCCGATGTATTTTGGTTTTTTGTTGTATTTTGGTCGTTTAAGGTTGATAAACGTCGCTTGTCGTAGTAATATAAACTGAAATACATCGTAAATTATAGAAAATATTACATCTCAACCCTATATCCTACAAATCCTACACGTCGGTTGACGGATAGACAAAATATGTATACACCAGAGACCATGCACCGTGCTACCTATCTTGCCATTGTTATAATCAGGCAGTCACTTTTCTTTCAGGGTCGCTACTAAACAGCTTCTAACGAAGTTATAGGTAGATCCAGTGTTTTTGCGTTCAATTTGACAACGTTTTATTTTATTTTTATAAATCTATTACAAAGATCGAACCCAGTAGCGTAGCGTGCAACTTGGCAACGTTGTATTGTGTCCATTTAAACCCGTCTAAAAGGTCGAATGCGAAGGTGTTCACCGAACACCCTATCGCTCGATCTTTTTCATGGGTTTAGGACGAACTGCAACGTTGCCAAGTAGCACGCAACGCCTGCACTGATTTTATAGGGACTCACTGCACCGTTGCCAAATTTATCGATCAGCCAGCAGACTTGGATGTTCAACAAAGATGTCGATAGTCAGAGTGCACTGTACAGGTATACCTCTGATAGTTCGACCGTTTTCATTTATTTCACAGGATGGAATGCAGTATTGCCAGATTGTACGCGACACCGCTGTCAGTAGTCAATGAGAGTGAAGCATCTCGGTGTGTGTGTAGTCGTTTATCATCTTACGTAGTAGAAGCAGGGTCATTTTGAGTATCGGGCTCTGACAACTAGCGGTGCCTCCGAATTGCATCTAAAGGCAACGGTGAGCGGTTGGTCAGCGCAAAGTTTCGATTCGTTGCTAATCAACCGCTCACCGATGGGCTTTGATGCAGTTCGGAAGCAGGCATTGCTATACTTGTCAGAACCCGATACTCGCAATGCTTCTGGTCTGGCCGTTGGTTGTTTTCTTTATTACTTCGTGCGAGCCCCGGAAAAAAAAGAATGAAAAAAAAGTGTGGTCTCCAGTGGCGTATAGCGTGCAATTAGGCAACGTTGTAATGTGTCTGTTCAAACCTATGAAAATGATCGAACTATTGAGTGTTCTGTGAATACCTTCGCATTCGACATTTGACATGGGTTTAAAACCTTACAATGTTGTCAAATTGCACGCTACGCCACTGGTCTCCGTCAGCGAATTTTCGTGCTTCGATTCGGACATTCATCGGGGGCACCCCGGGCACCAATCTCTTATCAGAGCACCAAGTCCCCGTGTATGTACTCAGGGACTTTGTGCTTCCGATAGATGCAGACAGTCCTGTTCTGTTCCAAGCACGAAAATTCGCCTGAGTATACGTAAACCGTCTCTCCAGTTACGCAACTTGCCTATTATACTGCCACTCTTGATAAAATATACAGCTCGTTGGTCGAATGTATCCCGGTATCCCCCCTTGCCTAACTCCCCATATATCTGGCAACACAGTTGCCGTGCTCTAACTCTCAGCTGAGAGGGAAGACAGCGCGGCGCGAGGTCCGTCTCTCTCTATTATTATCTATCTCTCTCTCTCTCTTTCTTTCTCTCTGTACATTACAAAATCGGCACCAAGCTAGCGAGTAGGAGCTAGAGACGAGCCCCGCTTCTCTGCTCGTCGTAGCTTTGCCAGAGTTCATGGCAGTACGAAGCAAGCACGACCAACGTTCCATAAGCCGCGGGCTGTGAGTGCGATCGCGACGGGATGGCAATGAGAGAGGCACACAGAGGCAAAGGCACAGGGCAGAGGAGAGCAGAGCAGAGCAGCGCGGCCGTCGAGCGCCTAGCGCTAACGCGCAACGCTCCAGCTGAGAGCCGCGCGGCTGTGCGCAGCGTCTTGCCCGTGCGGTGCGCGACGCGACGCACAGTACTTCGATCAATGGTAAAAACCCTCAAAAATCGACTTTCAAGTTGGTGATTTTTGACCATTGCACGATGTTCAGGAGAGTCTACTGATCACAAAACAGTCGCAGATAAAAAGGTAAACAATGATTTGGGCAACAAAACTACGGCCCAAAGTTTATGTAACGAGAGTCGTGCATCGTCGCGGCTAACCTCAGTGCTGTTCAACCTTCTCTATAAGCATGTGATACGAGCCGAAATCTTAGTGGTGGCCAATTTTTGGACATGGATCGTTTCATTGAAGATAAGTAACGCTCATTTCTGCAGTTAGAACATTTTCAACTCATTTTGGAAAGTGTCATAAGGTATCATAAAGATGGCCCCTTAAAAACACCTAAATTTTTCGAAATCGCTAACTTCAAAAGGACTTTTCTAAAATACATCAAAAACCATATCTGGGTTTTTTGCGGAAAATGATTCCTCAAAGCCTCTAGTTTTTGGGGATGTGTCGCTTTTTTTGCGCAAATTTGCGAAAATTTGGGGTTTTTTTTCCATTTTTTCTGTCCAAAAGTGCGATATTTTTGTCGAAATTTGGCCCCTGGCCATGGAGTGCATCAAACAGTGGCGACTCGTGCGATTTTGCAACAATGTAATTCCATCCATTTAAACTTATGTAAAACAGTCGATTCTCCTAAAGGCTGTTAGCCACTGTAAAAGTCGAGTTTTGGACATTTTCTATGGCAAACAAAACAGTGTTGCCACATTGCACTAGCTGCGTTAAGGAGACGTAAAAATGTCGCAAGTTTCTATATTTTGTCCGTGAGTCTCGGTTTCATAAATCATAGATGGGGGCAGTTAAAAAAGGGTTCAAGAGAGTTGAGACTATTCCTCAGGTAGAGGAAGGGGGGGGGGGGCTCCTCAGCAGAGGAGGAATAAACAAAAATTAGATATATGGCCGTCGTGAGCGGTAACTTTGTGTAACCGGGCAATCGTGCTTTTTTCCTATTGAACTTATGCAATGATCCGAGTTCTGATAAGCTACGGTTCTTCAATGAACAGTCGATAGTTTTACGTACATGATAAAGGAACGAATTTGGTGTTGCAACATCGCACAAGACAGCTTCGAAAATGTAGCAAAAATGATTGTTTACATAAAAAAAAACAAAAAACAAAAAAAACAGAAAAAAAAACAAAAACAAAAGAAAACAACAAAAAAACTTAGAATATAAGATTCAGTGATCTATCTTAGCAAAGATTCTTCAGTTTTACGGAAGGACAAAATAGTGAATACCCAGAGTGGTGCAGTTATATCATTTAAGGTTCAATAAAAAATAGAAAAAGGAAAGTTAGGCGTGAGAGTATGCAAGTAGCGAAAATACTTGCTTTCTCACCTCTTCGGGGTGTTTAATTTTATTTCACATATTTTATGCTGATTGTCCATCAGCACCTATATTATGAAAAGGGGGGGGGAGTGAACCTTGGTTCGAACCGTGACCCATCTTTACATCTAAGTTCTTTCACGCGCTCGACTGACCACGAAAATGATGCAAATTGGGAGTCCATCATTGGCGCAGCGTGCAATCTGGCAACGCCGCACTTGTCCATTTAAATACGTATGAAAGGTCGACATCAAAAAAACTACCTAATCACTCATGTTTCAATCTTTTTCACGAGTTAGAACGGACAACTAGCTGTGTTGCCAGATTGCACCTTGCGCTACTTTTGTTTATCTTATTTCAGAGATTGCACCCCCCCCCCCTCCCACCAAACAAAAAAAGAAATCAAATTTTGGTCACGGCACTTCATTCTAGTGGTCAATACACGGAATCCATGAAGTTTTCGTAATCATACATGCATTATTGACGCAGTTATGAGTTTTGATAAATTCTCCGTATGCTCGAAGTACTGTGCGACGCGGCGCGGCGCTTGTCGTCAGGCCGTGCGCTTTCCGCGGTGTGCCAGAGTGCTGTTACCATGAGACCTCTTTGTTTACTTCGTGAACTTGAGTTGCTACGCGCTCTACGATTGGTCCACTCGGAGCCAATGAGCGTCGAGATTCGTAATCAGCTGTTCGCCGGCCGAGTCGAGCTCTCCTCTCGGCTCAAAAGCATCGGAAGTCCTGATGTTTTGTAGTGTTGCTGCCGCAGTCACACAGGCGTTCCTCGATCCGGCACACACTCTCTCTCTGTACCGACCTCCCGCCCGGTCTCTGTCTTAGTAGCCGAGTCCGCGATTCTCGCCCGGTGCCGGCGTTTTTCGGACAACCTCCAATTTTCTTTTTTTTTCGATTAACAATTAAAGAGAAATAATTAAATTGAGTCTCTTCCCTTCTCGCTCGTTACACGAGTTCTGAGTGCTTTTGATTTCTTATTTTTCCTTTATTCCTCTCCAATTTTTTTTTTTTTTTTTTTGAACCTATTATTTTCTATCATTTTTACCTTTCCCATCCTTGGTACTTTATACTAAGACGACCCCCCCCCCCCCGGAAAAAAATGATGAAAGATAGGATTGAACATTTTATGGAGGATCACAACAGCATGACTCGTGATGTTAAGCTGAATAGCGTCTTCCACGCCATCACCGATCTGTGGAGCCATCCAAATTCTGTCACCTCATGCAAAGATAAGATAGCCGGCGATCTTGCCGAACCAATCTTACCGAACTCGAACAATAGTGTCCCATCGCCCAACGGTAAGATTTCATTTTATTTCGTCCACTTTTTCTTGAAACTAACCCCTCTTTTATTTGTATCGTTGACATTTCTGTAAAAGTGTATCATTTAGAAATGCTCGAATTGCCGTCTTTCATCTGTTAGGGTTTGAGTTAGGTTGCTTGAGGGTGGTGGTGGAGAGGGTGGGTCAGATGTACAGTTGACGAAGTCCGGCATTTCTCTTTATTTAAAACTTTTGGGGTGCCAGTATTATTCCAAGTGGACGATTTTTATGAAATCTGCTGATGACACTAATTCGAAAGAAGTTACTTTTATCACAAATTTGGCTCTACAGGGCTGATTTTCTGTTGCCCAATTTTTCCGTTATCAATTGATTATTTGATTTGTTTGGTGGTAAGTTGTATGTGAGGAGGTGGTATTATCAATTTGATTTCATCTAGTGTCCAAGTGCCTGGAGGTGCCGCAGTTGGTCATTCCAACATTTCAAATTGCTATCAGAGATAGTTTTATAAGTTGATAAGCCTTATCTATTTTCTTTCCACCTTTGACACCTTTGGCAGTCTTATCGCTTTCACGCGTATTCACCTGCCCTTTTTTATCCTTTTCAAACAACCCCCTAAAATCTCAGCAAGTGTGTTAGTTGCTGCTTTGATTATTTCCGATTCATTGTGTGTATAGCGCTGTAGTTTGTCCCAGGAAATATAGATTTGACACCTCTATGGTTTTCATGAAAACATCGGCTTCCTACTGCTCCTAACCAATCAGGTTGCCCTCTCTGAGGATGGAAGTTGGTGTTTTCATGAAAACCTACAGTTGTCAAGCCCAATCATTCTTGAGACAGCCTGTATCTGTATCGTCAATCGCCGGGATCAGCTGTTTCGTAAGAAGCATTTACTCACATACCTAAGTACATCATTGGAAGCCTTTCAATGCTTTTCTAGCTTCTGTCACACGAGCACACGGCAATTTGTAATTTCCTAAAGAAAAAGAAAATCAATGCTCACGGTTTGTTTTCTCCAAAAATGCTTACGTTGGTTTAACATCTTTGAATGTGTCATCCACGATCCATCAAACTGGACTGATCAAGTGACTCAGGCCTAAAGTACTCAGGAGAAACAGAAAAAAAAACTCTTTGGTAGCCCTAACGTAACCTTTAATAGAAAAACAATCCAGCGTAAGACTTGAGTATAAAGCTAACCAAAGGTTTTGTAAGATTAACTAAAGAGGTTTTGCTGGGTGGACCAAAGACTTTGGTGGCTCTACTAAAGTCTATTGATGCTGGGTCATTTTTCTACCAAAGGTTTTGTCAGCGCTACCGAAGCGTTTTTTTCTGTGTACGTCCGCTCTTCTTAATGTCTCTTTGGGTCAAGATATAGGTCTGAGACAGTGGTTTGTTAAATGAAGCGTTTCAAATGAGAAGTGCATTCTGAAGGTCATCATTAAATTTGATACTTAAGTAGGTACTTAAAACTTGGGTTTCGATGCTTTCAACAATGCATTTATAGAACTTTAGTGTCTATAATGATCAATATAGTGCGATATGCTTTTGAATTTTGTAAATTTTAAACACATATTCCTGCAGGCGAACAGAGTTTGGCAAAGGTTATCTCATACGTCCAATTTAGCTGCTTGTGAGCATGATCGCTTTTTTACTCATCGATTACCAAAGAGTCTTACAATCGTACCGCACAATTTGGTAACGTGGTATTTTGTCCATTTAAACCCATGTGAAACGTCGAATGCAAAGGTGTCCACCGAACACCCTATATTTCGAGCTTTTTCGTAAATCTAAATGGACGAACTGCAACGTTGCCGAATTGCACGCTGCGCCACTGACTTCATGCACTATGCCAATCGATTCAGCGCATTCAACTGACGTGCAATTTTTAACGGACTTTCGAAAGTTGCCGATTGGTGCCCCATGTCGATGCCTAGGATGGAGCATTAACCCTTTCAATATCACTTCATAGTATACTCGTCGTCACTAGATCTGGGCCCACATTTTGTACGTGATGGACGGCCCTTACCGATTGCTGACTGTTGATAATTCAGCATTGAAACGCAATACTTAAGTCATTAACATTCATCAGTCACTGTGGCGTAGCCAGGGGGGGGGGGGTCCAGAGGGTCTGGATCCCCCCCCCCCTTAACACGAAAATTTGTCGTAAAAAAAGGTCATTTTTTGCATTTTCAGTCAAATTTTACCAAATTAGTATCTTTGGACCCCCCCCCCCATGACAATTTTTGGACCCCCCCCCCCATGACAATTTTTGGACCCCGGACACCCCCCACCCCCCTAGAAACATTCCTGGCTACGCCACTGATCAGTCAAGAAGACCGTCAGTCACATGGAAAATTTTGGCCCTGACTCACACCATCTCAATTTTTTATACATTCAGTAAAATCCACTCATTGTTTGAGTTTTGGATAATTAGTAAAATAATGTAACGCAACGCACTTTAAGAATCTGTTTCTGACAAAGTAGCGATGCCTGCTTCCTAAATGCATCAAAACGCATCGGTGACGTTTGGTTCTGGCTTCCGATACACGCTCAAACGGTTTTGATCGAACTGCAGCATTGCCTACGTGACATCTTTAAAATTCAAACATTAACTAGACCAAAACACCTCCAAAACGGGTTTTATTGGTTTCATTTACTGAAATTGGTGAAAAGATAACATTATCCATCAGTGGGGGGGGGGGGGGGGGGGTAGAAACCTTAAACTTTGCCTTTTTCCACGAAAAAGCACCCGGAATTGCTTCCTCCTATACACTTCAAGATTCACATGCAAGCCCCCTCCCCCCTCCCATCCCAGAAAAATCATTAAGATTTGCCACTGTTATCCATTGTCAAATAACTCTGCAGTTTGACCGGCCGTAAAATTGCACAGTTTTTTTCACGAACTGAACATCAAACGAACATGCAACTGTTGGCTCACCTTTCGAGTGTGGTGGATTTCAGCTCATCGATTGCTTGTTTGAGCAAACCTGTTTCAATGTGTACGAACCACTTTAGCCAAGAATTTTGACTCGTTGCAAACCAGCCTCTCACCGATGCGTCTTGATACATTTCGGAAGCAGGCGCACTTGTCAGAACCCGATATTTTAATTGCGTTCATTCTAATGTGAAGTGCCTTCAATTATTGGTATAGGCAAAATGAGTACAGCGGAGTAGGAATATTTAAGTATCCGCTCAATTTGAGAGAGCCGTGCGGTGATTTGCTGTAACTTGGTAGTTAGTGGTTGTGCCAAGGATTAACCACCCAACTTTTTCCGGCACAATTAATTGGATGTTTGAATGGGGCAGTTGCAAGGGTCTGAAATGTTGTGTTTTTTATGAAGAAAATGGAAGTACTTGATGAGCTGAGAACAAAGATGCCTTTGGTTTCTAATTAGGTCCCATTGTTCCGGAGATGAGATTTCGGCCGAAAATACTTTGTTTTAAATGGGAATTCCGCGTAGTGACGTCACTACACACACGAATTTTTGCAACTTTACGCGTGTGTATCTCCAAAACCAAGACACTTAGAAAACCAAAGGCACCATTGTTCTCATCTTGTCGAGTACTATCATTTTCTTTATAAAAAACACAACATTTCGGACCCTTGCAACTGCTCCATTGGCTGAAAGTGGAAGCAGCAATTTCCTACAGTATGCAACTTGTCGGACAAAATGGACGGACGGAATATCTCCCTACGGAATTACAGGCCCCGTAACTGTGGGGCTTACAGGGCATTTGAAGCAAACTTGTATGATATGCTGTAAAATCGAATTTGGACAGAAAGAAAGAAAAAATAAAAAAATAAAAAATAATGTACCTTCGAGCAGCGGTGACATCGTAAACTGCCAAGGAAAATGTTAACACAAATAAAAGACTTTCCATCTCACAATCAGAGTGAAAAAGTTTGAATGAAGGATTGATAAACAATTCGTCGCTAAGAAAATGCTCGGCTCAGCTCATGAAAAATAATTTTTGAAATAGCGTCTGGTTTTAGTGCGATGAAGGCGATGAAGCTGTCTTGTTTCAATGTAAATAACGCCTTTTCGTAGAAATATCCTCAGTGGCGAAGCGAACCAGCAACTTAGTATTTTGTCAATCTGAACCCATAGAAAAAGTCGACTCGGACAGTCATAGCTGATTCCTAGTTAGTTCGATATCTGTCATTGTGGGTTTAAATTGAACAAATGCAACGTTCCCTATAACTAAACGCTTCGCCACTGCATCTTTATAAGCTCAATCATCCCTAAAGTGAACTCAATTTTCAGTTTTTTATGTGATGTTGCCGGTCTGTCTATATCGCATCATCGATCTTGTAGGTTTTGGCGAGTTCGAAAAAGTTGCTTTCGGGTAAGTCTATAGCTAAAGATTTGCCAAGCGCTACGTGCAAAGGGAAAGCTTGGACGCGCGAGCTAGTGGTACTAACCGAAACGATCGGAAGTTTAACATCCCAGAATAGACAAACATATCATACCCGCTCCTCTGAGCGTAATGAAGCTATCAAGCCCAATTTGTACTCTCGTCCGAAAATTTGCTCGCGTTTAGAGGGACTACCAATTTGTGACAAATTTGAGGAGCCAGTTCGGTGACATTGATGAACGATGCCTCCCTCGCTCACCAAGAGATAAGTCATGGGAGTTTATTTCCGTGACCTTCCTGAATTCCACGAGTAGAAAATTCGTCCATTTTTGTGAACGCCGCTTGCTTCCTTGATCTTTTTTCTCCCTTCCGTGAGCTCAGTTTTACGTCAACCGGTATGATCTTGATGCATAGAAGGGGTATTTTTAAGCGGAGGGACTCAGCAGAGAGGAGAAGGAGGGGGGGGGGTTGAAAGTGAAGATTACTCGGGTGTAAATTAACTCCCCTCTTTTCTACTCGGTTCTCGTGAGATGATAACGCTGAGCCTTGTAAGTTGAAAATAATGTGCTTTCCGAAGCTCGTATGCACAGGGTTTTTCTGAAGTCCCTCACCCCTTCCTCCCTTCCTCCTCAACTATTTTCCTAATCGATGTGAAAAAAAAAAGAAGAAAAAAAAATCTGTTCTCACCATTCTTCTTTATTTTTGGGCGATCAAGGGGTTTTTTTTTTGGATTTCCAATGTCTCTCCCTCCAATCACCAAAAAGGGGGAGGAAGGAGGGGTCAACTAATTTTTTTTTTTTTTGTTTTGTTTATTTGATGTCATTTTTTTATATGACTCCTTCTGCTTTATGATACATTGTTAGGAAAGACATTCAGAACCAAATATTTTGGCTTAAACCGCAGATTGATGTAATTGTTTGTTTTCGGTTTACTACAGCTAGATCTTTATATACTTACGTGTACTTTGACCCGCTTTTTGATTCATTAAAAGCAGGCCTTTGTATGCTTATAGAAGATTTTTCAAAAAGTCACATCTTCTCTGTTAGATGCCAAAAATCTAGAAACTTTAAACTCATCAAAGTCAAAGAGCGTCTAGTTTAGACATGCAGATTTCGAAGAATGACAGAAATTGATTTTTCTTCCGAAGATATTTTGAATTTTCTCAAATGTTCGAAATACCGATTTTCGGAGAAAAAATCCGAACTTCTAAGACACAGACTGAACACTGGATTATAGTTCGTTCTGTCGGAAAAGCATATTTAACTGATTAGTCGATATTTGTCCGTTTTGTGAAAAATGGGTCGTTTTCAGTGGAAATGGATGTTTCAAAAATTTTCATAAATTATCAAAAATAATTTGGCCAACTTTCAACCCATTTTTCGCAATTGTCATTGTTTTCCTGAATGTTCTGTAGCGCCTAATTTTTGCGCTAAGTTTTTGAATTTTCGGCTTTTTTTTAATAGAAGACACGAAATTGAAAATGAGTCGAAAGAGAGGTCCAACCTTCAATCATCGGAAACAAGCAGTTATTGACCAGCTTTTGTGGCAATATGATCGAAGTATTACCCATTTTAAATGATATACATATTACAAGACAAGGGTTGCCGTAAAAAAAAAAACAAAAAAAAAAAACAAAAAAAAACAAAAATCGAGCTGACCCCAAACCGCCATCATTCGGGAATGAGGGGGAGGGGGTTGAAAATAGCCCATTTTCATATGGTATCAAGCGTAAAGAATGGCGCAAATTGCATATTTTCATCTCGGTTAGGAAAAAGTTAAAGTGGGGGGCGGGGGTACTTTTGAATAACCCTGTATGCCCTGTGCATATATGTACCATATATACCGTGTTCCAACTATGTTGTGGCCCCATGCCAGATTTTGTATGTATATTTTCAAATCCAAATCTTTTTTCCTCCCGCAAGCAAAGCAGTGAATTAAGATTAAAGCTCTAGTCCGATCTCCCTCCCTCCCTCCCTCCCTCTCTCCCTCCTTCATATACACACTCATACACTCTCAGCAGTTTAGTTGCCACGTGCAATTAAAAATGAAAAAGAAGAAAAAGAATAAGAAGAAATAGAATAAGAAGCAGAAGAAGAAGGAGAAGTAGAAAAAGAAGCAGGAGAAGAAGAAGGAAAAGGAGGAGGAGAGGGAGAAGGAGAAATAGAAAAAAACAACAAATGGATCGAGAAATAAAACTAAGAAGAAGGTGGTTTGTTCCACGTTTAGTGGGTACACACTTTAATCGAAAAATCGAATAAATAAACTGAGAAATGAGGCTGCAACTACAACGTTTGCAGCTCTGAGCTATTTACTTTCGAACGTTGGGTATCGCTTACGATACGGCAACTGTGCATTTTGTCCGATCAAACCCACTATAAATATCGAAGTTCACGGGTGTTCGGCGTGCACCTTCAAATTCGATCTTTTTGAAGGATTTAAATGGACGAAATGGAATGTTGCCAAATTGAAATTTGGGAATGTCGCACTTTGTCCTTTGATTTGAATCAAGGAAATATATCGATGGCTTGGGTGCACAGCAAACAACCCTAGGTTTTCTATTCTATTACACTATTGAAGCGCGGTGCAATGACTGAGTCCACTGTGCACCACCATCAGCTCGATCTATTCCATTGTGTTAAATGGCGTAAAGTCAACGCCTCTGATCGAAACTAACTAGAAAATTATTTGGGTGTAGGAATCGCGTTAAAATTAATTTGGTTAAAACTGCTACCCTAGTAGCACACGTGGTTTGACAACAGTGTTCAGTCTCCATTTAGGCTGGCTCATCGATCTTTTTCGTGGGTTTAAATGGCGAAAATTTGAAAAATTGAAAATTGAAAATTTTGTCACATTTGATTATTATTGAGACCTGGCGCCCCAGCACCAATTCTGAAAGAGTTAGCGACGGGAGGAGGGGGGAAGGCGGCTTGAGAAACTTCGCGAACCCAACGTGAGTCCTTACGAAAAAGTGGAAACCTGGCAACAGAACGCTCTCGTGGGATTCAATGTTGTGACTTCGTGAGAAAATCAATCGATTTTTATTCATATTCAATGTAAATTGTGCCTGTTTTACCTACTCTCTGACAACACTGAAATATTGTTGTGTGTGTTCGCCTTCTCCTCCCTTGTTTGCCTTCCCTTCTCCATAGTATTTGACAACCGCGCGCAAACCAACTCGAGCCTCGCTAGACTTCTTGACGTGCTGAACACCGTGCAACGAACGTAACCGATTATGCAACGAAATTAGCCCCCGCCGCCAATATCGGTTCGTGGGGGGGGGGGGGGGGGGTTGTCGCGATTCCCCGGCCACCACTTCACCTCCCGCAAGTTAACACTACTAAGCCGTGAATCACTTTGGTCGGTTGCCGATCTTAAAAAAGAATGCGAAGAAAAAGAAATGAATGAAAAAAGAAAATGTACTTAAGAATACATGCGTCATAGAACTTGGTGTGAGTATAATAAAATTATATACATATATATTTTTTTTCCATCCTATTTATTCTTTTTCCTGTTTGTTTTTTATCTCATGATCGAAAATGTAATTTAAGTGGCATTTGATGAAATGGCGAACGCTTGAGTGGTTTGATTTCTTATTCTCCCGAGTTATTTGTTTGTTCAATTGTTCGGTTATTTGTCAGAGGGTTGACATTGACATTGGAAGCGCAGGGGAAAAAATCAATATGATCGGTCGTGTCAAAAATTACACGAGCCCCACGCCTTCTCAAAACAGCTTTCCCGATTTAGTTCAACCTCAGGACTCAGGACTCTGGAACAGCTGGCACAGCAGGGTTCCGTGAAAAATCGCTTTCAAATAAAAGCGAAGTTAGGTGCCACTACCATATATAATCATTGAAGTGTGCAATTTGGTAGCAATGAGTTTTGTCCATTTAAACCCTTGAAAAAGATCGAACCTTTGGGTGTTCCGTGAGCACTTTCATATTCGACCTTTTCAATGGATTTGAATGACCATAATGCAACGTTACCGAATAGTACGCTTCGCCGCACTATGGTCCAGAGGTCCGGTTTAGGAAGACATTAGTTTGCATTAAAATCGCCCAATATCTTGAAAACGGCTCATCTGACACCAAAACTGGTTATTACAAAAAAGATAGAACGTAAACCGTTTTAACTTTTTTGTTATAACCATTTTTGATGTCAGATGAGCCGTTTTCAAGATATTGGGCGATTTCAATGCAAACTAATGTCTTCCTAAATCGGACTTCTGGACCATAGTGCGCCGCTGCCTCTCTTCATTTCCTCGAAGTCAATGAGGTGTATGTTCTGGAGATTCTACTGACCCTATCTAATTTTTTAAGTCATTTCAACTGGCCACTAACCCAGAGGTCCCGGGTTCGAATCCCGGCCGAGGTGACAAGATTTGACGGTCTTAGATCTAGTCATCTCGGAAGGACATGGATGTAACTAACACTCTAACTCTCTCTCTATCATCTTTCCTTCTTCTTCTCTCTTCCATTTCGTCTGTTGGGCCCTAGTTGGCGAAAGAGGACACTAAAACTTCCGGGGAAAAAAAAAAAAAAAAAAGTCATTTCAAACATGGGCGCCCGCAGCGGGGGGCAAGAGGGGGCACTTGCCCCCCCCTGGAATTCAAAAAGTATAAATTTCAAGGTAAAAAATGAAAGGGGAAAAAAATGCGATGTTAATCAAAGGAGTAATAGTTAGCAAACTTCATTATTTGTTTATTTTGTAATTTTAACTCATTTTTTTGCAAGGAATAGTAGAATTAAAAATTTTCCTTGATATCATTTTCGTCTGCTGTCCCTTTATCCATCATATCAAACACGCCAAAATTATTGCTCTTATTTGTTACACCTACCATGGCTTAATAATTGTACACCATTTGGATGAAAAAAAAGCCCCCCCCCCCTCCGGAGGGGTCTCCTAGACCTTCCATTGAGGTTCACAAATTTTGCCCCCCCTTGGAAATTTTTCTGCGGGCGCCCATGATTTCAAACCCATTTCCCCGCTTGCTTTCCCTGCACTCCAACAATAAAAGCATATCTATAATATTTTATCGGTAGCGTTCTAGAATTCACCTGTTTGTACTGCATCCGTGAGGAAGAGATTACATTATCCTGTGGTGTAGTATATCCATCATGTATATTAAAAAGGTACTGAGCCAATGCGTAATTTTTTCTGCATCGAGACAATAAAGGGATGAATTCTAGAACGCTACCCATGAGGTTCGGAACTTTTCAGGGGACACCGAATTCCCAAGTCAACAAAACCATATTTCCAGCCAATCAGGAACGTTGTTTATTGTTGATTCTTTCTTACAGTTCAGTTGCTTTTTCCGCCCCCACCTCGTGGAACGAGTACAAAGTCCGAGGTATGCGATTACCGAATGCGGAGCCGTTGGTTCTGGTGCAAATCCTCAACCGAACTTGATTGTCAACTTCGCTTTAATATTATGTACGAAAGTTGGCCTCTCGTGCGCCTTTGAAATGTATGTAGTACTAGCGGGGACAGATATACTTGGCCAGAATATGCAACACGCAACACACCTAATGAGAGTGGTATGACGTGCTTTGCGTATTGCATACCTTGGCTGGGTTTCTTTGTCTCCATTAGTACAATTTTTGTATACGATGTAAGTATTTCTACAAGTATGTTATATTCCTCGATTTCTAGTGGTGGTGAATTGTTGTGGAAAGGGGGGGGGGTGTATCTCTCCTAATAAATGTCAGATGTAGTTTGTGGTGGAGTCGGAAGTCCTCGCCTCGGTCGAACGGAAGGTGCCGATCAAAGGCGTAACCAGGAATTTGTTTCTCTCTCTTCGCCCATTTTAACCAACGAGTTATGAAAGGGTGCGAAGAGAGCCACTATCTCATGTGACTTGGCCCTTATCTATATCCTTTTCTAACTCCACTGCATCTGTTCTTACGGTCAAAAGAGGGATAGAGAAAGAGATAGATAGAGAGGGAGATAGTGTGTGAGATAGTGTGTGAGAGAGAGAGGAAAATCCCTGATTACGTATTTATGGTATGATACGATAGTGATCGAACTCCAAATGTGTGAAGAAGGTTCCGTACCCGCAGTTGGACCGGGGTTTGCGGTTTTTCACCGCTCGCGTAGTTCAATCTCCGCAATCGAGGATGTGTCCGAGTTTAATGATGGTAATTATTTTTAAGTGCAGGGATATCCGCAGGTACGGATGAGCTGCGCCCCGATATGGTGCCACCTCCCCCCCCCCCCACCCGCACCACACTCGCTCGTCCCCGGTTCACCAAAAAATCCATTGGTTTTTTTTTCTTTCCCTTTTTTTTTTTTTTTTTTTTTCTTTTTCTTTTTTCTTTTTCTTTCCAGTCAGTCGAGTGTTGAGGTAACGCACTATTCGGTTGTCCTGTCATTAAATACTTAATGAAATATGTATGATTTGAAACAAAGGATAGGAGAGATGGGTATATGAGAAGAGAATCGTTCGTGCGTCCCGCAAGGGTGAGTTATATTCCCGGTCGGTGGCGATGCGATGGTGGTTTGAGGGGTTTGGTTAGGAGTGATGAGGAGGAGAAGGGGGTCCTCGGGGCTCCTATATTTTACTCCCACCGGTTTTCTGTCTATTACTTGCTCCACACCGATACGGATTACGGATGCCGATTCAGTCGACTGTTCAGAGCTGTGTATCTCTATATCTATACGCGAGTATGTATAGGGTAGAGGCGTTCAGTGGATTTCTCATACGTCCAACATTTCGATGTATCGATTCTATATCTTGATACGAGTTGATTCCGCTATTGATGCATACACTCGTCTATCATTATTTGATTCCTGACATTGTCCGTGGAGCTTCGTAGATCGTGTGGATAAGCAGTAACGATTTGGACACAGAATCATTGAGAGACGACGATTTTATTGTGATGAGTCAAATTATTGACGTTTTTGACATCCGTGCGTTTCTTTTTTGGGTGTCCCCTGCTGTGTTTCGATTTCTGGACGGACGGTTTCGGCGTCCATTACGCCTCGGTTGTTTCGTTAGTGTGTTGGAACAGGAGGGATGGATGGAACACTATGAAGAACCTTCCTCTCGGCCGTGGCGAAGCGTAAAATGTGGCAACGTTGCATTTCATTCATTTTAGCCCATGTGATAGGTGGGATAATTCGATATTTCGATATTTTTGATGGGTTTAAATGAATTAAATTCAGAGTTGGTGGATTTAACGCAGCGGCACTTCATATACACACAGTTTATGCAAACTTCGATTTGGATTAAATTTGACTCCTGTCATTTCTTTGTTCTACCCAGAAAAAGCAGAAAAAGCACTTTGGTTGACTGGTATAGTGCTGACAAAATCTATAGTAGAAAAATGGCACAGAAAAATACTTTATTTGAGCCATCCAAAGCTTTGGTTCACCCTGTAAAATCTTTTTAGTTCGTGTTGTCTTATATTTTTGGTTGGGTCTACCAAAGCCTTTTGCTACGTAATTTTTCTACTATTGAAGATTTTCTCAGCGCTACCAAAGCGGTTTTTGTCCCCCCCCCCCCCCCCGTTTAGCGTTTGTTGTTTTAGCCCCTTTATCTCGTAGAACCATCATGCATCAGTGAGGTATCGGCGTTCAGCTAAAACGCCGATTTGTTGAAAATCAAGCAAAACCAAGATCGGCAAGTTAGTGTGCTGAAAGCAATTATTTGATGGGCGGGATTTCCCGGGCCTACTTCTATAACTGCCCCATCCCCCTCAATAAATCCGGGTTTTTGAAAGTTCCTGTTACTTAATTTCTTTGTATCAGAATAGAAATAGAGTGTTCTCGGATGGTGGCGGACGTTATAATGCCTCGAATCACTCACAAGAGTATATATTCCTAAATTTCGTTCGGGTGTGCCGGATTTTCAGTCGAGTGCATGTCGCTCCAACCATTGGGCCTGTGCTGTAAGAGCAACTATTTACCGTGCCCCCCCCCCTTCCTCACCAGTCCTTGCACACCTCGATATGCAGTCACCTAGCCTGAGTAAAAAATGAAAGAGAAGAAGGAGCATGCATGGTTTTTTCTTTGTTTTGTTTTGTTTTTTTTTTTCTACTTTTGAGAGTTGTCTAAATACACTCGTGTTAATATGAACTTGTGTCAAGACTCAGGACGAGGGGATGAAAGGAAGAGAGAGAGGATACCTTAACAAGAAGGGGAAGTAACTCGGGTGAATCCCCTTTGCCCCGCTTCTCCCCTTCCTTTCAACCTCCACTCGACTCTCTCTGTATGTCTCTCTATCTCTTTCTCTCAGCATATAATAAGAGAGTTCTTTGTTTGCCCTTGTGTTGCATCCAACATTCAACCCAAAGGTTTTATGGACAGGAGGATAATCGATAAACCTATGTATACGTATATACGTGGGTATAATATTCTTTGATACATAATGTATATATCAAATGAGAAGATTATATGCGATTTCATAACTAAACACAAACGTGTATTATATTTTATCATCCCTCAAAAACCCCCTCCGACGCGCAAGTATTTAGTGACAGTAAACATTTTCTCATATTCTCTCCTTCTTACAGGAGTTGAGTCGAGGGGCCAAAAGCAAGAGCTGGCTGCAGTTATTATGATTGTGTGCTCTTGCGTTTTCTTTAATGATCCTCTCTCCCATTCTCCGCCAGCCTCTCTTCCTATCATATGAAGCAGGAGTCGCATCGCATCCAACGTTCGCTCATCTAAGTTAAATAAATTTTTATGTTGATAAATGCTCCCGGCTATGTATGCAATATTGCTATCGTAGACCTTTGTCGATTCTCGCTCGGGTGTGCTGTTATGAGCTGAGCTGCTGAGCTGCGCGTATGAGCCATAAGTTTTTAGCACCCTTTTCCCCCCAATATCCTGAAAACGGTTAGACATTTAATGTTGAAACCTTTTCTTTTGCCTCCGGTTTTGAGTCGTTGAAACTTGGTTGCCCTCAAATTCATAACAGCAATTCATTTTTGATGAAATTTCACGTGTTCGTAATCTCGACCGTTGAGAGATAAAAATAGGATCTTTACTCCATACTATTTTATTATTTTTCGTCTTTCGAAAATTTAATAGCTTTAGACTGTGAAGAGTCACTTTGAGTCGCTCATTTGTTTGAGGGGAGGGAGGAGCTGGAGATAGCCTCTCTATAGATTTCCTGTGCGATTATAACCTTTGCCTCATAAATCCACCCATAAGGGTGAAATTCTGGACCATTTCATTCGCCGACCTACCAAATTCATTGTTGTCTTGCATTTCTCTTTTGGCGCCGCGAATTTTTAAAGCCAGCCAGCCGCCCCCCCCCCCTCCACCACAAATTTTCTGGTTGCGCTGCACTACTGTAACTCTGTTAAGTGGTAACCAGGAAAATCAGAATCTTGAACCTAAGCAACGTTTGAACTTTGATTCGAGTTTCTCAAAATTACATAGAACTTTTTTTTTTCTCTTAAAACTACAGTTTTCAGTTTTCCAAAGTTACCGTAATTTTGGGAAGTCGCGTATTGCATTGTAATAATTAATTGAATAATTGAAGGATAGTTATTTTTGGCTTTGTTATTTTAACCCTCTAAGGGCCAAGCCCGAGTAAACTCGTTTTTCTCCTCTAGTTTACTTGACGTTGTTTCAGTCTTCATTCCGAATATCAATGAAAAGACACTAACAAGATAAGGTTTGTTCGAGCGCCTTCAAATTATCCTATAGGCAATTCCAACTCCCCCGAGTACGAACTGTTAACTACCTTCCCTGTATAAACAGAAAAGTGGCTTTCTTTTAAACTAACCTGGCCTTTAGAGGGTTAAAGACCGTTCCTTATCCTTATAATTTCGATTTTATTAGATACAAGACTTGCTTTCAGGAATCGCTTGAATCATGCTCTGGGTATTTATTCTGAAGAACCGTGCTATCACAACGCCGATACTCGTCTATCCGTCGTATTTATGAAAGTCTTTATTTTTATTTATTTATTTTTTTTTTTTATTTATTTAATTTTTTGATTTTTAAAGTCTGGTTGTCTGAACGTGCTTCTATCATGTGTCTATCTTTATTATAGCGTCTCTATCCTCTTCAGTTTTTAGGCTTGCAATATCGGAACATGTTCTAGTTTTCAATATTCTCTTAAATCGTTGGTTTCCAATTTGATAACTAAAAGTAGAAGCTTGTCGGTTAGGCTCCTAGATGTAACAGATGAGAATAAATTTAGTACCTGATTCCTCTGCTGAAATAAGAGAAAAGAGGGAGAAGAGCCCTGAAATGATAAAACAAAAGAAACTTGCCTCTATTCTCGGAAAATTCGGAAAAGATAAAAGAGAGATGATAAAGCGGAAGAGAAGGGATGGGAAATGAATGGGAAATGCTCTTGGTAAGAGAGAGAGGGAGATAGAGAGAAAGAGAGTGATAGAGAGGGAGAAAGTGATAGAGAGGGAGAGAGAAAGAGAACAAAGGCCCATAAATCGAGGAGTGGGAGGAAAGCTCAACCTTTTTCTCCTGCTCTTGCCTCCTGCCGCTATGACTCCTTTTTTCAACGTTGCCAGTTTGCAGGAGGTATAAATCTCTCTTCAAAAATGGCTTTAATTTCCGTTCGAATTTCGTTCTCATTTGGCTTCTGACCTCGCCATCTTTGCTCATCAGTCAACGTATGGTCCAGTTGGCCGTTGTTTATTGAGTGAGACCTTGAAAAAATAAGTTTCTACCCGATTTTAATGTGGGTAAGATAGATAGTGTATTGGTTCTATGATACGTGTATATTGTCTTTGGATCATACATTGAGGCTAGTAAAATTACGTATCTTGTATTCTATGGTAAATTTTAAGCATTATACAGGGTGTCCCAAAATTGATAGTAAATATTTTTACCACGTATTTTTGGGGCCAAAATAAGACTTTTTTTTCCTATGAACACGTGTCCGAAAATGCCCCCCCTCGGAGCTACATCCCCCCAAAGTTTTTAAAAAAAATCGGTTTTTCTTCGATTCTAGCAACGGATCTCCGTAAAAATGGATGAAAATCGGTTGCCATGGGTAATTTTAGGCGTTCTTTCCGATTCCGGGGTCGAAAATTTCCAAAAGGGTCAAGAAAGGGGGGTTTGAGGGGGGTTCAAATTTTAAATTGAATAATTTTTTAGTGCTCCGTAAGAAAATGAGAAAAATAACAAAAGAATCTAATGGAACAAAACAAAAGGAACATTTTTGATCTCTTGTGTTTTTTTCATAAGACACACGGGAAACGAGTAAAATCGATTTTTCGCCGGGAGCGCACAGCCCGATAGCAATGTTTCAGTGCCGCGTTGCGTCGAGTCGATCGTTCAGTCAGTTGAGTGCACAGAGCAGCGCTCTCGAGCTGTGCGCTCCCGGCGAAAAATCGATTTTACTCGTTTCCCGTGTGTCTTATGAAAAAAACACAAGAGATCAAAAATGTTCCTTTTGTTTTGTTCCATTAGATTCTTTTGTTATTTTTCTCATTTTCTTACGGAGCACTAAAAAATTATTCAATTTAAAATTTGAACCCCCCTCAAACCCCCCTTTCTTGACCCTTTTGGAAATTTTCGACCCCGGAATCGGAAAGAACGCCTAAAATTACCCATGGCAACCAATTTTCATCCATTTTTACGGAGATCCGTTGCTAGAATCGAAGAAAAACCGATTTTTTTTTTAAACTTTGGGGGGATGTAGCTCCGAGGGGGGGCATTTTCGGACACGTGTTCAATGGAAAAAAAAGTCTTATTTTGGCCCCAAAAATACGTGGTAAAAATATTTACTATCTATTTTGGGACACCCTGTATAGACCGTATCGCATAATGGTTAAAGTCCCGAATCAATTTCCTGGTTAGTACTATGGTCAGAACCCCGGAGTAGGGAAACTCTGTTATAATGTATTCCTTTTTCAAGACTCGCGTAAATCTTGGGTCAAAATCGGTCAAGTTTTATGAGATTTACGTATACATTGAAAATGCAGGTTGAGATTTATGTTTCGCTGCTCTGCGTTTTTCAATCAACCGATTTTTTGTTTTTTTTTTTTTTTTTCAACTCGGAAATAAAACTTTTCCGGTTCAAGGTCACGCCCGAGGCAAAACTTTGAGGAAATTTCCGCTAACATGGCAACAGTGTCTATCCTTGTCCCTGTTCGGTGTTCCTGTCCCTGTCCACGTCCCGCTCTTCCGCTTGTCCTCGGTTCACGCGTTTAAGGGGGGTTGCATTGAAACGAAGTTGAAATTGCTCCTCCCGCACCCCTTCCTCCCGCGCCCCTCCCCCCACCCCCCCTTTGGCCTCCGCCCCTTTGCTTCTCCCCCTACACTTCTCGGTAGCTTTCGTTTTTGCCGAACTCGTACTTGGCGTGTGCAGGGTGCCCATGAAGTAGCTTGCGTGTGTTTTTCTGGAGCTCCTAGCTTTTGCATTATGAACATTCTAGGAATTGTTTGCACTCTTTAAGGCCTTGTAGGGGGGGGGGGGAGGGTTGTCTTAAACCAATACCGTCTATTATCATTCCTAGTTGATTTTTTTAGGTTAGGGTCGTCTTGATAAATTTGTAAGCTTATATGCTCTGAGGAAAAAGAGAGAGAGAAAAAAAACAAGGTAATTTAACAGTCTATTGTCGAAAATGGTGAGTACAAACTCATTTGTTGATTCAACTAACTATTTTGTTGATTTTACAATCCCATTTGTTAAATCAACGATCTGAAAATGTAAGTTAACCATCTGATCCGTCGAGTCAACAATCTAGATTGATGATTTAACAAATCGGATGGTTGATTTACCTTTTTGGATTGTTGATGTACAAACGGATTGTAAAATCATCAGTCTAGATCGTGTCAGATCTCCAATCAGGAGCTTACGCCTCTGTAAACCCACAAAAAAAAAAAAAAAAAAAAAAAATCTTTTGGGGATTATTTAGACACTCTTGAGGTGCATATCATGATTCAAAAATTAACTAGTTCATCGACTCTTTACAATGGGGCTATTGCACACTTTTGCTATAAGCGATTTAATAGTCGATTATGGCGTAAAAACCTCAAAAAATAACGATGGTGGCACTAAAAACTTCCAAAATCCACTCCTAAACTCAATAAACGCAGTTATTTGCGCGAGCGTAATGGTGGCCGAATGCACTAACAATGGGAGATTCCCATCTAACAATTCTGAAACTCCATCAAGATGTGACCAATTAGAGACTACTTTCATTTGACACCGGTGTCACTTGGTGTTGCGGTACCATTCATCGGATGTGGATCATCACTCTGATGACTAATTACTCTGTGAATCATCCTTGTCAGCATAGAAAGAGTGACGAAATTAAGATAGGAATCTCCCATTGTTAGTGCCTTCGGCCACCATTACGCTCGTGCAAATAACTGCGTTTATTGAGTTTAGGAGTGGATTTTGGAAGTTTTTAGTGCCACCATCGTTATTTTTTGAGGTTTTTACGCCATAATCGACTATTAAATCGCTTATAGCAAAAGTGTGCAATAGCCCCATTAACAATAACTTCGACAATTAACTCTTTCATTCGTAAAATTCCGTTGTACTCGTTAGTTTGTAAACAAAGGTATGTAAACAAATTTGCAAATGGCGGCGCCCCTGGAGCCTAAAACTCATGACCAATCAGAGGTTGACTATACCCTCTTATTGTCTTAACTCTCTAGGTATATACAGGGACTATAGGTCCAGGTCGTGCCACTTACTTTATAGTCCTCCTGTAAACTCCTGTTTGTGTTCACTGCTCGTGCTCTGAGCCACGGCAAGAACTTTGTTCAGTGGCCGAGGTTATTTCCGGCAAGGAGAGGGGGGAAAAGAAGGGAAAAAATTTCGGTATGGGGTTTTGTTAGTAGGATGGTGGGTGGTGGGCGATGGGTGTTGGGTGGTGGGTAGTGGGTGGGAAGTGGGGGTAGCAGTTAGTTTCTCCCGAAAAGGAGGGTCGCGAATGAATGCTATCCGTTTCGGTTAACGATGCACTCGAGTGTTTACTCCACTTTCGTGTGTCCGATATTAACTTTTTCGAGTGTTCTCTCCCGTTTTGGAGTTGCCAGATCAAGCCAAGAATACGGAACTTTCCATCTAACTATATACTTACTTATCAAGGGGGAACCCTAGGCTAAAAAAAGTATCTTCCCCTGTAGTTCTATCACTTTGAAACTTTTGCTGTTGAATTATGGGCATCTCAATAGAAAAATTTTGAAATTATTGTTGAGCGGGTTGCATAATTCATACCTGCTCCTGAAATCAGTATTTTAATGGAAAAAAGGCTGTTCACGAGGGATGAGATTTCTCAGGCTGTAATTGATCATATGACTTGTTCTTTGGCTTGTCTTGTTGGTAAGGTTCCTGGTTCTCTTTGCAAATGTACATTTTTTTTTTTTTTTTTTTTTTTTTTTTTTTTTTTTTTTTTTTTTTTAAATCAATTCGAAGTTTTATTTATTTATTTATTTATTTATTTATTTATTTATTTATTTATTTATTCATTTATTTATTTATGTATTATTCGAGGTTCAGTCTTTAATAATTTGAACTGTTTAGAATCAGTGTAAAAAACTCATGATCAGGAAAGTAGAAAAATCTTGTGTGCCGTTGCAGCCAGGATAATTTAGCATTATTTTGGGGGTTTTTTTTTGGGTTTTTTTTTATTTTTTTATTTATTTAAATGCAGTCTCTTGCTGCTATAGGGCCCGAGATTTCTCATCCCTCGTGATAGTTATTATGGAAAAATGCAAAAAACAAAGTGAACCAAAAGAGAGAAAAAAAATGAATGAAGAAATGCTTAGACCATGTATCATTTAACTAATGTTTTAAAGTATATAGAGTCACGGAAACTTTTTTCCTAAAACACAAATTTTAAGAGCGGGGGAGGAAAAAAATGAGAAAAAATCCTAAATCTTGCCTAGGGGATACCCTCCCATCAGATTATTTATTTTTTTTTTTTTTTTTTTTTTTTTTTTTTTTTTTTTTTTTTTTTTTTTTTTTTTCTCAGCGATCTGGCAATCATTCAATCTGATTTGTTAAAACTGATTTCATTTGTTTTGACTTTGTTTGATGTAGGAAGTTGGCTCGCTTTCCGTAGTTTTGTAGTTCCACTTGTCTATAATAATCCCTATTTGAAAAATCTGACGCTTCTAGTCTAGAATTGAGGGGTAGTATAATCTCAAGAACTCTCGTATCACTCAGACTGAGAGCCTTTGTAACACTAGGCTTGAGCACGCGGTTACCATTAATTTGTTTAGTCATGAGTCGAAAACTTTTGGATCCTCTCTCACTCAGGGAGACAGCTCGGCTCTCTAACTTAAAAGTTATGCGGTTTATCAAAAATGTGATGCCGAGGTTTGCAGTGTGTTGAAAATACGGAAAGTAGGTCGGTTATTAAATAAACCGAGAGATACCGAATACAGCTCCATTATTTTGGAAAGTCTTGTGCGAAGTAAGATTTTTTTCTGTATTCAAAGATATCTAGATTTGACATTAGCTTTGGATCCCCAAAATGTCATCCTCCAAAAATAATTTTTGGAGGTCGTGAGGGATTACAGTAGAAACCCCATTTCTCAAATATCTCGATAACGAAATCTGCAACTTTCGACTTTTGGTTTGCGAGTGAACACGTGGAAAAAAGTCCATTTTAACCGAATCTTATAACCGAAATTTACAATTAGCGATTTTTATATTCTTCGGTCCAAAATGTTTTTTATTTGAAATTTAGAAAGAAAGCATGTCGATTTTGATTTGCATTTAACATGTTACTAGAAAATTGGCGACAGAATTGACAGACCCCTATTGGCCCTATGTTGGGGAATTTTGTTGTCTCTGAGTTGTGAATTTTTAATGTCGCAAAAATCGCTATTTTGGCGCGCTCGGCAGATGTGTCGAGGCCGAAAATATCCATGCATCCACTTGCAATCAACGACATTCGATGACATTTGGTTCATGGTGTTGTTTTTAGGTCGGAGAATTTAATTCTGCCGTATCAGGTTTAAAGAATTTTGAAATCCAATACGGCAACCACCAATTTTTCTTAATTTTTTTTCCCCCCAAAAAGAAGTTGTTCATTGTAGAATCGGTAGTTTTGTGGTAGGGTATTACGGACTTTTCACTTTTCAAAATATCGGCAGGATACCGAAAAATACCAATTACCGTCTGATAATTTCAGCGTAAGTCCGTACTGCCGAACACCCTCAGTAAAGATTATTTGTCTTCCTTCACAGTGTCTGTAGTATCAAACGAGAATTTCGTGCTCGACTTACATCCACCTTTAATGCGGCAGCGTTCGAAAGCTGAGATACTGCGAGGTGTGATATTTCATCTTGACTGCAGAGAGAATATTCTTGTCAACAGACGGTTTTTCGTGATGACGTCAGTGTAGTCTCTCCGACAATAATTATTAGAGGCTGGTTCAATTACAGTATAGACTCGTGAATTGCGATGTATCGATTTCTCCTCCGTACAAACCTATAGCAAAGAATCGATTCTCAGGCGGTTCCATTGGGTCTAGAAATAATCAACTCTTTTGCATTATATTGCACTAAAAAAAAAAAAAAAACAAAAAACAAAAAAAGAAACAAAAACAAAAATCATGGCTCTGTGAGACACTAAAAGACCCTCCCTGGTTCCGCTACTGGTTGAAGCGAAACCAGGTCATACGATAATGTAAGGATGAAGTCATTTCTTGATTGCTGTAAGTATACATCGTTCTTCTCTCCCTTTGATGATTGAGGCGCAGTAATAGTCCACGTAGCCCTCACATTTGTTGGGGGGGGGGGGGGGGCGCAAAGAAGAGAGGGAGAAACGAAAAAAAAAAAAATGAAAAAACGAGAAAACCGAGAAGAAAAAAGCAAAGAAGCGCAATTGAACCCTCAAATTGGAAATGCTCTCTCATTCCGATGTCCCTCCTTAAAACTTTACCAGTATAGGGAGATAACGAGTGAAAAGTGAAAAATATGAACGGTAAGAGCGGACGGGTTACTTAAATAAGAAAGTATTAGAATAAAATCAAGTCTGTCCAAATAAGAAAGTATTAGAATAAATTCAAGTCTGTCCCCTGTATTCTGAAAAAATAAATAAATCGATATAAATGGAGCTGGGAATGATAGCGGCTTCGATTTGAGACTAATATGCATAGACATTAGATTTATTTTCAGGGAAACACAGCTTGCATTTGCACCTGACCCATTCGAAATTTAAAAAAAAAAAAAAAAAAAAAAAAAAAAAAATATCCGGGGTAGGGCCCCCGGACCTCCCTCCAACTAAGTGAACCTCATGAATGGGGGGGGAGGTGTGAACATTTCTAATACACTATTCTAGGGGGGTAACTCGGTAGGGCAGCCCTGCACAAAAAATATACCTGAACCTCCCATTATGGTATTACACCATCATCGTCGATGCCGTCCGTTAGAATAGATCTTTAGGCACCTATAATCCACAGATTTATCACATTTTTCTTGTTTTTAATTTTTTGACCCGAAAAAAGGGGCGAAAATGGGCCTCAACAGGACAGATCCTTTGCAAAAATAAACAGTCAAACATTTTAATTCGTCGTTGTAGATTTTGCGGGGCCCCTGCGGGCCGATCCTTGAAATTCACGACTTTTGGGTAGACTGGATAATAATGGAAAACGGTGATTGGTGGAGACGAGTCACGTGGTTGTCCAGTCTAATCAAAATACGGAATGGATTAGATAATTTGTCGGGCAGTCTTGGAGTACCCGACTAACTGGAGTAACTTATCTAATCCATTCCGTATTTTGATTAGACTGGGCAACCACGTGACTCGTCTCCACCAATCACCGTTTTCCATTCTTATCCAGTCTACCCAAAAGTCGTGAATTTCAAGGATCGGCCCGCAGGGCCCATAATGGCATTGATGGACATGGGTCGCGGGTGAGGGGAGTGATATTTTTGCGGAGGGGGCGCACGCAATCACGCATGCCTAGTTATAACGCCACTGTCGAAGCGTTTCAGCGTTTTTCAGCCATTATTATACTTTGGCTAATCCCTCGCGAGAATTTACTCGTCAGATTTTGCTCATCAATTGATTTGTTGATAAGAAATATGTACGACAATGCGATCCGAGTATTCCCCTGGTACTTTATATTCCTCTAATCCTCGTCTCCAACTATATTTTACATGTGCGCATGTGTAAGTACTGCTTGTAACATGTTATTAGCCTGCGTGATTAAAATCACGCGCGTTGAGCTCCTTATTAGTTTATACAATCATACATTTTTAAGTATAATTGTATGGTGATTGCTGAGGTAAACTGTCAAAAATGTCAAAACGACTCAGTCGTATTAATTCAATTTTGAAGTGAATCTTGCATAGGTGAAGAGGGGGAGAGGGGGGAGTGAAAAAGTTACCTTCTATATTGTTAAATGAGTTTCCTGTTGCTTTTTGACGTGCGATTTGGAGTGAGCGAGTGAGTCATCTTGCAAAATGCTAAACACAATACACGGATCTCTTTTATTTTTGTCTTCATGTCTAAGGCGGCTGTCACCGGGAAAATAAGGGTCCAACTAACATCAGGTGTGCTCTTTCAAAGGAAACCTGATGTGATGGATAGGGCGATATATTTTCCCCCGATGGGCGATGAGCATACGTGATATTTCATCAGCCTTTCTCATCTGGAGACCATCTTATTTTGTCCTCGTCTGATGGGTTGTTTTGTTTACCTACCTGTGCGAGGTATTATCTATTACCGAAGACGAACAGGTACGATCCTGTGCAAAACGAAGGAAATGATTCTGGAACGACAAAAGGAAAAGGCGAAAAGGGGCAGTAGTGTGTGTGTTTTCAATAGTTGCCAATTTTTTTTTTTTTTTTTTTTATGTATAGATTCAAGATTCAACCCGCACGTATATCCAGATCCACGCCCACCGCCCCCCTCACTCTATCACAACTGTGTTTTGTCCGTCTGTTTTGGGCAGACGCGGATACTCTGGATGTTGTCCCTCTGGCTGAGCGTTGAGCCCCGCGCCATGCCACATCTTGACCGCATCCCTTCCAGACCAGACCAGACGGGACCAGACCATGCCATTATGACTTAATTTATTGCTGGATTTTGCGAGACTGTTCTCGAAGAAAATCTCCTCTCGTCTGATCCGGACTGATCCCCTGATTCCCTGCGAACACTTTCCGTAGTTTCGGCCGTTGTGAGCGTTTTAGAATTCATCGGTTTATTGCATCCACGCAAAAAAGATTACATTATCCTGTGGTGTAGTATATCTATGTATATTGAAAAGCACTGCTATTCATAATCTTTTCTGCATCGAGACAATAAAGGTGAGAATTCAAGAACGCTACCAAAATAACATCGTGCGTTTATAGCTAGCCGTAGCCAGGAATTTGTCTTTCTCTCTCTTTCCCCATTTGAATGCATGTGTAGATAAGGATGGAGATAGGGGCTGTCTCGTGACTTCAGGCCCTGTTACTGTCTTTTTCTAACAAATGCATAGTCAAATGGACAAAGAGAGCAGTGCAATTTGGTAACGTTGTATTTTGTCCATTTAAACCCATGTAGAAGGTCGAATGCGAAGGTGTTCACCGAACACCTGTTAATACGACCTTTTCCATGGGTTTAAATGGACAAAATACAACGTTGCCAAATTGCACGCTGCGCCACTGAAAGAGAGAAAAACGCCTGCCACGGTAATGTAATAGCGTGACTCATCTCATATCCTCAGCTTGTGACTTGCGTACGGGAGCATTGGCAGATCCAGCAATCTGGAAACAGTGTATTCTTCGGTCTTACCATTTGATTGCATGCGAGAAACAATCGATTATTCGCGGGGCTGTAGCTCCTTCAAGAATCGATTGTTAATCATACGTTCAAATGGAAAGAACACGTTGTTGCCAGATTTGCTGGATCCGCCTATGCATCGGGGCATTCTAGAATTCATCAGACCGGTTTAGAAGTATATGAGTTAGAAAACGACTGAAATATAGGGGCTAAAGTCACGTGATCGCCCCTTTTGTAACAAATGCGTTCAAAAGGAAAGAGGGAGAGAGAAAGACAAATTTCTGTGTCAGTCCATGATTGTTACTCCTTTTGCGATTCGGCATCCAGTGTAAATTGAGCGCTCGAGCGGGAAAATTCATAGAATTTTAATTTTCCATCGCACGTGTAGCTTTTACCTTGGAAAGCGACAAGATTTCCTCCAGCGTTTTTTTTTTTGTTTTTCCACGAAATGCCGGAAAACTTTTTGTCCTCTACTATGATTGAGTCATCTTTCTCGACCATGATGGAAGTTCGTACCTACCACGATGACATAGGCGTTTATTTCACCTTGTCTTTTCCGAGAAGTTTTCCCTCAATTCCACAAAATTTGAGTGCATTTTTTCAATTCACAGCAACAAATTGCTCTTTAGTCATTCAATGTATTGTATATATCACTTTTTCACTCTAAATTTGAGGTGTGTACAAATGTGAGCGAACCAGTTACGTCGCTTGCGTCCGGAAACCTTGTATTTAAACCGGTAAAACCCATGATAAAAATTGAAGCGTTGGAGGTGCACTATGTACTCTTTAGAATCGATCAATTACATTGGTTTCAATGGACTACATGCAGCGTTGTCAGATTGAACGCAACGCCGATGAAGCGAAAATAACCAAACTTCGCGAGTGTTTTGTATGCATTTTTACTTGGTTGTGAGTTGTGACGTAGGTGTGTGAAGAATGCCTCATCCACCCTTGTCGACGATCGGTCACAGGAGATGGACAAAGAAATAATGCTTTCTGATTTACATTCTCACCTGACGCACTTATCTCTTTTTCTCCCCCCTCATTCAAGGTTTCGAAATCGTGAACTTGGGTTTCCCAAGCTCCTCCCCTCCCCCATCTGAGATAACTCACAATCAGTAAAAAATTAACTCTCGTTCTTTTAGGTAATCGCAACTTTAGTTTCCGCTGAATGAGTGTGCATAGTGTATTTTGTCAATCGTTTCATTCTTTAATTACTGTCCGACCGGTTTGTTGGTCAGATGAGAACAATTATGCATCCTAATAAATTGCAGTCACCTTTTTTTCTTCTTTTTTTTATATATACCTGCCACGGTTGAATGTGAATCACTTGAGTGTGCTTGGTGCATGAATAATGTTGGACGATTACCGGCACGATTACTTGCACGTTATCCTTAATCCTAAATAATTATTTGTGTCAGATTCCGTTGCAATGTCCTTGACTTGAGAATAGTATGAGGAATGAGCAATGAGTCGGTCGGATGATCGGAGAGAATGGGTAGCTTTGATTGGTTGCCATTGAAAAATATGAGACACAATATAAAGCAAAGCGTGTTCTCTTGGTATTAATTGTCCACACGGAGTAATTATGAAACTCGATAGAAGTCGAAACGATTCTTTATTTTAATTGATTCTTTTTTATTATATTAAATGTAGGAACATTTTATACATCCCAGGAACCGAGACTTGGACAGATTACCTCAGAAAACGGCTCTATGAAAGCATACAGTATGTCCCAGAAATTGTTACCAATCCCAAATCGAAAAACACAGACCTCATTTTGATGAACAATTGGTCTGCTTGTTTGTTGCTGGTTGACATGAATCGTCCATTGAATTATTTGAGAAATTCCACGAATCACAAGCTAAAGAGCAGACCGATTGTTTATTGAACTGAGGGCACGTGTTTCTCGACTTGAACCTGAACCGTGCTTCTGGAACGTACTGTATCCTCGTGATTAACGAGCGGAAATGCTTGGTTATTTATTGCCCAATATTTAGAAAAAAGCTCTTGCAGTATAGGATTTGTCCTTATTCTCCAGGGCCTACGAATGGGCCAGTTGCACTTTGTCGGCAGATTCCACATTTGATGGTTGATTCTGATTCTTATGTTGGATGCCGAGAAATTTTTACAACGATCAACGATCACACACAACTCCATCGCGATCAGTTCATTATTAACCGAGATTTAATAACCGATGGAAAAATCTATGTTAAGATGCAAACAACGAGCTGTATGCTGTGGTCCATTTTGCGCCGCACCGCTCCAAAATACACGGAATCAAATGGACAAATTACTCGCTTAAACCTAACCTAAAAATCCCTCATGGTGGTTACGCAGATTACCTATTAAACCGCCACTCTAGATAAATGTATAGCTCGCTGGATGTTAATAATGTTTGTCAATGGGTTTGTTGCAAAATTACGTCATGTAGTATTATGCTCCTGAGTAAAATCGCTTGAAAATCACATTGAAAGCAGCGCAAAGTTTCGAATTTCACTCACGAACTCAATATATGCGTTGAACAAAATTTAAAGATGGCGGCGCATCAAATGAGCAAGTGACCATGGGGGAGTCCCATCTAATCGCAACTTTCTACGCTGAGGAAAGAGATTCATCATGGAGGAAGCTGCAATTTTATTAGATGGGACTCCCTCATTGTGACCCGCTCATTTGACCACCATCTTAGAATTTTGTTTCAAAGCAAATTAATTGAGTTTGTGAGTGGATTTTGAAATTTTTCGATACTTTCAATTGATTTTTACGCGATTTTACGTATACCTTAGACACCCCCCTTCATAAAACGCTGCAGCTATATTGTGCGACAGAACCGTTCTGCATAACCCTTCGCTCACACCGCACATTCAGCAGTGCTAATTTGCCTTTTCACACGGGTTACAATGGACCAAATGCAACGTTGCCAAAGCGCCGCTGCTCTAATCAGCTGCTGTTGAGTTCTAACACAACGCTCTATAATCAGTAAAGTATACGCACGGCAGAGTTGGGCAAATGGGGGTGGTAATCGATTACACGATTACCGAGTAATCGTAATCGTCGTTATTTCGGAGGGTGATTTTATGGTAATCATAGAGCTGAATTTTTACATTTTTACAAGCCACCCATAATACTAGTTGCAGACGAATAAAATCTAATCGAAAAGACCCTAAAAGTTACTATCTATCTGTGAAAAATATATTTAATTACCATCCCAAGGTTAGACGATTACCGATTACCTAGAAATCGCCTCATCGATTACACTCCTGTTTGCCCAAATCTGGTACACGAATCGTATAATCGATTACAATCCTATTTGTCCAACTCTGACGCACGGAGAATTACCTTTTGGTGCTCAAGGTCAATACCTAGTTTTAGTTTGCTTTTGGATTCGATATTGTTTTAGAACTGTCGAATCTAGGTATACTATTCTCACGACGTCACGTGTCGATTGAATTGTCAGTTCACTCAATTAACATAGATCGGAAAAATTACTGCCAAGTATGCTCTAATAAGTATTACCCTGCAATGAAAGAATGAATCCTGTGCTTCTTGACTCTCTCAAGAGTCAAGGCACGAATGTTACATCAATCATTGAGTTTCGGTCGAAAGAGCTGAAAAGTTTTGAATTAAGGGTGCAATTAAACACTCAAGCCTATTCTTGGAAGCAATTAATACAGAGAAAGATATAGAGAGAGAGAGAGAGAGAGAGAGAGAGAGAGAGAGAAAGAGAGAGGCCATAAGGAAAATGGAGAAACATCAGAGACTCGAATTTCTGTGACTTTAACCAGTGCCATACTTGCCGAAGCCACACCAACTCCCACCGAGCCATAGCTTTCACTATCTCAGACGTATCACAGGGCTCATGACTTTAATAGGTTAGGCAAGCCGAGCCTTCCTTGTGAGATGCCATTTAGTGGTACGGGCACTGAGGCAACGAAAATACCGCTCCGACACTTTCTAGTTCCTATGACGGTAATTTCCGGCGAATTTCTGAACATAAAACTATAATGAACAGCTAATTGAATTATTTTGGGGTCAGATTGAGTCGGTGTAAGTTCGAATCATTCTCCGTGTGAGCTTTCTGTACTGCCTCGATTCGGCTCTTTATATCAGCCATTAGTGATTAGATCTCACTAGACACTCAAATTGGATCCTCAAACTGTAGCTATAATTCGGGCGTTTGATGATCGCAGCGCGTTCTAGCGGCGTTTAAAGGCAGTGGAGGGGGACAAACCCCCCACCCCACCCTAAGACTTCAATGAGGAAAAGTGAATTTTGGAAATTGGGGGAAATGTATGAAAGAAGATGAGAAGAAAATAGAGGAAACATGTAGTAAAATAAAACTATAATTGGTGTAAAATGCAGGGGAGTTAAAAGTTGCGGAATGAAGAAACTCTCAAAATACACCCACATCCACTTTTACCGTCGCGTCGTATCGTTGATTATTCCTGGTAGAGGTAGTTTCAGAAGTGTAGGCGGACCAAAACCATAATCTTTGGCGAATTTTCAACTTTTATTCCTTCAAATCAATTCCGAATTTGCTCCTGACTTTATTCTTTTGTGTTTAAAGTTTTCCTCATTGAAAAGTGAACACTCAATTTCATTTTTATTCATTTTCATCAAGTAATATCAGAAATTATGTTGACAAATTCCAAAGATTATTGGTCTATGTCCAGGTCCGCCTACTTTTCTGAAACTACCTCTAGTCTTGGTAGAACTCATTTCAGAAGTGTAGGCGCACCTAAACCATAATCTTTGGCATTTTCTTCAATTTTCATTCCTTCAAATTAAAATAAAACTTGCCTTTGACTTTAACTCTTGGTTTTAAAAACCCTTCCTTGATGTAAAGCCAATAATTCTCAGATTCATTTTCCTTAATTTTTATTTTGAAACATGAGAAATAGTGTTGAAAAATGCCAAAGATTTTCGGTCTAGGTACGCCTACGCCTACACGTCTGAAATGACCTCTGCTGCGTTGACCGTTTCATTTCAAATGAAGACGATATTGCACGGAAAGTTTGACATTAAATGCGATTCTTCGGCGTTTAGTGCCAATTTCTGCCACCAGAGCGCTACCATTCAATTAATGTCAAATTACAGGCCGAAAGTAGTTTATATTTAAGAAAGCGGATTGTCAGTTACTAGATTATCATCTACAGAACGTCTCTGCAAAATATCTCGTCAATAACTTCAAAAAGAAGACTGAAAGTACCAATAAATGGAATATCTCAGATCGATTCTTGCTTCGAAATGCGATTTTTCATTTGTTGGTACTTTCAGCCTCATTTTTTCAAGTAACTGAGACTCCGTTCCTTAAATATTTTCTTTCGGCCTGTAATTTGACATTAATCGAACGGTAGCGCTCTGGTGGTAGAAATTGGCACTAAACACTGAAGAATCACCTTTAACGGAGGCAGTAGGTCCAAAAGTGTGATTTATCCTTCGCCATTTTTGCGCTCCTTTTTTTTTTGTCTCTCTCCAAAAAAGATAGAATAAAAGGAAGCTTGACTATCTTCTCTCCTATAGCTAGCTTCTGGATGAAATAAAGGAAGGGATTATTGGGGGATCGGGAGCGTCTATCGATCTTTTTTACATAAATACGCGTTCCTTCTGCTTCTCTCCTTTTTTCCAGTAAACTTGCGCTCCCCCTCCCCATCTCCCCAACCAGCACCCTCCAAAAAACCTCACCCCTTACCCCTTCTCATCACGTTCATTTTTGTCCTTTGTCAGATGCGTGTTCTCTCTCTCTCTCTCTCTCTCTCTCTCTCTCTCTCTCTCTCGCTCTCTCTTTCCCTCCCTCTTTACTCCTTCCCTGTGTCTATCCATCTCCGTCTGTTTATCTCTTTTTTAGCTCTGATTGATTGTGTTTGCAGGCTTCTGCTTATGCGGAGGGGAAAGTTTTTCGGATGTTTCATTGAAATAAAATGTTTTTTCTCTTTTTTCTGTTTCTTTTCCTTTCTTTCTATTTTTTCGTCTTTCCTTTTTTAGCACTTAGACTTCCGGAGAAACTTTGATCCTCCCTCTCTAACACGCGTACGTGTTGACGAATGCACGCACGAACACTCCCTAACTTTTATACTGAGCGCATTATCGGTCTGTTACAAATGCAAAGTGATGGATATACTGATTTGGCTTCTGCCTATCTCAAGAAAAGTCGGCACTTTTAGACGGATGAAAAATTAGAGTCGTTGCGTTTCGAAGAGCATTTCTCGCCTCCCGAAAGTTTTCCTTCTCCTTTTTTTTTAATTGGACGATTTATTTTTGCTACTTTTGTCTGCAGGGGACAGTTTCGAGGCACTTATCACAAGATGTTAGGATCTGAGAATTTCTAATTGTCCGTCCCCACCCCCCTTCTTCCTATTTTTCACGCTCGGGGCTCTGTTTTTTCTCTGCAAGGTTCTCAGGCATGAGGTAACGAGACTTCCCTCGCCTTTGTTTCCTTTAATGCTCTTTTCTTTTTTTTTTCGCGCTGACACGTACCGTAAGCACCCACACTACTCAGGCTCACTCTTGGTAAAATGAAGTATTCTTTACATTTTAAAACTGTAATTTTGACTTGAAAACATTTCATACTTCTGCGATGAAGCCAATGGCGGATCTAAGAAATTGTATTTTTCTCTCTCTGGCCATTTGAACGCGTGTGTTAGAAAAGGAAAGAGAGGGGGTCGAAAATCACTTGACTGTCCGTAATCTGTCGTTTTCTAACACACGCGTTTTTATGGGAAAATAGAGAGGTCAGATTTCTGGATCCGCCACTGGACGAAACTGGCAAGTAAGTAGTGACCTCCGACCTGGTTCATCGCTGTAAAGTTTTATAAAAATGTAAAGTTTTATAAAAATGTCAAGTTTTAAAGTCAAAATTGCAGTTTTAAAACTTAATTATTGCCACATTTCACCTGAAATGATCCTGTCGCTGTCGTCGCTGTATGTGTGTTTGTTGGTAACCAGTTGAACGCTATGCACTGTGGCTTTCAAAAGAAAGTACCCTGGTTGGAATTCTTATCGTTGAATTTCCCCGTTGCTTCCAATAGAAGTTTCGATTTTTCATGACGCTCTCTGACAGGGGCATTCTGATTTGTCTTTGAACACTCGAAAGCAGCAAAATTATTTAAAGGTTACCACGATTGAAAAGTGTAAACATTTCGAGCAAGGAACTTTCTTTTGAAAGTCATTGTACTTACCTAAAGTCTGTGATGTTTGCCTCACATCGCCGAATGGCGGCATATGATACACTCCGTCCATTTTATATAGTGTCTTTTGCTTTTTATCCCTCTATCGTAAAATCAGTGAATAAAATTGGCAGGTCTCGTTTGCCGAGGAAATTTAATTTTGATTATTTCTTTGTCCTACTCTTGTATGGCATATCGCATGTAACATATAATCAATCTCTTCTTGTTCTCTGATACAAATTGCGGTGTCGCGGGTCGATCGGTCTCAAGAGGTTTCTAGATCAGTCAAGTAGAAGGGAGTGAGAGGGTGGATGGTGCATAGATTGGTCGATGCTTGATGCCGGATGATGATGAGAGCTTCGGCCTTAGAACGATTAGCTCAGCTCTATGCCTTCACAACCCGAACTGTGTTTATTTACTTTATTATTTATTTTTTCTTCTTTTTCTGCTTTTTTTTTTTTTATCCCTTGACTACGCAACCTTGAATAGTCCCTGCATTTATTTGTCAACGCAGAAATCACTCTTCAATCCGTGATCTATAGTTAGCTCGTTTCTTATTTTTACTCTCAGGGGCTCTTTTTTTTAATATACTTTTTTTCCATCCTCTCTAGAGTCCCCGGGTCCACCTGTTACAAGTTCTCATCGACCACGAAAACTCTTAACGATGAGCCTCGCTTCGGGGGGTTGGACCATTGCGCATCTCGCTCGAACCGTTTTGGGTTTTGGGTTTTGACAAAGCATAATAAATATCGTATAAACGCTACTACATCTCGCAATCTTAATTTATCTTTCACTTTTTCTGTCTCTATCTCCCTCTATCTCTCCCTCTCTCTCTCCTTCTTCTTCTTCTTCTTCTTCTTCTTCTTCTTCTTCTCCTTCTTCTCCTCCTTCCACTTTCTCCTTGAGTTTCTCGGTCCCTCGAATCTGAATCTTCACCAACCCCGAAAATTCGGCAAGGGGCAAAGGGGGAAGGAGGGAAGAGTCTGTTTTGTGTTTAATTTGGGGTACCTATAACTATACTCTAAGGGTAGGTTCTACTGGGACTGGGCTCTTCCTTTGTGTTGTGTGCAGAGATTGACGACGATTTTGTTCCTGGCGGTAGGGGGAGGGGAGAGGGGGTAAAAAAAGAGCTGTCTTGAAGGAAATTATAAGATGAGTCAACAGAACCAGTAACAAAACCCAGAGAGAGACCTAACAGCATCGTAAAATGCACACTCACACTAACTCTCATACACGACTTACACACACGCACACACGCTCGCACGCTATTTTTTTACCCCACACTCACACCAGCTCAAATCACTCATCACGAAACAGGTTGCTACACTGTAAAAAAAAAGTAACACTGGAGTGACTTTTTGTGACTTGGAGTCATTTTTTTCGGATCCAAATGCACCCTAAATTGGAGTCGGTAACTCCTTTTTGGAATCATTCGAGGAATTATGATTCATTTTAGTTAAAATGGATTAAAAATTCACATTATTGACAGTTGCATTTACCCAAACATTAGACATATTGATCTTTATCGAGTTAAATAATGTCTGAGAAGTGAATTGACTCCATGCTTAGTGAAAGGACTAAAAACTTAGAATAGTTCGGTTTTTTTCCACTCCAAAATGACTACATATGAAGAGTCAATCCATCTACAAAAGAGACTGAAAGGAGCTAAACTTGTCGTTAAATCAGCGAGGCCTTGATTCAATTGAATCTTGCGCTCTGGTAAATGAACTCACGTCAGGTTAATTTTTATATCACACGGAAACGGAGTCAAAACACACTCACAAGAATTACTTCACTTGAGAAAGAAGTTTAAGGAACTGAACTTAGAGTTAAATCAGCAAAAGACTTAGATTCAGTTAAATCTGATGCTCGAGTGAATGAACTCTTGTCATAGAGTCATTTTAAAGTTCTTGGAGTTCGTTTCTATACCGTCTACAAACTTAAATACCGTAATTTCGTCGCATTCTGTCAACTGATAGGTTAGTGTATCGGATAGGGTGTTAGGCTAGGAATAGGTAGGTTGCGCGTTCGAATCCCGGCGGTGGCAGTAAAAATTTGTAACCGGTGTAGGCTGGACAATTGGTCAGCGGACCCCGTAATCACAGGACAATAATTTTGTAGGCTTTATCAATCCCTAATGTTGTTCCTCTCCCCTCCCCTCACGTTTTCACCCCTCTTCACACAACCACGCCCGCCCTTCCCTCCCCGCAGCACCTACCCAACTATTACCCTCCCCTCCCCAGCCCTTCCCTTACCATCCCTCCCTCCCTCCCCTCGCCTCACCACCCCAATAGCCCCCCATGCCCTCCCCAACCCTCCTCCCCCACCCCCTCCCACGCCAACGCCCCCTCCCCCTCCCCTCCCACCCCCTCCCACCCCCTCCCCCACCCCCTCCCCTACCCCCACTCCCGGTTTATGGATAGTCCAATTTGGAATCAATGGATTACTTAAACTCTTAGCTAGCGTCAAATCACCCATTTTCGCATAAAATGATTCCAACGTTTCTTCTATTAATCAATCCAAACTTATGTCAATTAGAGTGAAACTAATCTAACGTGTGTTGCATGACTCGTCAAATAGAGTTCATATTTGAGTTCACTCTAACGCTGGTGTTAAATTTGGCCTAGTTCCCGTATTAAGTCCTTCTTGGAGTGAATTATTTTTAACAGTGTACGTGTTAAGCCTCCTCTCCTTAATATGATGTGATATGTTCTTCTTCATCTTTGTCTGGTTCTTCTTCTTCAACCTCCTTTTTTTTCTTTCTTCAGGTCTCCCCCCTCTTCCTCCCTCATCCGACGGCTTGCACTCTTGCTGGTCCCTCCCCCTGCCCCCTCTTCGCTGTGCCCCCTCTGGATCACTCCTCTTGCGTCTTCCTCCCTCGCTTTGACCCTGTTTATCCGGGCCTCGTCAAGTCCCTATCATTACATGTGTACCTGTATTGTTGCTTGCCTTTTTTTTTTTACTTTATTCTCTCTCTCTCTCTCTCTCTCTCTCTCTCTCTCTCTCTCTCTCTCTCTCTCTCTCTCTCTCTCTCTTCCTTTTTTTTCTAACCCCCCCCCTCTACTCCTTATTTTTCTTCACTCCTTAATTTTGACAAGCGTATAATATATTCCGAAACCCCAACTGGTCGAAACGAAATCTGGTACGATTTCTTCGCTCTCCGAGCGCACTCATCATTATTTAATCCGATTTTATCCACCCCTGTTGGGTCTTATCGTGATTTTTGTGCCCTGCGGTCTTGCTAGGTTGCCCCCTTCCTCTCAGGCCACTTGTGGGTCATCGGGATGTGTTTTTTTGAAAAATTAATTGCGTCTGGTGAACACTTGAACAGGCGTTTTAATTACGTTTAATTTATTGCTCCTCCTCTTTTGCCTAGAAAATGCTTGGGAGCTCCAATCCTCCTTTTCCTTGAGCTATGGCTTTTGAAACAGAAGCTCTACCTCATTTAAATACATCAGTAGGTGTAATGTCTTCCAGATTTTTTTTTTTTTTTTTGGGAGGGTTATCGGAGATCTTCGAAAGTGTCAAGAGCGTTAACCCTGGTATCATTTTACCAGTGCAGTGGCGGCGCGTGCTATCTGGCAACGTTGTATTAGTCTATTTAAATTATGAAAAGGTCGGAATATTGGGGGTGCATCGTGCACTCCCTCCATTTAATGTTTTACACGTGTTTAATTGGAAGAAATGGAACGTTGCCAGATTGCAAGCGCCATCACTGCGTTTTATATGTGTAATTTGCTGTTATGTTGAACATTGAGCTGTTTCCAAAAAAAAAAAGTAATACAAGTAATTATAATAATAATAATAAAACAAAGTTCTGTATTTTACCATTATCCGACTTCTTTTCGTGGGCCGTCCGTTGCGGACCCCTGTTTTAGTTTTAGAAGATCCCCTCTCATCTGTTGAGCCAACATTGTGTGTTTAATTACTTTGCATGGAAGCTACAAGCACAGCACTTCTTTAATGTGTTACTGCGCGATCCCGCTTGGAACTTAACTCCGTTTGATGCTCGTCCAATCAGAGCTACCGTTTTGCGCGTAATTAAAGGTATTTTTCAATTCACCGATGATTCCACCGGTTGACAAAAGATTACACAGTTCAGTTCAGTGTATGGCTGTAATGCACGAAAAGACTCTGATCTTAATATTTTCTTAATCGGTGCAATCGTCGTCAAATTATTAAAATGTCGGCAAGTTTTTTGAAGTCACCGATAATTCCACCGGTTGAGAAAAGATTACAGATGCGAGTGTTTTCGAACATTATACAGTCCTACACTGAGCTGACAATGAGATGTGTAATCTCTTCTCAACCGGTGGAATCATCGGTGATTTGAAAAATGTCATTAATTATTCGCAAAACGGCAGCTCTGCGTCCAATGCAAGTTGTCACAGTCTGTTGCTGTTTTCCCTGGTTTCCTTTTGCCACTGCTTGCGACCGGCCGTTTCGACTCCCAGAAAGGGGTGGAAGTGCGGTAGCCGTGCCCGCGCACTGCATGTCGGCCCGCGCTGGCCCCGGTGCGCGGTGCGGCAGTGGCCGTGTGGTTAGTGGCCCGTTTTAATCACCTGCATGTGTGTGTTCACTTGTGCAGTCGTTTCATATGCAATTATGCTCCGTGTTCCGCGATCCTTATCTAGCTGTCGGAATCGGATTCGTGGAATAGAGGAATGGGCAAATGCGACTATAGGAACGGGAATGGGATCGAATCCTCTCGCGAGTCTCTCTCGTCTGTTTCTGCTCTCTGTTCCTGTTCCTGTTCCGCTAGCGGACCGCGTGAAAAATCTGATTAGGTGCCTGTCACTGTTTTCACTATTTCATACCGCCTCGGCGGTCGCGTCGAATTGCTCCTGCTATCTGCTAATTTATTTGAATAATTAAATAATTAAAACAATAGCCAGAAGCAATTATTTCAGTAAAAATGAAAGGGCACGTCGATCCAATCTGATGCGCGAAACACCCTCGATTTTTCTTTTTTTTTCCCCTTTCGAAGTAATGGGTCGGTTGCAAAGTTTTGACACAGCGCTATGCCGGGTTGCCTAGAGGGCACGAATCCGCGACAGGGTGTCATGGGCTCCGATTCAGAGAGGGGGCGGGAATTAGCATGTCAATCATTGCTATCAAAGTAAAAAAATTATCAAAAATACGTTTTGTTACTGTTTATTTTGTGTCAGGGTTTTGGAGCCCCCCCCTTTTTTTTTTTTTTTTTTTTTTTTTTTTTTTTTTTTTTTTTTTTTTAAATTAGAACTACGTCTAACTTTATTGGGGCAGTTGCAAGGGTCTGAAATGTTGCATTTTTTATAAAGAAAATAACGTACTTGATGAGCTGAGAACCATGATGCCTATATGGTTTTTTCCTACGTGTCCCGGTTTTGGAGATACACACGTGTAAAGTTGTAAAAAACCGTGTGTGTAGTGACGTCAATACGCAGAGTTCCCATTTTAAACATTGTATTTTGGGCCAAAATACATTGTTTGTAAATGGGAGAGTCCCATGTACCTAATTGCAGCTTTCTCTATGGTGAGTGAATTTTGGAACGCTTTGATGTTCTCAACGTCTTTTTCAAGTGATTTTACACGTTGGAATCGATCCATCATAACGTTGTAGCAATAAAAGTTTGCAACGGATTGTGATTTGAATTGTTTCATTCCTGATGTACCACTCAGCCAACTTGGAGATTCAATTAGGTTTTACTTTGGAGGTTGATACGTGAAATTGAAAAGATAAGAAGAAGGAAAGATGCAAAAGAATGAGATAAACATTTGCGGATACAGGAATCTGTAATTCTCTCTCTTCTCTCATTAGAACGTGTGTGTTAGAAAAGGACAGTTTAGGGACAGTCACGAAGTTTTCGCTCCCTCTTCTATCCTTTCCTTACACACGCATTCTAATGGGATAAGAGAGAAGACAATTTCCTGGATCCGCCAGTGGAGAAATACCATGCATGTTCATCCGAAATGACGAGATCTGAGCTCATCAAAGCTCGCAGCTCCGGCACGGACTCGAACACGGAACTCTAGGGTTAGTGGTCAGTTGCGTTAACCATGCACCAAAGACCAAACCACGGAGGAGGCCGATTCTTTTCTGCCTCTATTGCATTCTATCTCTTCGTGATGCGGAAGGCATAGTTCAACTTTTGCATCTAGTACTCTCTCGTAGTACCCCTCCCCCGGCCCTCCCCCTCCTCCCCCTCCTCCCCCTCCTCCCCTATCTCACAGTTACATGGGAAGAAACTTAAAAGGATTGGCGTGTTCTGCCGAAGATGGGCTCATTAACCATTGCATTGACGCACTATGATCTGAGATTTTCATAAAGTGGCCAAAAATCAGAAAATAAATTTTTCATCAATATATATGATTGAAACATTTTCAAGATCAATTTTAATAACAAAAAACACTTTTTACTAGCAATGCAAACCTAGAAATCTCTCTGAAACGTTTTTAGTGAAGCTTGAGAGGTTGACAAATATGATTTTTTGGTAATTTTTTTTTTTCATTGATTTATGACCACTTTTTATCGTTCTCAGATCATTGTGCGGAGCGGCGGGTGTGTTGTTTTGGTATAAATCTTCATTTAAACGTGCTGTTCCTGATATTCTAATAGCAGCAGGAGAGGAGCCCCTCGTTTGTTCGTTCTTGGACTTTTGAAGGAGATTGCTTTGTCTCAATATACCTCAGTTCAGCCATCAAGGGGGGGGGGGTGTATTGTGTTTAGGGCAAAAGCATTTCTGCATACTGGTGTGTCCTGATCGACGTGTATGAACGGATTATATATATTTATTGGTATATAGTTGATTTTACTGTGTTTGCATTTTTTTTTTTTTCTCTCGTAAATAATGATTGTGATACCAAATTGACGCTTGTGGCATCGAAACTGTCTCCTACAAAGGCAACGCATATCAGGTAGGGATGCGAACCGGAATCGGAACCGGAACCTAGAACCGGTAGAACCGAAATTATTCCAGGAACCGGAATCGGAACCTAGAACCGAAATTCATCCTGTCAAGGAACCGGAACCGGAACCTGGAACCGAAATTCATCTGATTAAAAAACCGGAACCGGAACCCCAGGTAAGGTTCCAAGAACCGAAAGTGTACAGCGGCTCCATTTCGGTTCTTATCAGCTGAGATTTTTTTCTCTCCTTCTCTATTCCTAACTTTTGCTGTACTATTTTGGAGTGACGCTTCGTTTCCATAGACCCGCGAATAAACCGCAAACTTCTTTTGAAGCAAAATCTTCAGTTCTGGAAAATGGCGGGTCGAAGAAAAGAAAATAATATAAGAAAATTCTATGAATATGATGAATTGAACGATACATCAACGTGTATATTGTGCAAAGCAAAAATAAATTATCATGTCCCCGTTGCGCAGCCGTTTAACTCCTGAGCTACTTGAGAGCATACTTCTTGTAAGGTCTTATAGAAATTAATTAACCACCTCATTAACTTTTTCCATGACATTCTCGGAGGAAAAAGACTGGTACAATTTATCATCATGGTAGCTGATTTTGACCTCAACAAGAAATGATGGTAAATTTCACCAGAATCAACTATCATGATGGTAAATTGTACCTAATTTTATTTTCTGACAAATAAAAATGATCAAAAATACATATTTTTGTCAAGAGATTGAATTTCTTCTATTTTCCTATTTTTTTTTTCTTCACTATCATCCGTATCATTAAAAATATTAAAGAACCGATAAAGAACCGGTTCCAGAACCGAAACCGGAACCGGAACCTAAAATCATGGATGCCATGGAACCGGAACCGGAACCGGAACCGAAATTCATCCTGTTAAGGAACCGGAACCAGAACCTGGAACCGGAATTCGTGCTCTCAAGGAACCGGAACCGGAACAGGTTCTAAAATTAATTTCGGTTCTCATCCCTAATATCAGGTCACTCCACCTGATTGCCTCCAATTTGACTCATTGTATAGTGTGTACTGGAGAGCCAAGATCTGATTGGTTCGAATTCCGAATTTTATCTTGATTTCTCGATATTAGAATATTTATGATTACACAAAAAAAAAAAAAAAACAAAAACAAAAACAAAAACGAAACCCAGTAAAAACTCTCTGATAGCGCTGACGAAACCTTTGGAAAAAAATGACCCTGCAAAAGACTTTAGTTGAGCTAACCATAGGTTTTGTAAGCCTAACTAAAGAGATTTTGCTGAGTATAGTCTTTTGCGAGGTCATTTTCTACCAAAGGTTTCGTCAGCCCTAACAAAGTGTTTTTTTCTGTTTTTTCTGTAAAGAGGAATTCCCACGGTCTTTAAGTAACCAAGGGAAGAAGGGGGGGGGGGGGTGGGTGGGTATCCAACATTTTTCAAAATTGCCTTTGTCAATAAAACGCGAGGAATTCCCCCCCCCCCTTTTTTAGGGAAAATTTTGATGTGGAGGAGGGGAGACTCCTTCTTGGTTGCGCCACTGTGCCTATAAGTTTTTGTGGATGCGTGTAATCAATTATCGATTTATCGCAATTTAAGAGCCGTCGTTGCTATTAATTGATTTCAGACTGAAATGTTCAATTTTTGTTAATTCTTCCTCTTCCAGAACTTTTGCGACTTCTTTACGATATACTTCTATTGGGGTTATCCAGTTTAAACTTATTTGTGTTAATGTTATGCGAACAAACTAACCTTAAATCTTGAATGAATGAAGACCCTTATTTACTGTGGTTAACATAAATTAATCATTTTGTTTACTTTTTCTGTTACAGGTAAGTCTCGTTTCCTGCAATGGATCCTTGAATTTTCCTGGTATTTTGATGGGCCACGTCAAAAAACACGTTCCCATGTGTATAAATAATAGGCATGCTCCATAACTAGCGGTCGGTGAAATGTCTCGTTAGAATCAAGTGTTAATTATAAGTATGATGCATATGAACAGATTTTATTGGTAGTTGATTTTACTGGGGTTGCATTTTTTTTCTTCTCGTAAATAATGTAATACCAAATTGACACTTGTGGCATCGAAGAAATATTGCCCCCTACAGAGACGACGTATACAAGGTCACTCCATCTGACTGCTTCTAAATCGACACATGTTTATAGTGTGTTACTGTAGAGCCATAATCTGATCGGCTTGAATTTTCAATTTCATCTTGATTTCTCGATACTAGAATCTGATTAAACAGAAAAAAACTAACCCCAGGAAAAAAAAAAAAAAAAACTTTTTTGTAGCCGTTACAAAATCATTGGTAGAAAAATGACCCAGCCTAGCCAAAAACTTTGGCAGAGCTAACCGAAGGTCTCGCACGCCATACTAGAGAGATTTGGCTGGGTGAACCAAATGATCTGGTTGGCTCTACCAATGCCTTGTGCTGGGTAATTTTTCTACCAAAGGATTTGTCAACGCTATCAAAGCTTTTCGTCTGTCTTTTCTTTGCAGGCTACGCCTCTGCGGTTATCCTAAGAAAACAGTCGAATCGATTAGATTAAACAAAAGTAAACAAGCCAAGCTCATTGAACAAACCGGCGGCAAAACAACGGTGGAAAAGAAATAAATCAGAAACCAGAAGCCCATAGCCTTATACTTATTTATTTTTCTTTGATTATAATTGCTCTTTCCCCCTCCCCTTTTTTTGTATTTTTTTCTCTCCCTCGTGGATTGGATTTCAGAGAAAGAAAGCAACCAAACGGACGGACTAAAATAACTGAACAAACAAACAAACATACAAACAAACTAACAAAAATATAGACGATTCACTGGAACTGAATATTAAGTATTCCATGCACTGTTTCCGACACTCGATGAGTCTGATGAATGTTGTGAGTTGTGCGGAGGGGCATTTTACGCTTACGGCCTACCTAGAGCAACTCCGCACCGCACCACTGCACTGCGCCTGTGTATGCCTCCGCGAAAGGGTGGCGTAAAATTCGCCTCGATGACTATAATAGAGAAATCAGGCATCCGTGGCGTAAATCATGTTGTGTGAACCGACCGAATTCGATCCCCTCTCAAACGTGGAGGCATGCTAGGTTATTTGATCTCCTGATAAGTTACAAAAAAGATGGGGGGGGGGCAGAGATTATAGATGCGGATGATGTTGCTGAGGTGCTTTTTTTTCGAAATGTAAAATCGTCCAGTCGGGCAAGCGTGATTCCGTGTCGCTTGAGCGGTTATCGTCCATCTGTGATAAACACGCTTTTAATTCACAGATACCTATACTTACATCCTGGATCTCCCCCCCCCCCCCCCAATCGCTTCTCCTCTCAACCACCCCCATTCTTTTCATCGTCACGCAAATGAAATTTTCGTCGGTCCGAGAATTCTTCAAGAGAAGCGCGGTGGACTTGATAGGAAACGAAGAGCGGAAAACGGCGATTATCGTGTTGTTTCGTTCGCAAACTAACCAATGAGTGAACTTGAACTTTCGAATCTTATATGATGTATCAAGATCGAGCCTGTATCAAGCTTTTCTAAAAACTACAACATTTTCGGTTCCTTTTGTTGAATTCTGGTGGTAAAACGATGGAAAGTTCAGAATCTATACACTTGACTTCTTTGATCTGAGAAATTTTCTGATATCATTTTTGTTAAGTTAGCATCGATAACGCAGTGGCGTAATTTCAGGGGGCAGGGGGGACTTTGCCCCCCCCCCAGCCAGTCTCGAAATGACACCCCTGCTAAAACTGCCGTTTTAGACATTAGTGTCCAAGACAAGATACACATCCCCAGACACATTAGTGTCCAAGACATTCACCGTCCATCAGTGTCTAATTTTACTAATTTTTAGTGTTAAAGAATAATTCTCCGACTATAATTTCACTTCATCATCGTTCATAAAACTATTTTGAGACGCTGATTTCAAAATTGCTACCAGTTTTCATTGTATTGGCCCAGATTTTACGTCAATTCCGAATTACGCCTTCCTCGCTAAAAATTAGAAATTCTGGAAAAAGTATGAGTTTTTGAGTAAAAACTAGGGTCGGATTTGAAATGAACGGGTCATTAATGCCTGGAAATTAGCGCGGAGAGGAGATAGAGAGGTACCTTATGATGCGGAAACCTGGTTTTACGTTCATGACGGCTGGACACATCGTGTCGTTAGGGCGTAAAAATTATTTTTGTTGTTTGTTGAAGTGAACGTAGCAAAAGCTTTTAGAATTATTTTCTGATAGAAGCGAGCTTTAAGTTTATGGCTACGCGAGTTTGAGGAAGTGAAAGAGAAAACGTCATTGCGGTAGATACGTCAGATTCAAATGAAAGAGACAGGCGTCGGTTTTTTTTTTTTTTTTTTTTTTTTTTTTTTTTTTTTTTTTTTTTTCCGAACAAACGACATAGATTGTAGAGGTTAGGTGTATTCTCTTCAAGTGAAATGACTGATATTTTCGCCATGGATCAAGCGTGCATTTTTTTGACCCAATGGCGCTGTCGCAAGTATCAAGCTAACTCAAATTTCCGTTCATAAATGCGCTTTTGGGGGAAATACATTGAATCATTGTTTGTTTTGAACCAGATACGCTCGGACTGCAATCGATACGATATATCGCTTTAGTAAAACAGTCAACTGTGTTCTCGTGGAGTTATCTACATGTATGAGTTAAGTAAGACTAGTCCTAGTCCCGCGGCACAAAAGAGCGTCGACTCTAATTCAACGCATGTCGCATAGGAAAAGCTGTGGCAAGAGGCTTTCCACCTTCAACCGTCCTTCGTCCACACCGAGTCACCGGTGTGGTGCATCATACGAACCAACACTCCAACCGCACACAGACAGCGCTAAGCACGGACTGGGGCAATCTGAAAGGAATTGCCCTGCGAGTGTTGTTAGCACTAGCCACTAGCGCAGTTGTTAGTATCCACTCTCCTCCATAGGTAGTATAGGTTTGATGTAATGTTGCGCGTTTTATGGGATCCGACCATTAATCGCGGCTTTGTCCGTTTCGTTTCAACTATTTAAACATCCAACCACCGAGAAACGAGGAAAATCCGTCATTTTACAACCTGAGTGCCTCTCTTTCTCTCTCGCTTTATTTGTTTTTTAATGGATTTACTAAAATAAAGGAGTGTTTACTTGCAAGTTGCATGGGTTAAGTGAGTCATACGGAGGACTTGCTCTTTTGGGTTGGGTTTCCTTTTTCCTTATTATTCCTTCTTAATGATTAATTTCAAAGACAGTTCATTAAATGTTTTCGCTCGATTGCAGGGTTCAGCTCTAGCGGATCCTGGAATTTCCCCTCTCTATCTCTCTCTCTCTTTCCATGGCCATTTGATCGCGTGTGTTAGAAAAGGGCATACAAGGGGCAGTCACGTGACTTTCGCCCTATCTTCTATCCTTTTCTAACGCACGCGTTTAAATGGATAGAAGGAGAGAAAGACAATCCTCTGGATCCGCCAGCGGGGTTGAGGGTTCAAATGTTTCCTGCCCTCGCCCTCGACTGCAGGAGACGCGTAGCTTTCAGTTCGGCGATGCAATATTATGGTTTGCGAGAGTGAATTACGATGATTCCCCTTGCCGCTCGCTTATACTCTGGATCATGGTACTCGGAGAGAGCTTTTTCCTTTGCCAAGGAAACCAGGGTTGTTAAAGGAGCGGCGAGCAGTTTTCTTGTGGAAGCCCGTAGCGTCCGGGGGGGGGGGGGGGAAGGAAGAGAGAACATGAGGGGAAGTGAAGAAAAATGAGATAACAGGAAAGAGAGAACCCAAGGAGATGATGGCAGGGAGAATAAGGTTGAAGAAATGGAAAAACTTTTGATTTGTAATCCTCGAGTAATTTATTTGGAATTTAGTTTAAACTTGGAACCTTTAGAATTTTCAATTTTCGGACCTCATAACCCCCTCGTAAAATTCCTGGCTACGCCTTTGATCCCCCCCCCCCTTATACAAGAAAGGAAGTTGGAATGGATATAGGTCTGTAAGTACAGTGCACACGAACAATGTGGGTACACTCATTCGATCAAAGACGGAAGAATTACTTCTATGTGCATCGATTCGACAGATTATTATTGATCGATAGGACCATTTTCACTTGGAATTAATCGAGGAAAAAAACCGATGGACAAAATCAAAGAAATATTGTGTCGACAAAACCATTACGCAAGAAAAGTAATATCAGCATGAATCAAAAGCGTGGAGGCGGTCGGTAGAGGAGGGGAGGAACATGCCTGGCCGATTGGTATTATATCTTGGAGATTAATTGCTCTAAAATTAATTAGGAGGCTTGATATTGAAGACAAGAATTAATGGCTTATCCATTCCCGTCAATGCAATTAGGATGAGAGAAAAAAGGCACGCGAGTTTTTGCTCGCAAATATCTCGTTAAAATAGAGCAGTTACAGTGGCGGCTCGAGAAACACGGGTTATATATGTTGTCTCTTATTTAAACCTATGCAAAAGTATCGAATGTCTGGTGCCTTCTTTTATCTTTATAACCACCTATCGATCGACTCTTTTCCGAGGTTTAAATAAAGGTGATATTGCCACATACTTCGTGTCTCATTTCAAATCTTTGCGGGTTGATAATAGGATAAATTTTAATTTCGCTTTTCCATAGGTGTATTTACTGTATAGAAGAGGGTTTACATTTTTTTTTTTTTTTGAATGTAGAGGAGGATTTTGCGGACATCTATTTCTGCTTTGTAGATTACATAAAATTGAGTGCATGCAAACCAGAGCTGGGCAAATAGGAGTGCATGTAATCGATTAAAACACGATTACAGGGTAATCGGTAATGTCAAACCTTTGTATGGTAATTAAATGTATTTTTCACAGACAAATAGTAAACTTTAGGGTCTTTTCGATTAGATCTAATTCTCCTGCAACTAACGTGAAGGGTGGCTTGTAAAAAATCAGCCCTGATCACCCTAAAATCACCCTCCGAAAAAACGACGATTACGATTACTCGGTAATCGCGTAATCGACTCCTACCCCCATTTGCCCAACTCTGATGCAAACTATTTAAGTTATCTCAACGGGGCACCGAAACATTGGAACATTCCGTGGAAATTTTGAAAACTGACTCAACTTTGAGCCTCTGTAGAATGTTTATGATCGAGAAATCAGTTCCGAATTGTAACTTGCATATCACAAGTTTTCAAACGGTATCAAGTTTTATGAAATAAATTTTTTTAAGTAATTTTCCCATTTACTTCAATGTGTTTTTGAAAACCTTAGCACTTACTGTGATGGTGGTTGCCTACTGATCGACTTCAGCGGGCTGGCGTTTTGTCCAGTCCAGATAGTATTAGAGGTACTTGGCTTTACAAGACAAAACCTCGCGGTTGGCAAATGGCACGAGCCGCCACACTAAGGTCTGAAAACGTCAAAAAGTGGCCATAAATCAAAATGTTAATTTCTTATTAGTTTACATTCAAGGCCAATCATAACCGAAGAAAGCACGTCTACTAGTAATTTAAACCTAGGTCACTAAAAAGTTTCAAATTAAGTAAGCTTAAACCGTAGAAAACGTTGCTTTTTATATCTATTTTCCCACTAATTTTAGGCCACTTTTATTCGCTCTCAGACTAGTGTGCGCCGCT